>JBAIZL010000006.1:102380285-102450285 GCA_036971475.1 Prosapia bicincta | reverse complement strand
TCGTAACGTTAATGGTGTTACGGAATTGTCTTAAATTTTGTCTTGTGTTCACCCGTTATTTGCCACACCAAAACGCAAGCCACTTCCCGCTGATTTCTACCTTAAAGTTTGTATGACACCCCCCCCCCCCAAAAAAATGGTTAACATGTTTTGTCAAGTCTTTAAATAGTCATACTTGTCAGTAAAGTAGTCAGCTGGAAAGAAACACTATTAACATGAACACACAAATTTACAAAGAATCTTACCAAAAATCTTAGAAGATCTGCAGGCTCAGCAAGGGGACGTGCAAAATATGATCATGTATTAGATACCTTTTTTAAAGGCTCCTGTGTTCTTTAAACATGGTCTGCCAGTAGACTTCGTCTCTGGGCTTTAATACAAAAAACAACTAATTTTTAGAATAGCTCAATAAATTTGTTCTCAGAAGAGAACTCGTTTTTTTAAGAATCATTAGGCTATATATTTATTAATTAATGAAATTTAATTAAAATTGTTATTTGATTTAATAATCATTATTTATTAGTTGGAAAAAATTAAAAGTTTTAATTTGTTCTTCAACACAAGATAAATTTAAATACCAAAAGGTTTTATAATGCATTTAATTACTTGTTTTTGAAACAAAAATAAATATATTTTCAACTAAAATACATTTGACTCTCTCTTTACTATTTCTTAGTCTTCCTTATAATCACAAATAATTGTTTAAATTTTCCTTATATTTTATATATTTAATGTCTACATTTTATAAATAATCCATTAATTACATTTACATATTTAAACAAAAAATCTTTCGTAATTTAACATAATAAAAATTCTAAGCTTTGATTTTAAGATTGAATTGGTAAATTATACTTTTTATAACAAATAATTTTTAAAATTTGTATAATTCTATAAATCTGGTCTTCCTGAAAATGGCTTATGGCCAAAACCACTTTGTGAATTTAATATTTATTATTCATTACTTAAGCATTTTTATTATACAAATTAATTTTACTGCATTTAACATTTATTTAAAAATTCAACATAGAGTGAAGTCATTGTTTAATTTTTATTGAAAATTTTGAATCTAATATTTTTTAACTTACTAAATTTGACGTTATTTAATATAATAGAGAAAATGACTTGCCATAAATTTCCCTGCCGGTCCTAGAGTCTTCTCGTCTTGATTCCAGAACCCCAGACACTGGAAGTAGCCATCCCTGGTAAGTCGATAAAAGTCCTTCTCCATTCTCCTCTGATCTTCACGTCCTGGAGGCTGAGTCTGAAGCCCTCCTCCGTGGATCGAATTAGACGGCAGAAACGTGACTGTTTGGTTCCATCTGGCCCTTAGTTGTCCTAGGCGCGGACCGGCATAGCTACCGTTAGCACCTCGTATTAAAATTTTTTCACAGACTGCCTTACAGGTCCTTAAGTTCCTGTATTAATTGCGGCTTTGTTACCTTTCCCCACCCGCTCTTAGCTCTTCGCTATCTCCATACGTTTTTCTTGTACGGGCGGGTTGGACAACTTATTCGATTAAACCTGCATAATTTTGTTATCGGTTTTGGAATACTGAAAAATGTCTATTTCTTTAAAATGTAACTTTTTTGTTATTTTAGTTTTTTTTTTAATTTGGTTTTCACTATAGTTCTTTTTGGACTTTGCTGGTCATTTTGAAATGTCAGTGATAGTTCTACGTGGTCTAGTTCTTAAGCATTCTTAGCATTTTTCGGCACTTAGAAACTTTTCACTGCATTCCCGTTTGTCAAATTTAGTTAGTTATTACAGTTTTATTTTATTTAAATTTCCTAATTTGTCTAATTAATAATTAATCAAGATTTTAACTTGAGCGGCCATTTTGACCGTCACAACACACACACACACACACACACACACACACACACACACACACACACACACACACACACACACACACACACACACACACACACACAGGACTAACAGTTTCCTTACTGAGGAACGTCTATTCAAAACAAACTTAGAAAATACTAATATAAAACTAAAAAATTAATTTTAATAATTATATAACAAATTGTTCATTATATAAGAATAGTAGTATATTTATTGTTTTAAAAGAATTAAAAGATTATAGAGCAAATATTAAAACAAAATTATTTGTTTTTTAAATTAAAATTCCAATATGACTGAGACTTTCACATCTTTTTAATTTAATATTTATTAGTCTAAAAATAATTTGTGATCGCCTTACATTCTACACGTTTGAGGAATCAATGCTTTCTCGGTAGTTGAACGTTTGCTTTAGAGGTACACTGTGAGGTACTAAAATTAATTCCTGCGTCATGTTGGAAACGAATTTACAGATTCGAGGGAGATATAATTAGATGTGAAACATACTTGTACAAGCAAGACAGTGGATTTACACTATTGTTTTTACGCCTGCGGGATCATTGTGTGGCACGAGATTCTACCGCTGCCACTTCGCTCGATTGTCTTAACTTTGCTTCTACTTTAGTTTCGTGTCGAATAAAGCTTGTTTACCAAAGTTGTCCGTCAGGGTTCCCGCACAGATGACTTCTTAGTGGTAGTCCTCAGTAAGAACTTCGTATCAACAGTAAAACTCTGCAGGCTGTGAATGCTGGAAACTCGGTGCTAGACTACAAACCACGACTTTGTTTAACACTTTTCTACTCTTAACACTGTTTTTACTTTTCAAATTGTTGCGAGATCTTGTATACACTCATCCTCTAGATAAACACACCCGCAACATACATGGACCCTCTAAATAGCTTTTGAAATGCAGTTTGGTTTTTGTCTACTGTTTCTCGATACACTTGATTAGTGCAATCGTTTCATCATGCCCCCCCCCCGAAATAATCTCCCCCCACTTGACTACCACTGTTTTAATGGCATTTACACTACACCAAATAAGAAATTAAATTCAAAGATTTGTTTTTCTATTATTTACTGTGTCTTAATATATTCGCTTCCTCTATTCAGTTTTGTCATGCTGAACCCCCTCCTCCCTCCGAACGAGAACACTAGCTAAACTCCTCCACTTGAGTAACAGTGTTTTATTGACATTTAGACTACACCACAAAAGAAATCAAATTCAACGTTTATTATTTTTCTATTATTTACTATTTCTCGAAATATTCGCTCAATCCATTCAGATTTATCAGATTTAACCTCCCCTCTCCCCCGAAGGTGAAAACTAACTCACCCTTACTTGACTACCACTGTTTTGATGGTATTTAGACTACATAGGAATTAAATTCAACGTTTTTTAGGCATATGTTTCCCTTATTTACTGTTTCTCGATATATTCCCTCCCACCATTCAGCTATATCATGCCCTCCCCGAAGTGAAAACTAACTCACCCCTACTTGACTACCATTGATTTTATGGTATTTAGACTACACAAGGAATTAAATTCAACGTGTTTTAGGTCTATGTTTCTATTTTTTACTGTTTCTCGATATATTCCCTCCCACCATTCAGCTATATCATGCACCCCCCCCCTCGAGGGAGAAAACTAACTCACCCCTACTTGACTACCACTGTTTGGATGGCATTTAGACTACATAAGGAATTAAATTCAACGTTTATTAGGCCTATATTTCTATTATTTACTGTTTCTCGATATATTCCCTCTCCCCATTCAGTTATATCACGCTCACCCCAAAAGAGAACACTACTTCACCCCCATTTGAGTAACACTGTTTTAATAGCATATAGAATACACCTCATAAGATATTAAGTTCAACGTTTTTTATTTTCTATTATTTACTGATTTCTATACATTCACTCCTTCAATTAAGTTTCGTCACCACCCCACCCCTAAGTAAACCATTAGCTCACTCCTACTTGAGTACCAGTGTTTTAATGGCATTAAGGCTACTCCAGATAAAGAAATTAAATTCAATCTGACTTACTCAGAGGAATTTAAACCGAAAAATTAACGTTTAGTTAACTATATCACGTAAATGTATTTTGTCTTAGGCGGTGTTTTACACAAATACCTAGTAATTGAGTTCGGCTCTATTGTTGCCAAAACGTTATTTCAAAAGCTGTCAATGTTTGTTGTTTCAGGACCTCTTTTACGAATAGGTTTTTCATTTCTATTGAGAAGCAACAATTCTTTCTTCAAAACAATTACGAAATTATAATTAAGAAATAACGTAAATAAACAATACCGTTGTTAGGTCTGTTTAGTGTACAAATAGTTTTTCTAGTTTGAAGTATCTAATTATATTATAAGAAACTGATATGAAATTCTTTCTAAGCTTAGGAAAACTACAACTAAGAATACAGTATGCGCTTGCGAGGGGGTAAGAAAGCATGTATACGTAAAAATGTGAGGCATCGTTTAAATGGTACTCCCAAAATGAGATCCTTAGAAAACAATATGAATAAACGTACAATGGCCATGACTTTATAGACTTAAGCTGTCACTTTTCCTGGCTTTAAAGTGGGTGATTCAAAATTAGCAATCGAATACAGTAAAGAAAAAAAGTAGGAGAGCAGGCGAAATATATACAAGGAAGAATAAAATAATAAACAATGAATGGTAGTTAAAATACACAAGGTTTAAGAAGCTATAAATGTCGTAGATTAAGCCTATTGTGTCTCAAATCCAAAAAAACACAATAGACACAATGTGTTTTTTAAAAACCTAATTGGGTATTTCTAAAAACCTAATTGTTTATAAAGGAGAAAGATTACAGGATTTCATGACTGGAAATAAATCCCTCTATAGTTGTGGCGAAACAATCTGAACGATTTGAACTTGAAGCCTAACAATTGAAGAGGCCTATTCGAAACCAGAGACTAAATAATTATGAATATTTACTACATTCGGAACTGAGTCTGTAGAAATATTACTGTTTATAAAGGCAACGATGTCATAGTTATAGGTAACAAATCAAATAAAGCTTCGAATGCTGGACAGTACTTTTCTTAAAAAACAGCCCTCTTCTTTAAAAAATAAAACAAATATATATTATTTATTTCAAAAGCGTTTCGTTTAATCTATGTCAACATCATTGAGAACGCCACAAAATTCTAATACTAAATGAATTTCTAACATTATCTAAGCTACTCGAACTGCATAGAGTTGTTGTTCCCCTGAAGGTTAATACCAAGATTTAATTTTCCGTTTCAGCAAATTTTTAATATATTTTCAGCAATATAACATATTTATAAAAAACGTTTTTTTCTAAACAATTAACCATTTCATAGATAGGCATGTGTAAAGAAATAACACTAAATTGTGGAAAACCATAGAAATAGTTCCGATGTCAAAAATAGTTTATCAACTTTTTGACACAAAAATCCTTAAAAAAGGCATAATTGAAAATAGGGTTATGAATAGGTTATGAATGACTGTTATACAATATCCATTAACATTATTTATTCAGTGTAATTTAACTTCTAGTATTTTTAAAATGGGTTAAAAATGAAATAGATTTAAAAGAAAAACTAGTAGTGAAACTTGCATAAATAATATGATAATCTGTCAACAAATGTATGTTGTTAGATGTGTATGTTATTTATACATCCTCTCCAGTATAAATTTCAATACACAACAAATTCATTTTAAAATAAAAATAACAAAAAAATATATTTAGACTTGCCTCACCTTTCAGATCTGCTGCAAATGAAATCTGAGCAGCTTTGGTATATTTTTAATAAAACTAGAACAAGATTCTACGAAATTAAAAGTTGTTAGAGGGTTGGGGGCTCGTCGCCGTTTGGACGAGGCACATGCTAGATTCTGTTAGAGCAGCGGGGCTTTGTTGCCAATTCTAAGTCGAACTAGTCCGTCAGTCACTGTCATTGTCCAGCTGTAAAGAAAAACCTGATTCGGTAGTGGTGCACTGCTCATTTCTCTATTAATATTTTACGTCGTAGTCAGGACTTTACTTTTGGGTTTATAATTGCTGAAAACAAAATTGTAAAGAAAAGAGAGAAACCTCATTATTTTCATGTGACTGAATTGAATGCTCGGCATTATATGTTAGGGGAAACCGTTATGTCCAGTAAAAAAAAAATATTAGATTTTAGTGAACATTTAATTTGAAGTACCCTGAGTAAACAAATATTTGTCAACAGTCACTCCGAATGTATGTTTGCACTTTAGACGACCTGTACGAATGACACGATTGCTGTGAATAGTTTTTTGTCGCAAATGGTTGTATCTTGAATGGTACTCCAGGTCCCTAAAAATCAACAAGTTCAATTTAAAAACATTTATAATTGGCTCTTACTGATATATTTAACCTACTGAACCATTAGAAACTGGCAAACTTCTCCCCACAGTGCAGTTCTGTATCAGTTTTATTAACGCTATAACAGCCAACGGACACTTCTGGTATTAGATACTATGCTACAAATAACAATATTTGCTTCGGAATAAGCTTTTTTCTATACATGCATAGCATTCTATATTTTCGCTTGGTTGGCATTCATTATCTCTATGAGTATAGGCACACGTATATATTCACACTCTTTACTGCCATCAGTATTACAAGACTCTTGTAATATTTTCCTCTGAAGATTTTTGCTTTGCAAACGAAATGTACATCAGGATAAATAAAAAGTCTTGGGGATTTAAAAGGTTTTATTTATGTATACTTAAAAACTACACCACAGTTGCTTGAAATTATTACTATCTTACTAGTTTATCATCAGTTTATTTAACAGCATACATTCAGTTAAATTTTATTTTATACTAGTTTTCTAAAGGTTAACCTAGTTATCATCTGTTTAGCTACTAAATTGCATTTAGGGTGGTAATGAGTTTACCTATAGGTTAGTAATCAATCTACCCATAACTTTATCGACAGTTTACTTGATAGTTTATTATAGGGTTGAGTTTCAGTCTGCTATGATTGTAGTAATTTTTTAACCACCATCTTATTGTTAGTTAATTATCAGATTAACTATCAATTTATAGTAATATGACTATAATAAAAACTATTAGGTCGTCATCAGTTTACCTACTAATTTGCCTATCCGCTATTACTCAGTTTACCTACAAGTAATAATCAATCTCCCTGTAACTTATTGACAGATAGACTATCAGTTGAGTGCCTTTTTTAACCCTCAACTTAATACTAGAATTATCATATTACCTAGCAATTTTTATTAAGATTACTATAAGAGAAACTATTAGGATGTCATCAGTTTACCTACTAGTTTGCCTATCCGTTAGTAATCAGTTTACCCACAAGTTATTAATCAATCTGCCTGTAACCTGTTGACTGTTTGACTATCAGTTAAGTACCTTTTTTAACCTCTATCTTATTGTTAGTTGAATATCAGATTAACTATCAATTTATAATAAGTTGACTATAAGAGAAACTATTAGGATGTCATCAGTTTACCTACTAGTTTGCCTATCCGTTAGTAATCAGTTTACCCACAAGTTATTAATCAATCTGCCTGTAACCTGTTGACAGTTTGACTATCAGTTAAGTACCTCTTTTAACCTCTATCTTATTGTTAGTTAAATATCAGATTAACTATCAATTTATAATAAGTTGACTATAAGGGAAACTATTAGGATGTCATCAGTTTACCTACTAGTTTGCCTATCCGTTAATAATCAGTTTACCCACAAGTTATTAATCAATCTGCCTGTAACCTGTTGACAGTTTGACTATCAGTTAAGTACCTTTTTTAACCTCTATCTTATTGTTAGTTGAATATCAGATTAACTATCAATTTATAATAAGTTGACTATAAGAGAAACTATTAGGATGTCATCAGTTTACCTACTAGTTTGCCTATCCGTTAGTAATCAGTTTACCCACAAGTTATTAATCAATCTGCCTGTAACCTGTTGACAGTTTGACTATCAGTTAAGTACCTTTTTTAACCTCTATCTTATTGTTAGTTGAATATCAGATTAACTATCAATTTATAATAAGTTGACTATAAGAGAAACTATTAGGATGTCATCAGTTTACCTACTAGTTTGCCTATCCGTTAGTAATCAGTTTACCCACAAGTTATTAATCAATCTGCCTGTAACCTGTTGACAGTTTGACTATCAGTTAAGTACCTCTTTTAACCTCTATCTTATTGTTAGTTAAATATCAGATTAACTATCAATTTATAATAAGTTGACTATGAGAGAAACTATTAGGATGTCATCAGTTTACCTACTAGTTTGCCTATCCGTTAATAATCAGTTTACCCACAAGTTATTAATCAATATAAATGTAACCTATTGACAGTTTGACTATCAGTTTAGTACCTCTTTTAACCATCCGCCTATTAATAGTTTAATATCAGATTCAATATTAATTTTTGAATAAATTTACTATAAGAAAAACGATCGCATTATTATTAGGCTACTAAATATTTTTCTGTCTCAGTCAAATTGTAAGTGTAACTTGGTTTAACTATAAATTTACCAAAGTTTTAACTAAAATTTTAAAATCTGTTTAGCCAGTTGAGGAATATATATTGCAGCATGGTTATCGTTCAGAACATTGCCCATGTCTCTATAACCTATTGCTGTAAAACCTAAACAACATGAAATTTTATGTAAGAAGCTAGAAGGACTATATTCCTCAAATAAAAAAAGTACAGTGCGTGAGGTTTAACCATGTCACTAAACTTGAGATCGCTAGGCTTTATTGGGCAATAGTGCGGGGTCAAAGACATGTTCTTTAAATGTATTGCTCTGCTTCTGCAAAGGAAGAGACGCGATTACGAAAGAGACGATATATGTATTGTATAAAGTTTTCAGTTAGGGTAGTAGTCAAATGCTAGAGCAGAACGAGGGACACCGTTAAACCTCACGCACTGTATCTTACGAAATATGACCTGCATTTTTATGAATATGCATTTATGGATAATCTGGGCTTCGCTAAGTTACTTGAAAGGAAATAATATTGTAACTTAGTTTGACATAATGTATTTAGGATTTAATGTAATTAAGACATCCACTTATGTTTGATTGGTGAACCAATCGTGACAATTTGTTGGCTCTACCGTTCTGGTGACGTCACAAACGCCCGCCGGAATCAAAGTACGGGCGCATAGTTATTGTTCGACGAACTGTACGCGCGCCTTTAGCAATAAATTAAACGACGCAAATTCCAGAGTTTGTAGTGTTTAGAACACTTGTAATTCGATTAAAGTGGGTAAATAAATGAGGTACACGTGTATTCAGGAAACGGATTTCGCAATAATCCTATTCTGGTACAGTAACCTGTTTTTGCAATGAAAGCAAGACGATGCTTCGCGCACGATTGTCTCACAGATTCTAATTAAACGGCTTTGTGATTGTGTTATAAACCTGACAATTAGGCTTTTGCTTCAATAAGGTTATTTATTAAGAAACTTGTGTTATGTAAGCAGAAACAAAGAGTTCATCCCAGCTGGGCCTAGTAGCAGCGCAAAATACAGTGCTTCGCAACCGTGTACACTATGTTTTGTCATTTATGTAATAGACGTGAAATTTTCAACGACTATATATTTACTTCCAAACTATTATTTCTCCGCGTATAATACAAAATTAATTGTTTTTGCTTAGTTACTAACCACCATTTACTATCATCTATATTAATATAATCATAAACACTATACAATCAATTAAAATCTATGTTTCTTTAAACTATTAATATGCCTTGCCATTACGGTTTGGTTTCGATGTGCAAGCAATTATTCAGACTTACTATACCAGTCGCTTAACCATATCTTAGGCATGAATAAACAAGAATATACTATGAAAAAAGCGCCGAAATCTGCTACTGAATGGGCAGAAATGGAACGTGTAGTGGCGGGATACTAAAATCCAACCCCACTCAAGGTCAGGCTGACTGAAACTAAAACCATCGCTTACGGTAGCCAGAGTCCCTTTACCCAAAGAACAGAAAGCATTAAGAACTTCACGCCTTCCGGTTAAGTTGCTCCTGTTCCGTGACGTAGCAGCAGAATCCCGTTCCTGGTGTAGCATACCCATTACGGGCAACAAATTTGGAAATAATGTTAAAAGAAACCCAAGCATCTATTTAAACAATGTGTATAACAAAACTACTCTCACTGAAGAACAAATAGACTTCACTAGTCCCCCATGGTAGGTAAAGAGTTCAGAGCAGTTAATTCACATAGGATCTTGCTTCATGTTGTTCAATGCCTTTAAATTTGGAAAGAAAACCTACAACATTAAAAAAAGATCTTTCATCGTGTAGTGCAGTAATTGCAGACAATAAAAAATTCAAAATTGTAACTGATAAAAGTTTCTGAAAATTTAAAATCATAACTGCACTGTTGATAATGGAGTCATAATACTCTGCGCGCGCGCGCGCGCGCACACACACACACACACACACAAACACACACACCGAAACACACATTCACACACACACACACACACACACACACACTCACACACACACACACACACACACACACACACACACACACACACACACACACACACACACACACACACACACACACACACACACACACACACAATTTTTCTCACATTACGATAGTGTACAACATAGTATTAACTATGTTTACAAACGTAGTGTAATGACAGTCGCCACGTAGAAGCTAGTACACTCTAGCTACTGTTACAGTGTAACAATCGATATTAAACCATCCCATTTCATATTGTTATAATCTTATACCAAACCGCTCGTCTGTTTCATTTAGGCGCTTATAATAGTGAAAATAAAATCATTAAAAACGAATATTGCATTACACTCTTCACTCTAATAAAACTAAATTAGTGAATATAATGGGTTGCTTCCGGATAGATTGTCTACTATTACGCAATAATAATAATTTGTCATAGACTTCATAAATTGCGCGTTGACAAAATTTAAATATGTTTGTTCAGATTGTTATTCATTTTCTAACGTTTTCAGAATGTCTTAAATACGTAGCCTGTTTGTTATTAAGAAATATGTTTTAATACAAATTACATAAGTTTCCCAAGACATTACGAACTCTATTTCACAATGGAGTTCAATTGAATCGAAATGTAACCATACTCGATATATCAATTCTGATAGTCGATATGTACAACATATCAACTAGACCATTAGATTAGTTTAGTAAACAATAAACATAGATTAAACGTCTATTTGAACCACGACTTTGCACAATTTATTTGCGCCTCGCACTTTCCAAATACTGCATTACACAAATTAGAGCGACTTGTAAATATGCAGATGACCTGGAAGGAAGGATCATATTAGGTCATTATGTAACAATGTCTCCTCCCCGGTTTTTTCTTTTTCTTTCTTGCTTATGTTACTCAAAAAAATATTCCTTTTAGGAAGAAAATATTATAATGGAGCTCACCATAAACAGTGATTCAAAATTTTTAAAATAGGAACCAAACGTCAATCCATAAACAACATATAGCTTAGACCGAATTTTATTTATAAGAAGAACTCTATTTAATACTGTGTTGAGTTATTTTTGGCATTCTACAATATAGCGAGAAACATACAGTTAGGATAGGTTTAATTAAAAAGTGAAAAGATAGTGGTTACAGAGTGAAAACCTTAATAGTCACGTCTATAGATATTTTGAATTGAGAAAAACATTTAATTTTGCTTTGTGAGAAATTAGAGAAATTACCTAAACATTGTTAACAGATGCGCCTAAGAAAGTATTAATTTCAAAAATTGAATTAAAAATAAATATTTTTTTACTATCTTTATATTAAATTATTTGTACTGAAATTTATAAACTTTAAATAAATTAATATATTTAATAACTGATCAAAACTATTTATTAATAACCTAATTTTTTCACAATGTTAAATATAACATAACATACGTGTTAAAACAGTATTTTCACAACATACCGTATAAAATAAAATAGGCTGATATATAAAGTCGTATGTTACAATTTAATTAACATTGAGGTGACTCATAGCGTAATCTGAAGAACTTTATACTGACTTTAATAATATGTCGGAAAATGTACTGACGCGAAATTGTTTGTCCATGCATTAAGCTTTGTAGGCGTTGCTATAAAAGTTTTCACTTCAAAAATCATAACTTTACCAGGAGAAAATGTCCCTATTCATATTCAAACAAATTTTCAACTTTTGTAAAATAATTTTAATTTATAATACAAACTAAAATTAATATAATTCAAGTTTTTCATGATAAAACCTCCTTATAAGCTATATTTTTAGAGTGCGTTTTCAATTTGATTTTGTTGACCAATCGTATTTTAAATATGTATCTTTAATCGATCTTAAGATTTTACTTGACTTAGTGCAATATAAAGTTGACCGTGTGTGAAAACAGATTTGGTCAATTGAAACCCTGCTCTTTTGAATGTTTATCCCTGAGCCTTATTTATAGTTACTTAAAATGCAAGTCTTAAAGGAAATTGTTTCGTTTTCATTTGAAATGTATACACAAAAACTATAAAGGTTATTAGCAAAAACCTATACATATAACTTTTAATAGGCCTACTGTTAAAATATTTGTTTCTTTATAAATCATACTCAGCTGTTTTTCATTCTATTATATAGGTCTATACCTAACCTGCTTTCATACGGGTAAAATATTTGTTTGTTTATAAATCATACTCAGCTGTTTTTCATTAAAATATATTGGTCTACACATAACCTGCTTTCATACGGGTAAAATATTTGTTTGTTTATAAATCATACTCAGCTGTTTTTCATTCTATTATATAGGTCTACACCTAATCTGCTTTCATACGGGTAAAATATTTGTTTGTTTATAAATCATACTCAGCTGTTTTTCATTAAAATATATTGGTCTACACATAACCTGCTTTCATACGGGTAAAATATTGGTTTATAAATCATACTCAGCTGTTATTCATTCTAATATATAGGTCTACACATAACCTGCTTTCATACGGGTAAAATATTTGTTTGTTTATAAATCATACTCAGCTGTTTTTCATTCTATTATATAGGTCTACACCTAATCTGCTTTCATACGGGTAAAATATTTGTTTGTTTATAAATCATACTCAGCTGTTTTTCATTAAAATATATTGGTCTACACATAACCTGCTTTCATACGGGTAAAATATTTGTTTATAAATCATACTCAGCTGTTATTCATTCTAATATATAGGTCTACACATAACCTGCTTTCATACGGGTAAAATATTTGTTTGTTTATAAATCATACTCAGCTGTTTTTCATTCTAATATATCGGTCTACCATAACCTGCTTTCATACGGGTAAAATATTTGTTTGTTTATAAATCATACTCAGCTGTTTTTCATTAAAATATATTGGTCTACACATAATCTGCTTTCATACGGGTAAAATATTTGTTTGTTTATAAATCATACTCAGCTGTTTTTCATTAAAATATATAGGTCTACACATAACCTGCTTTCATACGGGTAAAATATTTGTTTGTTTATAAATCATACTCAGCTGTTTTTCATTAAAATATATTGGTCTACACATAACCTGCTTTCATACGGGTAAAATATTTGTTTGTTTATAAATCATACTCAGCTGTTTTTCATTAAAATATATAGGTCTACACATAACCTGCTTTCATACGGGTAAAATATTTGTTTGTTTATAAATCATACTCAGCTGTTTTTCATTTTAATATATAGGTCTACCATAACCTGCTTTCATACGGGTAAAATATTTGTTTGTTTATAAATCATACTCAGCTGTTTTTCATTAAAATATATTGGTCTACACATAACCTGCTTTCATACGGGTAAAATATTTGTTTGTTTATAAATCATACTCAGCTGTTTTTCATTAAAATATATTTGTCTACACATAACCTGCTTTCATACGGGTAAAATATTTGTTTGTTTATAAATCATACTCAGCTGTTTTTCATTAAAATATATAGGTCTACACATAACCTGCTTTCATACGGGTAAAATATTTGTTTGTTTATAAATCATACTCAGCTGTTTTTTTTTCATTTAAATGTATTTCTTATGGAGATTTTAGGTAACTTTAATTTCTTCAAAACCCTATAAATGTTGTAAATTGAGAAAACCATATATTCTTCCACGCTCCTTCGTGTTGTTAAAATTTTGTTTCTTTACAAATCATAATCATCTGTTTTTCTTTGCAATGTTTACATATAGCCTGCTTTCATACGGTTAAAGTATTTGTTGGTTTACAAATCATACTCTGCTGTTATTCATTGCAATGTATTCTTTATGGAGATTTTTGGAAATTTAGGTTCCTCAAAATCCTATAAATTTTGTAAATTGAGAAAAACTTATATTTTTCCCCGCTTCTTCATGTCAATACCTTTTATTTGAGCCATCGCCTAGCTCTGTACGACCTTCCTAGCTCCCACAATCTCTTTCTCAAAATTCGGCATATATAAAATTCTATATAAGGACTAGTTGCTTGTAGGGGCAAATACTCCTATTCATATTGAAACAAATTTAAAACTTTTGTATGGTAATTTTATTTGATAATCAACTTAATTTATTGTAATTCAAATTTTTCATGACGAAATTTCCTCATTAACTATAAATTTTTGTAAATGTGTTTTCAATTTGATTTTTTTGACCACTCCTATTATCAATATTTATCTTTAATCCCTATCTTTAATCGACTTAGTGCAACATAAAGTTGACCATGTATGAAAACAGGTTTGATCGTTTGATGTCTTACTTATAGTTATTAAAAATGTAAGTATTAAAGGAAATTGGTTCTTTTTTTTGAAATGGCATATTAGAATCTGTTGATATTAATTTAATTATTGGTAGAAATATTATGTTTCCTTTTCCACAATCAGTGATTATTTCTAATTTAATACACTTGTGAAAGGTATCCAGTACGATAAGACGTACTCTATTAACTAAATCTAATCCCAAGTTCATGTGTCTAATTAATCGATCACTTAAACAATAGTTTATGACTATCCAAACTTTAAAGTCCGGATTAAACTTAAAGTTCGGATAGTCATAAACTATTGTTTAAGTGATTAATTAAAATTCACCTAAAGTAATGGACTACAAAATTCAAGAATATAATTAATCTTTAATACTGTTAAAATAATTGTACTCAGCTGTTTTTATTATAATATACGTGCAGCTGTTTCTCAGATGAAATATTTGAAAATCATACTCAGCTGTTTTTCCTATATTTTTTCCGCTCCTTCGTGTCAATATCTTTAATTAGAGCCATCTCCCAGCTCTGTAAGACAATCTATGCTCCTTCAATTTTTTTCTCAAAACTCAGCTTATGTATAGTCTATATATATATATATATATATATATATATATATATATATATATATATATATGGATTAACCCATTGCGTAATCAGCAACGTTAGACTAAGTGGCCACAACTGGTTTTTTTTATGTAACCGAACCTATCATAACCAGATACTTTATTGCTATTTTCATTAGAACTGATTAAAAAAAGCATTTTCCGGTAATAAAGTACAATAAACTAATATATATATATATATATATATATATATATATATATATATGGATTAACCCATTGCGTAATCAGCAACGTTAGACTAAGTGGCCACAACTGTTTTTTTTTTTTTTTTGTAACCGAACCTATCATAACCAGATACTTTATTGCTATTTTCATTACAACTGATTAAAAAAAGCATTTTCCGGTAACAAAGTACAATAAACTAATATATATATATATATATATATATATATATATATATATATTCATGAGTTATTTTCACAGCCGATGTAAAATCACGCGCAAATGCAAGTCAGCTGTTCCACTTTATCAATTACTTTGCCAAAAATTTGAATTTTTAATTTCTTTTAAACTAGACAAATCCTCTTGCTTTGTAGCTATATTTTAATATTTGTTTCGGACTTGGGGGATTAATTCCTGAAGAATTTATTCATAAAGGAGTATATTTCAAAATAATGGAGAAATTAGGAAAGTGTAATCAACTATTTATATTAATCACTTTAACATTAGTTTGCGATTTTGTATAACATAAATTTTGTATATTTGTGAAAACTTACTGAGACAGAACGTTTTCGATTGCTATGTGGTGATCTTCATCAGTGTCTTCTGTTTGAAGATGTCGGGTCAAGCGGTGACGGTTTTAAAGGCAGGTTTTCGATAGTATCGAAAGGTATGTGTGATTTGGCTGTCTCAGTAAGTTTTCACAAATTTACTAAATTTAAAGTTCGGATAGTTATTCACTAATGTGAACGGGTTAATTAAGATTCACCGAACAAAATTCAAGAACTATTTATAGTTTGCTATGTTCTAAACAATAATAAACTTGTTTAGAATATATTTTGCTACTATCGTATGTAAGAACGAAACATATAGAGGTGGTAAAGTCCATATGAATTATAACCGACTACTCTATTTGGTCAAAGTAGACTTGAGGGTTTTCTAATTTTGCCAGCACCCTTGAATTATTCTTCTATTCTTAACGAGGCCGGTTAGACATAAGTACGGTTAATAACGGAGGGGAGGTTTAATAAAGGTAAAAACCTCCAAATTATTGCAATAACAAAGTGTGCACCGTGTAGGGGGGCAAAACGTTGATTTATTGTGACAGAATGGACCGTCGCCGTAGTCAAACAGACATGGCGAAGTCAGTGATTCATGGAATTCAATAAAGGGAGGGGTAGAAGCGGAAACAGAAAGGGGAATGGGGGGCGGAAGGGAGGGTACTGATAGGCAAACCATACGTCACAATCCTATGTTAACTTTTAACATGAACGAAGAACGAAGATATTGCAAACTATTGCATTACTGTATATATGTAGACTATATATGTATAGGGTGGTACGCACTCGTACTGGCGTAATCGTGAGCATGCAACCTTGCAGCGGGTGCAGTGGTACGGGGAGGCCGGCTCATATGTGAACACAACACTGGGTAATTGCCAGCACGTAGCCCGTCGGCAAATCACAATTCCTATTCATCGATTTTAATTTGTTTGGTAACAACTGCAAGGGAGGCGTGTAGGCTTATCGGCGAAACTGGAGTCACACGAGAGTTCTCTACCGTCGCAGAGCTTTATTAGAGAATGCGAAATTTTTACTTCTATTATTTCTAAATTACCAATAAAATTAATAAATTAAACAAGCATCTTAGTTGGTATATTAGCGAGTCGCTTTAGAGATCAATTAATTAAATACGTGTTCTCGTTTTCGAGCTTATTTTCAGGCTCAAATATATGTCTCATAATAAGCTCGAAAATAAGAACCCGTAATTAATAGTTCTGGAAAATCGACTAGCAAATTTACCAAATAAGATTCTTGTTAAAGTCCCTTCAAGTGTAAGTGATAAGCGAATACAAGGAAACAATGTTGCCAAACCTCATATATATATATATATATATATATATATATATATATATATATATATATATATATATATATATATATATATTGTAATTCTTGGAAGGATTTTTTCTTGTTTTATATATATACATATATATAATTTCATAAACAAAAATTTAAATATATATGTATGTATGTATATAAATATATATATATATATATATATATATATATATATATATATATATATATATATATATATATATATATATATGATGAATAGGTATTGCCTGGAGTACATACGTTCATTCTGCCATGCATAAAATCGCAGTTCTGGAACTGAGATTTTATGCACTGCAGAACGAACGGATGTACTCCAGGCAATAACTATTCATTATATTTTTCCATCCATGAAGAAATACGAATCAGCATATATATATATATATATATATATATATATATATAAATATATATATATATATATATATATATATATATATATTGTAGCGGGGCTGAACGAGAAGGTATTTTATAATCGCAAAAATTAGGCAGCTGCTTGAAGTGGTTTAACCTATTGCTATTTATAAAATACTAGCCCACAGTACTTAATGTACACAGAAATTAAATACATTAATGTAATTACTCTTACGTATCTTAAAACCAGGTGATACAGAAACTAGCAGGTAGAGCTTCGTTGGATTTTAATAATAATATGTAAATATTCAAAGAAAACACACGTTTTTGTATATAAATAATTTAGTAGTGTACTAAGTTATGCCTTACAGTTCACCAATTTTTAAAATAACTTTTTCGAAAAAAATCTATTGGTCTACATATGGTGCTTGGATATTTATTTTGTATGTTTAACTTTGTGGCTGATCTCGAGGGGCCACGGTTCCCCCTTACCTCCAGGTATGGGCGCCCATGTATATATGTACGCGTATATCCTGATACATAATCTTTCCTGGATGGAAAAATATAATGAATAGTTATTATCAGAAGTACATTCGTTCATTGTATTGTATATATATATATACATATCGCAATATGTATTCTTGTGTATTAATAAAGAAATAAGACAAAATACAAATACAAGAATAATTAAATTATTGAATTTAGAATTCAAAGCTTTTCGTTTGCAAACAGCACCAACATCATCAGGAATATTCAGAATATGTATATATATAAATATATATATATATATATATATATATATATATATATATATATATATATATATATATATACAATACAGTTCAATAAAATGAACGAATGTAATTCTGATTAAAACCATTCATTATATTTTTTCCTAATATATATATATATATATATATATATATATATATATATATATATTATGGGACTACCTACCCTTGAAACTGGCAATTATTGACAAATATTATACTCCATGTCCTGTAAGTACCTTGCCATTTTGAAAGAAAGAATTTTTTGTATATTTTTTATAATTTATGTAAATTACTATGTAGGTGTTAAATCAATACAAGAAGGTTTACAAATTCAAATGTGACGTGAATATATTTGAGAAAAATGTATTGAAATCTAAGAGTTTACATAGTTATTAACAATATATAGAACATAAAAATATTACAAAGGTTTATGTACGGTTCAGAAACTTAAAATGTTCTACAACTATTGAGGTTTAATTTTGATACGGCGTACTACCTCCTTCAAAGTTTGTTCGAGTTGGAGCTATAGCCGCAACCTTGAAAATGAGTTTTATTTAATGGTCAGCTGTATACTAGCAACCGCGCTATCTGCAACAAGCCAGGCACTCTCTCACCATACTAGCTAATGACAATCGCAGTCACATGTGAAACATTACCCGTTCCAAATGACTTTATTTACTCACAAAAACAAGCCAATTTCATCACTCCACTTTCATCCGATTCTAATTATTATCTGAATTAAATATTCACCTTAATCGAGGTTCTATTGTGTGATCATATGATTTGGGTACGCAGGTTGGTATTAGAATTAAACGAAGTAGTCTTCTTTAGTGTTATCATGTGATTACAGTACACCGGTCGGTATTCGAATTAAACGAAGTACTTTAGTGTGATCATGTGATTGAGTTACACCGGTCGATATTCGAATTAAACGAAGTACTTTAGTGTGAGCATGTGATTGATCTACGCCTGTCGATATTCGAACTAAACGAAGTACTTTAGTGTGAGCATGTGATTGATCTACGCCTGTCGATATTCGAATTAAACGAAGTACTTTAGTGTGAGCATGTGATTGATCTACGCCTGTCGATATTCGAATTAAACGAAGTACTTTAGTGTGATCATGTGATTGAGTTACACCGGTCGATATTCGAAATAAACGAAGTACTTTAGTGTGAGCATGTGATTGATCTACGCCTGTCGATATTTCGAATTAAACGAAGTACTTTAGTGTGAGCATGCGATTGATCTACGCCTGTCGATATTCGAATTAAACGAAGTACTTTAGTGTGATCATGTGATTGAGTTACACCGGTCGATATTCGAATTAAACGAAGTACTTTAGTGTGAGCATGTGATTGATCTACGCCTGTCGATATTCGAATTAAACGAAGTACTTTAGTGTGAGCATGTGATTGATCTACGCCTGTCGATATTCGAATTAAACGAAGTACTTTAGTGTGAGCATGTGATTGATCTACGCCTGTCGATATTCGAATTAAACGAAGTACTTTAGTGTGAGCATGTGATTGAGCTACGCCGGTTGATATTCGAATTAAACGAAGTACTTTAGTGTGAGCATGTGATTGAGCTACGCCGGTTGATACTCGAATTAAACGAAGTACTTTAGTGTGATCATGTGATTGAGTTACACCGGTCGGTATTCGAATTAAACGAAGTACTTTAGTGTGATCATGTGATTGATCTACGCTGTCGATATTCGAATTAAAAGAAGTACTTTATTGTGAGCATGTGATTGAGTTACACCGGTCGGTATTCGAATTAAACGAAGTACTTTAGTGTGAGCATGTGATTGAGCTACGCCTGTCGATATTCGAATGAAACGAAGTACTTTAGTGTGAGCATGTGATTGATCTACGCCTGTCGATATTCGAATTAAACGAAGTACTTTAGTGTGAGCATGTGATTGAGCTACGCCGGTTGATATTCGAATTAAACGAAGTACTTTAGTGTGATCATGTGATTGGTCTACGCCTGTCGATATTCGAATTAAACGACGTACTTTAGTGTGAGCATGTGATTGATCTACGCCTGTCGATATTCGAATTAAACGAAGTACTTTAGTGTGAGCATGTGATTGAGATACGCCGGTTGATATTCGAATTAAACGAAGTACTTTAGTGTGATCATGTGATTGATCTACGCCTGTCGATATTCGAATTAAAGGAAGTACTTTAGTGTGAGCATGTGATTGAGCTACGCCGGTTGATATTCGAATTAAACGAAGTACTTTAGTGTGATCATGTGATTGACCTACGCCTGTCGATATGCGAATTAAACGAAGTACTTTAGTGTGAGCATGTGATTGAGCTACGCCGGTTGATATTCGAATTTAACGAAGTACTTTAGTGTGATCATGTGATTGATCTACGCCTGTCGATATTCGAACTAAACGAAGTACTTTAGTGTGAGCATGTGATTGAGCTACGCCTGTCGATATTCGAATGAAACGAAGTACTTTAGTGGGATCATGTGATTGATCTACGCCTGTCGATATTCGAATTAAACGAAGTACTTTAGTGTGAGCATGTGATTGAGCTACGCCGGTTGATATTCGAATAAACGAATTTCTTTAGTGTGATCATGTGATTGAGCTACGCCGGTAGATATTCGAATTAAACGAAGTACTTTAGTGTGATCATGTGATTGAGTTACACCGGTCGATATTCGAATTAAACGAAGTACTTTATTGTGAGCATGTGATTGAGTTACACCGGTCGGTATTCAAATTCAACGAAGTACTTTAGTGTGATCATGTGATTGATCTACACCTGTCGATATTCGAATTAAACGAAGTACTTTAGTGTGATCATGTGATTGATCTACGCCTGTCGATATTCGAATTAAACGAAGTACTTTAGTGTGATCATGTGATTGATCTGCACTGTCGATATTCGAATTAAACTAAATACTTTAGTGTGATCATGTGATTGATCTACGCCTGTCGATATTCGAATCAAACGAAGTACTTTAGTTTGATCATGTGATTGATCTACGCCGGTCGGTATTCGAATTAAACGAAGTACTTTAGTGTGATCATGTGATTGATCTACGCCTGTCGGTATTCGAATTAAACGAAGTACTTTAGTGTGATCATGTGATTGATCTACGCCTGTCGATATTCGAATTAAACGAAGTACCTTATTGTGAGCATGTGATTGAGCTACGCCGGTTGATATTCGAATCAAACGAAGTACTTTAGTGTGATCATGTGATTGAGCTACGCCGGTTGATATTCGAATTAAACGAAGTACTTTAGTGTGATCATGTGATTGATCTACACCGGTCGATATTCGAATCAAACGAAGTACTTTAGTGTGATCATGTGATTGATCTACGCCTGTCGATATTCGAATTAAACGAAGTACTTTAATGTGATCATGTAATTGCGGAACACCGGTCGATATTCGAATCAAACGAAGTACTTTATTGTGAGCATGTGATTGATCTACGCCTGTCTATATTCGAATCAAACGAAGTACTTTAGTGTGATCATGTGATTGATCTACGCCTGTCAATATTCGAATTAAACGAAGTACTTTAGTGTGAGCATGTGATTGAGCTACGCCTGTCGATATTCGAATTAAACGAAGTACTTTAGTGTGAGCATGTGATTGAGCTACGCTGGTTGATATTCGAATTAAACGAAGTACTTTAGTGTGAGCATGTGGTTGACCTACGCCTGTCGATATTCGAATTAAACGAAGTACTTTAGTGGTGAGCATGTGATTGATCTACGCCTGTCGATATTCGAATTAAACGAAGTACTTTAGTGTGAGCATGTGATTGAGCTACGCCTGTCGATATTCGAATTAAACGAAGTTTTTTAGTGTGAGCATGTGATTGAGCTACGCCGGTTGATATTCGAATTAAACGAAGTACTTTAGTGTGATCATGTGATTGATCTACGCCTGTCGATATTCGAATTAAACGAAGTACTTTAGTGTGAGCATGTGATTGATCTACGCCTGTCGATATTCGAATTAAACGAAGTACTTTAGTGTGAGCATGTGATTGAGCTACGCCGGTTGATATTCGAATTAAACGAAGTACTTTAGTGTGATCATGTGAGTGATCTACGCGTGTCGATATTCGAATTAAACGAAGTACTTTAGTGTGAGCATGTGATTGAGCTACGCCGGTTGATACTCGAATTAAACGAAGTACTTTAGTGTGAGCATGTGATTGAGCTACGCCGGTTGATATTCGAATAAACGAAGTTCTTTAGTGTGATCATGTGATTGAGCTACGCTGTCGATATTCGAATTAAACGAATTACTTTAGTGTGATCATGTGATTGATCTACGCCTGTCGATATTCGAATCAAACGAAGTACTTCAGTGTGATCATGTGATTGATCTACGCCGGTCGGTATTCGAATTAAACGAAGTACTTTAGTGTGATCATGTGATTGGTCTACGCCTGTCGATATTCGAATCAAACGAAGTACTTTAGTGTGATCATGTGATTGATCTACGCCGGTCGGTATTCGAATTAAACGAAGTACTTTAGTGTGATCATGTGATTGATCTACGCCTGTCAATATTCGAATTAAACGAAGTACTTTATTGTGAGCATGTGATTGAGCTACGCCGGTTGATATTCGAATCGAACGAAGTACTTTATTGTGATCATGTGATTGAGCTACGCCGGTTGATTTTCGAATCAAACTAAGTACTCCAGTGTGATCATGTGATTGATCTACACCTGTCGATATTCGAATTAAACGAAGTACTTTAGTGTGATCATGTGATTGATCTACGCCTGTCGATATTCGAATCAAACGAAGTACTTTAGTGTGATCATGTGATTGATCTACGCCTGTCGATATTCGAATTAAACGAAGTACTTTAGTGTGATCATGTAATTGCGGAACACCGGTCGATATTCGAATCAAACGAAGTACTTTATTGTGAGCATGTGATTGATTTACGCCTGGCGATATTCGAATCAAACGAAGTACTTTAATGTGAGCATGTGATTGATCTACGCCTGTCGATATTCGAATCAAACGAAGTACTTTATTGTGAGCATGTGATTGATCTACGCCTGTCGATATTCGAATCAAACGAAGTACTTTAGTGTGATCATGTGATTGATCTACGCCTGTCGATATTCGAATTAAACGAAGTACTTTAGTGTGATCATGTAATTGCGGAACACCGGTCGATATTCGAATCAAACGAAGTACTTCATTGTGAGCATGTCATTGATTTACGCCTGGCGATATTCGAATCAAAAGAAGTACTTTAGTGTGATCATGTGATTGATCTACGCCTGCCGATATTCGAATCAAACGAAGTACTTTATTGTGAGCATGTGATTGATCTACGCCTGTCGATATTCGAATCAAACGAAGTACTTTAGTGTGATCATGTGATTGATCTACGCTTGTCAATATTCGAAATAAACGAAGTACTTTAGTGTGATCATGTAATTGCGGAACACCGGTCGATATTCGAATCAAATGAAGTACTTTATTGTGAGCATGGGATTGAGCTACGCCGGTTGATATTCGAATCAAACGAAGTACTTTAGTGTGATCATGTGATTGATCTACGCCTGTCAATATTCGAATTAAACGAAGCACTTTAGTGTGATCATGTAATTGCGGAACACCGGTCGATATTCGAATCAAACGAAGTACTTTAGTGTGATCATGTGATTGATCTACGCCTGTCGATATTTGAATTAAACGAAGTACCTTATTGTGAGCATGTGATTGAGCTACGCCGGTTGATATTCGAATCAAACGAAGTACTTTAGTGTGATCATGTGATTGAGCTACGCCGGTTGATATTCGAATTAAACGAAGTACTTTAGTGTGATCATGTGATTGATCTACACCTGTCGATATTCGAATCAAACGAAGCACTTTAGTGTGATCATGTGATTGATCTACGCCTGTCGATATTCGAATTAAACGAAGTACTTTAGTGTGATCATGTAATTGCGGAACACCGGTCGATATTCGAATCAAACGAAGTACTTTATTGTGAGCATGTGATTGATTTACATCTGGCAATATTCGAATCAAACGAAGTACTTTAGTGTGATCATGTGATTGATCTACGCCTGTCGATATTCGAATCAAACGAAGTACTTTATTGTGAGCATGTGATTGATCTACGCCTGTCGATATTCGAATCAAACGAAGTACTTTAGTATGATCATGTGATTGATCTACGCCTGTCAATATTCGAATTAAACGAAGTACTTTAATGTGAGCATGTGATTGAGCTACGCCTGTCGATATTCGAATTAAACGAAGTACTTTAGTGTGAGCATGTGATTGAGCTACGCTGGTTGATATTCGAATTAAACGAAGAACTTTAGTGTGAGCATGTGATTGACCTACGCCTGTCGATATTCGAAATAAACGAAGTACTTTAGTGGTGAGAATGTGATTGATCTACGCCTGTCGATACTCGAATTAAACGAAGTACTTTAGTGTGAGCATGTGATTGAGCTACGCCTGTCGATAGTCGAATTAAACGAAGTTTTTTAGTGTGAGCATGTGATTGAGCTACGCCGGTTGATATTCGAATTAAACGAAGTACTTTAGTGTGATCATGTGATTGATTTACGCCTGTCGATATTCGAATTAAACGAAGTACTTTAGTGTGAGCATGTGATTGATCTACGCCTGTCGATATTCGAATTAAACGAAGTACTTTAGTGTGAGCATGTGATTGAGCTACGCCGGTTGATATTCGAATTAAACGAAGTACTTTAGTGTGATCATGTGAGTGATCTACGCCTGTCGATATTCGAATTAAACGAAGTACTTTAGTGTGAGCATGTGATTGAGCTACGCCGGTTGATACTCGAATTAAACGAAGTACTTTAGTGTGAGCATGTGATTGAGCTACGCCGGTTGATATTCGAATAAACGAAGTTCATTAGTGTGATCATGTGATTGAGCTACGCTGTCGATATTCGAATTAAACGAATTACTTTAGTGTGATCATGTGATTGATCTACGCCTGTCGATATTCGAATCAAACGAAGTACTTTAGTGTGATCATGTGATTGATCTACGCCGGTCGGTATTCGAATTAAACGAAGTACTTTAGTGTGATCATGTGATTGGTCTACGCCTGTCGATATTCGAATCAAACGAAGTACTTTAGTGTGATCATGTGATTGATCTACGCCGGTCGGTATTCGAATTAAACGAAGTACTTTAGTGTGATCATGTGATTGATCTACGCCTGTCAATATTCGAATTAAACGAAGTACTTTATTGTGTGCATGTGATTGAGCTACGCCAGTTGATATTCGAATCGAACGAAGTACTTTAGTGTGATCATGTGATTGAGCTACGCCGGTTGATATTCGAATCAAACTAAGTACTCTAGTGTGATCATGTGATTGATCTACACCTGTCGATATTCGATTTAAACGAAGTACTTTAGTGTGATCATGTGATTGATCTACGCCTGTCGATATTCGAATCAAACGAAGTACTTTAGTGTGATCATGTGATTGATCTACGCCTGTCGATATTCGAATTAAACGAAGTACTTTAGTGTGATCATGTAATTGCGGAACACCGGTCGATATTCGAATCAAACGAAGTACTTTATTGTGAGCATGTGATTGATTTACGCCTGGCGATATTCGAGTCAAACGAAGTACTTTAGTGTGAGCATGTGATTGATCTACGCCTGTCGATATTCGAATCAAACGAAGTACTTTATTGTGAGCATGTGATTGATCTACGCCTGTCGATATTCGAATCAAACGAAGTACTTTAGTGTGATCATGTGATTGATCTACGCCTGTCGATATTCGAATTAAACGAAGTACTTTAGTGTGATCATGTAATTGCGGAACACCGGTCGATATTCGAATCAAACGAAGTACTTCATTGTGAGCATGTGATTGATTTACATCTGGCAATATTCGAATCAAACGAAGTACTTTAGTGTGATCATGTGATTGATCTACGCCTGTCGATATTCGAATCAAACGAAGTACTTTATTGTGAGCATGTGATTGATCTACGCCTGTCGATATTCGAATCAAACGAAGTACTTTAGTGTGATCATGTGATTGATCTACGCCTGTCAATATTCGAATTAAACGAAGTACTTTAATGTGAGCATGTGATTGAGCTACGCCTGTCGATATTCGAATTAAACGAAGTACTTTAGTGTGAGCATGTGATTGAGCTACGCTGGTTGATATTCGAATTAAACGAAGTACTTTAGTGTGAGCATGTGATTGACCTACGCCTGTCGATATTCGAATTAAACGAAGTACTTTAGTGGTGAGAATGTGATTGATCTACGCCTGTCGATACTCGAATTAAACGAAGTACTTTAGTGTGAGCATGTGATTGAGCTACGCCTGTCGATAGTCGAATTAAACGAAGTTTTTTAGTGTGAGCATGTGATTGAGCTACGCCGGTTGATATTCGAATTAAACGAAGTACTTTAGTGTGATCATGTGATTGATCTACGCCTGTCGATATTCGAATTAAACGAAGTACTTTAGTGTGAGCATGTGATTGATCTACGCCTGTCGATATTCGAATTAAACGAAGTACTTTAGTGTGAGCATGTGATTGAGCTACGCCGGTTGATATTCGAATTAAACGAAGTACTTTAGTGTGATCATGTGAGTGATCTACGCCTGTCGATATTCGAATTAAACGAAGTACTTTAGTGTGAGCATGTGATTGAGCTACGCCGGTTGATACTCGAATTAAACGAAGTACTTTAGTGTGAGCATGTGATTGAGCTACGCCGGTTGATATTCGAATAAACGAAGTTCATTAGTGTGATCATGTGATTGAGCTACGCTGTCGATATTCGAATTAAACGAATTACTTTAGTGTGATCATGTGATTGATCTACGCCTGTCGCTATTCGAATCAAACGAAGTACTTTAGTGTGATCATGTGATTGATCTACGCCGGTCGGTATTCGAATTAAACGAAGTACTTTAGTGTGATCATGTGATTGGTCTACGCCTGTCGATATTCGAATCAAACGAAGTACTTTAGTGTGATCATGTGATTGATCTACGCCGGTCGGTATTCGAATTAAACGAAGTACTTTAGTGTGATCATGTGATTGATCTACGCCTGTCAATATTCGAATTAAACGAAGTACTTTATTGTGTGCATGTGATTGAGCTACGCCAGTTGATATTCGAATCGAACGAAGTACTTTAGTGTGATCATGTGATTGCGGAACACCGGTCGATATTCGAATCAAACGAAGTACTTTATTGTGATCATGTGATTGATCTACGCCTGTCGATATTCGAATTAAACGAAGTACTTTAGTGTGATCATGTAATTGCGGAACACCGGTCGATATACGAATCAAACGAAGTACTTCATTGTGAGCATGTGATTGATTTACATCTGGCAATATTCGAATCAAACGAAGTACTTTAGTGTGATCATGTGATTGATCTACGCCTGTCGATATTCGAATCAAACGAAGTACTTTATTGTGAGCATGTGATTGATCTACGCCTGTCGATATTCGAATCAAACGAAGTACTTTAGTGTGATCATGTGATTGATCTACGCCTGTCAATATTCGAATTAAACGAAGTACTTTAATGTGAGCATGTGATTGAGCTACGCCTGTCGATATTCGAATTAAACGAAGTACTTTAGTGTGAGCATGTGATTGAGCTACGCTGGTTGATATTCGAAGTAAACGAAGTACTTTAGTGTGAGCATGTGATTGACCTACGCCTGTCGATTTTCGAATTAAACGAAGTACTTTAGTGGTGAGAATGTGATTGATCTACGCCTGTCGATACTCGAATTAAACGAAGTACTTTAGTGTGAGCATGTGATTGAGCTACGCCTGTCGATAGTCGAATTAAACGAAGTTTTTTAGTGTGAGCATGTGATTGAGCTACGCCGGTTGATATTCGAATTAAACGAAGTACTTTAGTGTGATCATGTGATTGATCTACGCCTGTCGATATTCGAATTAAACGAAGTACTTTAGTGTGAGCATGTGATTGATCTACGCCTGTCGATATTCGAATTAAACGAAGTACTTTAGTGTGAGCATGTGATTGAGCTACGCCGGTTGATATTCGAATTAAACGAAGTACTTTAGTGTGATCATGTGAGTGATCTACGCCTGTCGATATTCGAATTAAACGAAGTACTTTAGTGTGAGCATGTGATTGAGCTACGCCGGTTGATACTCGAATTAAACGAAGTACTTTAGTGTGAGCATGTGATTGAGCTACGCCGGTTGATATTCGAATAAACGAAGTTCATTAGTGTGATCATGTGATTGAGCTACGCTGTCGATATTCGAATTAAACGAATTACTTTAGTGTGATCATGTGATTGATCTACGCCTGTCGATATTCGAATCAAACGAAGTACTTTAGTGTGATCATGTGATTGATCTACGCCGGTCGGTATTCGAATTAAACGAAGTACTTTAGTGTGATCATGTGATTGGTCTACGCCTGTCGATATTCGAATCAAACGAAGTACTTTAGTGTGATCATGTGATTGATCTACGCCGGTCGGTATTCGAATTAAACGAAGTACTTTAGTGTGATCATGTGATTGATCTACGCCTGTCAATATTCGAATTAAACGAAGTACTTTATTGTGTGCATGTGATTGAGCTACGCCAGTTGATATTCGAATCGAACGAAGTACTTTAGTGTGATCATGTGATTGAGCTACGCCGGTTGATATTCGAATCAAACTAAGTACTCTAGTGTGATCATGTGATTGATCTACACCTGTCGATATTCGATTTAAACGAAGTACTTTAGTGTGATCATGTGATTGATCTACGCCTGTCGATATTCGAATCAAACGAAGTACTTTAGTGTGATCATGTGATTGATCTACGCCTGTCGATATTCGAATTAAACGAAGTACTTTAGTGTGATCATGTAATTGCGGAACACCGGTCGATATTCGAATCAAACGAAGTACTTTATTGTGAGCATGTGATTGATTTACGCCTGGCGATATTCGAGTCAAACGAAGTACTTTAGTGTGAGCATGTGATTGATCTACGCCTGTCGATATTCGAATCAAACGAAGTACTTTATTGTGAGCATGTGATTGATCTACGCCTGTCGATATTCGAATCAAACGAAGTACTTTAGTGTGATCATGTGATTGATCTACGCCTGTCGATATTCGAATTAAACGAAGTACTTTAGTGTGATCATGTAATTGCGGAACACCGGTCGATATTCGAATCAAACGAAGTACTTCATTGTGAGCATGTGATTGTTTTACGCCTGGCGATATTCGAATCAAAAGAAGTACTTTAGTGTGATCATGTGATTGATCTACGCCTGCCGATATTCGAATCAAACGAAGTACTTTATTGTGAGCATGTGATTGATCTACGCCTGTCGATATTCGAATCAAACGAAGTACTTTAGTGTGATCATGTGATTGATCTACGCCTGTCGATATTTGAATTAAACGAAGTACCTTATTGTGAGCATGTGATTGAGCTACGCCGGTTGATATTCGAATCAAACGAAGTACTTTAGTGTGATCATGTGATTGAGCTACGCCGGTTGATATTCGAATTAAACGAAGTACTTTAGTGTGATCATGTGATTGATCTACACCTGTCGATATTCGAATCAAACGAAGCACTTTAGTGTGATCATGTGATTGATCTACGCCTGTCGATATTCGAATTAAACGAAGTACTTTAGTGTGATCATGTAATTGCGGAACACCGGTCGATATTCGAATCAAACGAAGTACTTTATTGTGAGCATGTGATTGATTTACATCTGGCAATATTCGAATCAAACGAAGTACTTTAGTGTGATCATGTGATTGATCTACGCCTGTCGATATTCGAATCAAACGAAGTACTTTATTGTGAGCATGTGATTGATCTACGCCTGTCGATATTCGAATCAAACGAAGTACTTTAGTGTGATCATGTGATTGATCTACGCCTGTCAATATTCGAATTAAACGAAGTACTTTAATGTGAGCATGTGATTGAGCTACGCCTGTCGATATTCGAATTAAACGAAGTACTTTAGTGTGAGCATGTGATTGAGCTACGCTGGTTGATATTCGAATCAAACGAAGTACTTTAGTGTGAGCATGTGATTGACCTACGCCTGTCGATATTCGAATTAAACGAAGTACTTTAGTGGTGAGAATGTGATTGATCTACGCCTGTCGATACTCGAATTAAACGAAGTACTTTAGTGTGAGCATGTGATTGAGCTACGCCTGTCGATAGTCGAATTAAACGAAGTTATTTAGTGTGAGCATGTGATTGAGCTACGCCGGTTGATATTCGAATTAAACGAAGTACTTTAGTGTGATCATGTGATTGATCTACGCCTGTCGATATTCGAATTAAACGAAGTACTTTAGTGTGAGCATGTGATTGATCTACGCCTGTCGATATTCGAATTAAACGAAGTACTTTAGTGTGAGCATGTGATTGAGCTACGCCGGTTGATATTCGAATTAAACGAAGTACTTTAGTGTGATCATGTGAGTGATCTACGCCTGTCGATATTCGAATTAAACGAAGTACTTTAGTGTGAGCATGTGATTGAGCTACGCCGGTTGATACTCGAATTAAACGAAGTACTTTAGTGTGAGCATGTGATTGAGCTACGCCGGTTGATATTCGAATAAACGAAGTTCATTAGTGTGATCATGTGATTGAGCTACGCTGTCGATATTCGAATTAAACGAATTACTTTAGTGTGATCATGTGATTGATCTACGCCTGTCGATATTCGAATCAAACGAAGTACTTTAGTGTGATCATGTGATTGATCTACGCCGGTCGGTATTCGAATTAAACGAAGTACTTTAGTGTGATCATGTGATTGGTCTACGCCTGTCGATATTCGAATCAAACGAAGTACTTTAGTGTGATCATGTGATTGATCTACGCCGGTCGGTATTCGAATTAAACGAAGTACTTTAGTGTGATCATGTGATTGACCTACGCCTGTCGATATTCGAATTAAACGAAGTACTTTAGTGGTGAGAATGTGATTGATCTACGCCTGTCGATACTCGAATTAAACGAAGTACTTTAGTGTGAGCATGTGATTGAGCTACGCCTGTCGATAGTCGAATTAAACGAAGTTTTTTAGTGTGAGCATGTGATTGAGCTACGCCGGTTGATATTCGAATTAAACGAAGTACTTTAGTGTGATCATGTGATTGATCTACGCCTGTCGATATTCGAATTAAACGAAGTACTTTAGTGTGAGCATGTGATTGATCTACGCCTGTCGATATTCGAATTAAACGAAGTACTTTAGTGTGAGCATGTGATTGAGCTACGCCGGTTGATATTCGAATTAAACGAAGTACTTTAGTGTGATCATGTGAGTGATCTACGCCTGTCGATATTCGAATTAAACGAAGTACTTTAGTGTGAGCATGTGATTGAGCTACGCCGGTTGATACTCGAATTAAACGAAGTACTTTAGTGTGAGCATGTGATTGAGCTACGCCGGTTGATATTCGAATAAACGAAGTTCATTAGTGTGATCATGTGATTGAGCTACGCTGTCGATATTCGAATTAAACGAATTACTTTAGTGTGATCATGTGATTGATCTACGCCTGTCGCTATTCGAATCAAACGAAGTACTTTAGTGTGATCATGTGATTGATCTACGCCGGTCGGTATTCGAATTAAACGAAGTACTTTAGTGTGATCATGTGATTGGTCTACGCCTGTCGATATTCGAATCAAACGAAGTACTTTAGTGTGATCATGTGATTGATCTACGCCGGTCGGTATTCGAATTAAACGAAGTACTTTAGTGTGATCATGTGATTGATCTACGCCTGTCAATATTCGAATTAAACGAAGTACTTTATTGTGTGCATGTGATTGAGCTACGCCAGTTGATATTCGAATCGAACGAAGTACTTTAGTGTGATCATGTGATTGCGGAACACCGGTCGATATTCGAATCAAACGAAGTACTTTATTGTGATCATGTGATTGATCTACGCCTGTCGATATTCGAATTAAACGAAGTACTTTAGTGTGATCATGTAATTGCGGAACACCGGTCGATATACGAATCAAACGAAGTACTTCATTGTGAGCATGTGATTGATTTACATCTGGCAATATTCGAATCAAACGAAGTACTTTAGTGTGATCATGTGATTGATCTACGCCTGTCGATATTCGAATCAAACGAAGTACTTTATTGTGAGCATGTGATTGATCTACGCCTGTCGATATTCGAATCAAACGAAGTACTTTAGTGTGATCATGTGATTGATCTACGCCTGTCAATATTCGAATTAAACGAAGTACTTTAATGTGAGCATGTGATTGAGCTACGCCTGTCGATATTCGAATTAAACGAAGTACTTTAGTGTGAGCATGTGATTGAGCTACGCTGGTTGATATTCGAAGTAAACGAAGTACTTTAGTGTGAGCATGTGATTGACCTACGCCTGTCGATTTTCGAATTAAACGAAGTACTTTAGTGGTGAGAATGTGATTGATCTACGCCTGTCGATACTCGAATTAAACGAAGTACTTTAGTGTGAGCATGTGATTGAGCTACGCCTGTCGATAGTCGAATTAAACGAAGTTTTTTAGTGTGAGCATGTGATTGAGCTACGCCGGTTGATATTCGAATTAAACGAAGTACTTTAGTGTGATCATGTGATTGATCTACGCCTGTCGATATTCGAATTAAACGAAGTACTTTAGTGTGAGCATGTGATTGATCTACGCCTGTCGATATTCGAATTAAACGAAGTACTTTAGTGTGAGCATGTGATTGAGCTACGCCGGTTGATATTCGAATTAAACGAAGTACTTTAGTGTGATCATGTGAGTGATCTACGCCTGTCGATATTCGAATTAAACGAAGTACTTTAGTGTGAGCATGTGATTGAGCTACGCCGGTTGATACTCGAATTAAACGAAGTACTTTAGTGTGAGCATGTGATTGAGCTACGCCGGTTGATATTCGAATAAACGAAGTTCATTAGTGTGATCATGTGATTGAGCTACGCTGTCGATATTCGAATTAAACGAATTACTTTAGTGTGATCATGTGATTGATCTACGCCTGTCGATATTCGAATCAAACGAAGTACTTTAGTGTGATCATGTGATTGATCTACGCCGGTCGGTATTCGAATTAAACGAAGTACTTTAGTGTGATCATGTGATTGGTCTACGCCTGTCGATATTCGAATCAAACGAAGTACTTTAGTGTGATCATGTGATTGATCTACGCCGGTCGGTATTCGAATTAAACGAAGTACTTTAGTGTGATCATGTGATTGACCTACGCCTGTCAATATTCGAATTAAACGAAGTACTTTATTGTGTGCATGTGATTGAGCTACGCCAGTTGATATTCGAATCGAACGAAGTACTTTAGTGTGATCATGTGATTGAGCTACGCCGGTTGATATTCGAATCAAACTAAGTACTCTAGTGTGATCATGTGATTGATCTACACCTGTCGATATTCGATTTAAACGAAGTACTTTAGTGTGATCATGTGATTGATCTACGCCTGTCGATATTCGAATCAAACGAAGTACTTTAGTGTGATCATGTGATTGATCTACGCCTGTCGATATTCGAATTAAACGAAGTACTTTAGTGTGATCATGTAATTGCGGAACACCGGTCGATATTCGAATCAAACGAAGTACTTTATTGTGAGCATGTGATTGATTTACGCCTGGCGATATTCGAGTCAAACGAAGTACTTTAGTGTGAGCATGTGATTGATCTACGCCTGTCGATATTCGAATCAAACGAAGTACTTTATTGTGAGCATGTGATTGATCTACGCCTGTCGATATTCGAATCAAACGAAGTACTTTAGTGTGATCATGTGATTGATCTACGCCTGTCGATATTCGAATTAAACGAAGTACTTTAGTGTGATCATGTAATTGCGGAACACCGGTCGATATTCGAATCAAACGAAGTACTTCATTGTGAGCATGTGATTGTTTTACGCCTGGCGATATTCGAATCAAAAGAAGTACTTTAGTGTGATCATGTGATTGATCTACGCCTGCCGATATTCGAATCAAACGAAGTACTTTATTGTGAGCATGTGATTGATCTACGCCTGTCGATATTCGAATCAAACGAAGTACTTTAGTGTGATCATGTGATTGATCTACGCTTGTCAATATTCGAAATAAACGAAGTACTTTAGTGTGATCATGTAATTGCGGAACACCGGTCGATATTCGAGTCAAACGAAGTACTTTAGTGTGAGCATGTGATTGATCTACGCCTGTCGATATTCGAATCAAACGAAGTACTTTATTGTGAGCATGTGATTGATCTACGCCTGTCGATATTCGAATCAAACGAAGTACTTTAGTGTGATCATGTGATTGATCTACGCCTGTCGATATTCGAATTAAACGAAGTACTTTAGTGTGATCATGTAATTGCGGAACACCGGTCGATATTCGAATCAAACGAAGTACTTCATTGTGAGCATGTGATTGTTTTACGCCTGGCGATATTCGAATCAAAAGAAGTACTTTAGTGTGATCATGTGATTGATCTACGCCTGCCGATATTCGAATCAAACGAAGTACTTTATTGTGAGCATGTGATTGATCTACGCCTGTCGATATTCGAATCAAACGAAGTACTTTAGTGTGATCATGTGATTGATCTACGCCTGTCGATATTCGAATTAAACGAAGTACCTTATTGTGAGCATGTGATTGAGCTACGCCGGTTGATATTCGAATCAAACGAAGTACTTTAGTGTGATCATGTGATTGAGCTACGCCGGTTGATATTCGAAATAAACGAAGTACTTTAGTGTGATCATGTGATTGATCTACACCTGTCGATATTCGAATCAAACGAAGCACTTTAGTGTGATCATGTGATTGATCTACGCCTGTCGATATTCGAATTAAACGAAGTACTTTAGTGTGATCATGTAATTGCGGAACACCGGTCGATATTCGAATCAAACGAAGTACTTTATTGTGAGCATGTGATTGATTTACATCTGGCAATATTCGAATCAAACGAAGTACTTTAGTGTGATCATGTGATTGATCTACGCCTGTCGATATTCGAATCAAACGAAGTACTTTAGTGTGAGCATGTGATTGATCTACGCCTGTCGATATTCGAATCAAACGAAGTACTTTAGTGTGATCATGTGATTGATCTACGCCTGTCAATATTCGAATTAAACGAAGTACTTTAATGTGAGCATGTGATTGAGCTACGCCTGTCGATATTCGAATTAAACGAAGTACTTTAGTGTGAGCATGTGATTGAGCTACGCTGGTTGATATTCGAATTAAACGAAGTACTTTAGTGTGAGCATGTGATTGACCTACGCCTGTCGATATTCGAATTAAACGAAGTACTTTAGTGGTGAGAATGTGATTGATCTACGCCTGTCGATACTCGAATTAAACGAAGTACTTTAGTGTGAGCATGTGATTGAGCTACGCCTGTCGATAGTCGAATTAAACGAAGTTATTTAGTGTGAGCATGTGATTGAGCTACGCCGGTTGATATTCGAATTAAACGAAGTACTTTAGTGTGATCATGTGATTGATCTACGCCTGTCGATATTCGAATTAAACGAAGTACTTTAGTGTGAGCATGTGATTGATCTACGCCTGTCGATATTCGAATTAAACGAAGTACTTTAGTGTGAGCATGTGATTGAGCTACGCCGGTTGATATTCGAATTAAACGAAGTACTTTAGTGTGATCATGTGAGTGATCTACGCCTGTCGATATTCGAATTAAACGAAGTACTTTAGTGTGAGCATGTGATTGAGCTACGCCGGTTGATACTCGAATTAAACGAAGTACTTTAGTGTGAGCATGTGATTGAGCTACGCCGGTTGATATTCGAATAAACGAAGTTCATTAGTGTGATCATGTGATTGAGCTACGCTGTCGATATTCGAATTAAACGAATTACTTTAGTGTGATCATGTGATTGATCTACGCCTGTCGATATTCGAATCAAACGAAGTACTTTAGTGTGATCATGTGATTGATCTACGCCGGTCGGTATTCGAATTAAACGAAGTACTTTAGTGTGATCATGTGATTGGTCTACGCCTGTCGATATTCGAATCAAACGAAGTACTTTAGTGTGATCATGTGATTGATCTACGCCGGTCGGTATTCGAATTAAACGAAGTACTTTAGTGTGATAATGTGATTGATCTACGCCTGTCAATATTCGAATTAAACGAAGTACTTTATTGTGTGCATGTGATTGAGCTACGCCAGTTGATATTCGAATCGAACGAAGTACTTTAGTGTGATCATGTGATTGAGCTACGCCGGTTGATATTCGAATCAAACTATGTACTCTAGTGTGATCATGTGATTGATCTACACCTGTCGATATTCGATTTAAACGAAGTACTTTAGTGTGATCATGTGATTGATCTACGCCTGTCGATATTCGAATCAAACGAAGTACTTTAGTGTGATCATGTGATTGATCTACGCCTGTCGATATTCGAATTAAACGAAGTACTTTAGTGTGATCATGTAATTGCGGAACACCGGTCGATATTCGAATCAAACGAAGTACTTCATTGTGAGCATGTGATTGTTTTACGCCTGGCGATATTCGAATCAAAAGAAGTACTTTAGTGTGATCATGTGATTGATCTACGCCTGCCGATATTCGAATCAAACGAAGTACTTTATTGTGAGCATGTGATTGATCTACGCCTGTCGATATTCGAATCAAACGAAGTACTTTAGTGTGATCATGTGATTGATCTACGCCTGTCGATATTCGAATTAAACGAAGTACCTTATTGTGAGCATGTGATTGAGCTACGCCGGTTGATATTCGAATCAAACGAAGTACTTTAGTGTGATCATGTGATTGAGCTACGCCGGTTGATATTCGAATTAAACGAAGTACTTTAGTGTGATCATGTGATTGATCTACACCTGTCGATATTCGAATCAAACGAAGCACTTTAGTGTGATCATGTGATTGATCTACGCCTGTCGATATTCGAATTAAACGAAGTACTTTAGTGTGATCATGTAATTGCGGAACACCGGTCGATATTCGAATCAAACGAAGTACTTTATTGTGAGCATGTGATTGATTTACATCTGGCAATATTCGAATCAAACGAAGTACTTTAGTGTGATCATGTGATTGATCTACGCCTGTCGATATTCGAATCAAACGAAGTACTTTATTGTGAGCATGTGATTGATCTACGCCTGTCGATATTCGAATCAAACGAAGTACTTTAGTGTGATCATGTGATTGATCTACGCCTGTCAATATTCGAATTAAACGAAGTACTTTAATGTGAGCATGTGATTGAGCTACGCCTGTCGATATTCGAATTAAACGAAGTACTTTAGTGTGAGCATGTGATTGAGCTACGCTGGTTGATATTCGAATTAAACGAAGTACTTTAGTGTGAGCATGTGATTGACCTACGCCTGTCGATATTCGAATTAAACGAAGTACTTTAGTGGTGAGAATGTGATTGATCTACGCCTGTCGATACTCGAATTAAACGAAGTACTTTAGTGTGAGCATGTGATTGAGCTACGCCTGTCGATAGTCGAATTAAACGAAGTTATTTAGTGTGAGCATGTGATTGAGCTACGCCGGTTGATATTCGAATTAAACGAAATACTTTAGTGTGATCATGTGATTGATCTACGCCTGTCGATATTCGAATTAAACGAAGTACTTTAGTGTGAGCATGTGATTGATCTACGCCTGTCGATATTCGAATTAAACGAAGTACTTTAGTGTGAGCATGTGATTGAGCTACGCCGGTTGATATTCGAATTAAACGAAGTACTTTAGTGTGATCATGTGAGTGATCTACGCCTGTCGATATTCGAATTAAACGAAGTACTTTAGTGTGAGCATGTGATTGAGCTACGCCGGTTGATACTCGAATTAAACGAAGTACTTTAGTGTGAGCATGTGATTGAGCTACGCCGGTTGATATTCGAATAAACGAAGTTCAATAGTGTGATCATGTGATTGAGCTACGCTGTCGATATTCGAATTAAACGAATTACTTTAGTGTGATCATGTGATTGATCTACGCCTGTCGATATTCGAATCAAACGAAGTACTTTAGTGTGATCATGTGATTGATCTACGCCGGTCGGTATTCGAATTAAACGAAGTACTTTAGTGTGATCATGTGATTGGTCTACGCCTGTCGATATTCGAATCAAACGAAGTACTTTAGTGTGATCATGTGATTGATCTACGCCGGTCGGTATTCGAATTAAACGAAGTACTTTAGTGTGATAATGTGATTGATCTACGCCTGTCAATATTCGAATTAAACGAAGTACTTTATTGTGTGCATGTGATTGAGCTACGCCAGTTGATATTCGAATCGAACGAAGTACTTTAGTGTGATCATGTGATTGAGCTACGCCGGTTGATATTCGAATCAAACTATGTACTCTAGTGTGATCATGTGATTGATCTACACCTGTCGATATTCGATTTAAACGAAGTACTTTAGTGTGATCATGTGATTGATCTACGCCTGTCGATATTCGAATCAAACGAAGTACTTTAGTGTGATCATGTGATTGATCTACGCCTGTCGATATTCGAATTAAACGAAGTACTTTAGTGTGATCATGTAATTGCGGAACACCGGTCGATATTCGAATCAAACGAAGTACTTTATTGTGAGCATGTGATTGATTTACGCCTGGCGATATTCGAGTCAAACGAAGTACTTTAGTGTGAGCATGTGATTGATCTACGCCTGTCGATATTCGAATCAAACGAAGTACTTTATTGTGAGCATGTGATTGATCTACGCCTGTCGATATTCGAATCAAACGAAGTACTTTAGTGTGATCATGTGATTGATCTACGCCTGTCGATATTCGAATTAAACGAAGTACTTTAGTGTGATCATGTAATTGCGGAACACCGGTCGATATTCGAATCAAACGAAGTACTTCATTGTGAGCATGTGATTGATTTACGCCTGGCGATATTCGAATCAAACGAAGTACTTTAGTGTGATCATGTGATTGATCTACGCCTGCCGATATTCGAATCAAACGAAGTACTTTATTGTGAGCATGTGATTGATCTACGCCTGTCGATATTCGAATCAAACGAAGTACTTTAGTGTGATCATGTGATTGATCTACGCTTGTCAATATTCGAAATAAACGAAGTACTTTAGTGTGATCATGTAATTGCGGAACACCGGTCGATATTTGAATCAAACGAAGTACTTCATTGTGAGCATGTGATTGATTTACGCCTGGCGATATTCGAATCAAACGAAGTACTTTAGTGTGATCATGTGATTGATCTACGCCTGTCGATATTCGAATCAAACGAAGTACTTTAGTGTGATCATGTGATTGATCTACGCCTGTCAATATTCGAATTAAACGAAGTACTTTAGTGTGATCTTGTAATTGCGGAACACCGGTCGATATTCGAATCAAATGAAGTACTTTATTGTGAGCACGTGATTGAGCTACGCCGGTTGATATTCGAATCAAAAGAAGTACTTTAGTGTGATCATGTGATTGATCTACGCCTGTCAATATTCGAATTAAACGAAGTACTATAATTTGATCATGTGATTGAGCTACGCCGGTTGCCAAATCGTAGATACAGGTTATTTGTGAATGCCAGCACCCACCCAAGCTGAGACAGCTTCATTTGATTTGGATTTGAAGTGTGAACAGAGTTTCAACACCGGTGACCTCCAATCATATATCCAATCAAGCATTCTCAAATTAATGCGTGAACATAAAGGCATTTTTGATCGTTTAATGCAAATGATAAATGATGGTGTTGGGACGGGGGAGTTCCTATATTCGGCATGAGAAACTAGGAAAACATTTCTTATCAGACTGATCCTAGCAAAGGTTCGATGAAAAAATTATCTTAGCTCTGCTTTGCCTCAGACTCTGAAATTAAACTTCAATGAAACGTATGCTCCACCTTGTTCCTCATTTCTCGTCCATGCAGCCACGATGTGTCACAGAAGAGCGGTGCAAAGTAAAGCTAGTAGCTTATAAATAATAACAGGTAAGCTCTGTAGAGATATACTACGCTACCTAAGCACAGATTCGATACATGACACAAAATTATAATTTAGAAAAAAATATTATGATGAAATAATATAAAGTATACTTTTATAATTCTAATTTAAATCTTTATCAAATTTTTAAAAGCTCCTATCATAATAATATAGATAATATGCTCATTATATTTCTATTAGTATTTCTTATTACAATATATATATATATATATATATATATATATATATATATATATATATATATATATATATATATATATATTATGTATTCTTGTATATTAATAAAGAAATAAGACAAATACAAATACAAGAATAATTTATTGAATTTACAATTCCAAGCTTTTCATTGGCAAACAGTACCAACATCATCAGGAATACTATAGAATTTAAATAAAACATACATGTGCAAACTAGACCCAAAAAACAGCATTACCAAATCTATTAAAATGTTGTCAAACTATTACTTTGCTGCTTTAACATTACAAACACTGTTATAGTATCAAATTTAGATTTTACTTGTATTTGTTCATTTTTCAACTTTTATTAGTATTATATTTATGTATTTCTAAAGCCTCATCAATATTCATTCTTAGGCCTTTTGTTTATTTCTTTTACAAGTATCATATTATCTATATTAGGAAATATGCGATTATTACTAATTCAATGACTAAATTTGATTTATAAATTTCTGGTTTTTTATATGCATTGAAATGTTCTTTATACCTATCTGTAAGTTTTTTCTTAGTTTGCCCTATATAAACTTTATGACAGTCACATTCTAATTTATATACACCGTTTTTTTCATACATATTAATAATTTTATTATTATTATTCATTATATTTATTAATTTATTATTAGTATTATAGGTCAATTTGATGTTGCTACCTTTAAACTATTTTTTCATATTTTTTATTTCATTACCAAAAAATGTAAATGAAGTTAATATAACAATATCATCATTATGTTGTTCCTTTAAAATATTATAATTAAGTTTATCAACAGCTTTCTTTTTATAGTCATTCTCAATTGCAATTTGATAAATAATGTCTTCTTCTCCCATTTTATTTTCATTATTCATAGGTATTTTATGTAATCTATATAATAAAATGTGTAAGGCAGCCATTTTATTAATATACGTGTGATTAGAATTATTAGGTATTATTTAATTAGTTTGGGTCGGTTTATGATATATGTTATATTCAAATTAATTATTATGTCTTATTATTGTTATATCTAGAAAGTTGATCTTATTATTTTTTTCTATTTCATAAGTAAAATTATTATTTTTATTTCTCATTTATTTTATCTAAAATAGTTATTAAGTTTACGCCATTATTATTAGATACATACAAACCATCATCTACATTTCTAAATCAATAACAGTTTTTATCAAATTGTTATATAATTTTATTTATTTTATCATCTATTCTTCGTAAAAATATTTCAGATATTATATTCGATAAAGGGGAACCCAAGGCTAGACCATCTTCCTGTTTGTAAATTTTATAATTATATGAAAAATAATTTTGATTTAATATTATTTTTAATGTATTTATAATTTCTAATATTAATTTTCTATCTTTCTCATTTTGATCTAACTTGGATTTTATAATTTTGAGAATGTCTTTTATAGGAATATTTGTGTACATATTTTTTATATCTAAAGATATTAATTTTGATTTATTATCAATAATTATTATTTTTAATTTTGCAATAAGATTAATAGAATTACTTATGGTATGATTAGTATTTAGTTTCATTTTATCTTTAAGAATAGATGTTATGATTTTAGATATTTTATAAGAAGGGGCATTTATAAAATATACTAACGGATTAATTAATTTCTCAATTTTATGTAATTTATTAAGTCCATTTATTATTGGATTTTTTGGATTATCGTTTATATAATTACTAATATTATTTTTATTAAATAATTTATAAGGAGAATTTATTAAATCTTTTATTTCATTTTGGTATTTCTTTGTAGGATCTTTACATATTTTACTAAATTGATTTTCATTTATATACATGTTTCTGTTTTATTTATGTGTTCGTCCTTATCAATAATTACAATAGCATTACTTTTATCAGCCTTTACTGTAATAAGATTGTTATATTTTAGTTTATCTTTTGATTCCTAAATATGTTTGTCATGGGTTTTATTAATTTGATTAGTTTTAAATATTATTTTTTTATTTCATGAGCTGCTTCGATTCTGGTACTAGCTTGTATATTTTCATTTAACTTACTAATGACTATTTCTGTATCTATTATTATATTATTAATATCTTTATTTATGTTTCTTTTTATATTGATTTTGTTATTTTCAAGTAGTTTTATTTCACAATTATTAAATTTATTATTAGATAAATTAACATTAGGGTGAAAGCTATGATATTTAATTTCAGGTATTATTTTCATTTATTTTTCAAGTTTCAAATTATTTAGTTTTTTGGTAATATTATTTATTTTTATATTTCTAATTTTATTTACCATGAAGTTAATTTTATTGTATTTTTCCTCCCATTTTATATTACACTTTGTAGAAGCTAATTTTTAATGTAATTTATATATTTCAGTAGTTAAAGTATTTTGCGTTTTATATAAATTTCTTATTTCATTTTAGCCCATAATTTTTCGGCTTGTTTAAAAGTCTTTTTGGCGTTTTGTTTTTTATTGTAATTTTTCCATATTTTAGAATAATATTGTTTATAATGCATTGTTTATTAAAATATATATTACAATTTATGTTAATTAGCTGAATTTTTCGTTTTTCAAACAAATCTATGTCCCTTGTTAAGGCAGCATTACAATTATTAACTGATATCATATTAATGTATATAAAAACTAATATAAAAATATGAAATAATAACAGTATTAAAGATATTAAATATTATTACAGTAAAAATAACTAATGAAAATGTAAATAAACTATAAATAAACAAGAAAACTAACCTCAAAAAACACACATTCTTTTCCACTTCACACACAAAACACAACCCTGTAAGGGTATAGATATAAATACTACAATATGTATTCTTGTGTATTAATAAAGAAAAAAGACAAATAAAAATACAAGAATAATTTATTGAATATACAATTCAAAGCTTTTCGTTCGCAAACAGTACCAACATCATCTGGAATACTAAAGAATTAAAATCAAACATACAAGTGCAAACTAGATTAAAAAAAACAGCGTTGCCAAATCTATTACAATGTTGTCAACTATTACTTTGCTGCCTTAACATTACATCAACGTACTAATATCATAAATACATATATATATATATATATATATATATGATAAGACCCATGGTTTTGTCGTATCTTTAATAACACATACGATAGGGTTTTACAATCAATCGATAAACCTTTGTTAACACTAAGGAATGCCGGGATGTAAGAGTTTTGCTACTTACTTCTCTTAGCTAAAATGATACTTCTATTCCTCTATTTTTGAAGGGACACATTTTACTGTATTTTTCAACACTAATAGAAAAAAATCTAATGGTGTGTGTGTGTGTGTTATTTAATCACGTATAAACTACTGAACACATTGAGTTGAAATTTTACGTGGACATTCTTATGGTTCCTGTTTAACACAAACGTCTATTTTTATTTACATATTCTGTCAATGTACCGCCCCACTGGCCATGAAATCGCTCCTAACACTCAATTATCTGTACTCCATTATATACTTGACTTGCTTAATTAGCTGATAATCACCTGCAAAAGTGACGTTTAAAGACATTTAAACAGCTGATAGTAATTGTTTGTTGTTATTCATCTATTGAGGCTAGTTAAACTTTACAATTGGTATGTTACAAACAGACGCTTTTCTTACTCTTGGTTTTTCAAAACAACAATCGGTAAATTTATAGTTTGATATATTTATTTGGATTTAATCTATACGGTTACATAAAACTCTAATAGTGTGTGTGTGTGTGTGTGTGTGTGTGTTTGTTTTATTCAATCATGTAAAAACCTACTGAACCTATTGTGCTGAAATTGTATATGGACATTCATAGGGTCCCTGGTTAACACAGAGGCCTGTTTTTATTTCCAAATTCCATCAATGCATTGCCCCACTGGCCATAAAACCTCCCTTAACGCACAATTATCTATACCTTAATTTACACTTGGCCTAGTCAGCTGATAGTAAATGTGTTTTAATCTCCTGTAACAGTTAGTTACTCTTAAACACACTTAAACAGATGATAGTAAAGTTTGTTGCTATTAATCTTTCAAGGTTTTTTATACTTTACAAAAATGACATATTACAAACACGAGCTTTTCCTTTCTTGGCTTTTCAATAAAATAATCGGTAAGTTTATTAACTATAGTTTGATAAATTTATTGGGATTTAATTTCAGTAAATTAAATTCAAGTCAAATACTTATAGAACTATAAGTTACTTTAACCCCTTACGAAGGACGGGTACTCTTCTAGTATATCATATAGGCTATGTGTCATACCTTACCGTAAAAAAATATGTCTCCAAAACAAAATTTTAATTATGATTAAGGTGGATCTTCAGAAAATATAAAATTATTTTTATTTATTCTTTTTTATAGGCTTTACATAAACGACGGATTCGATGTAGGCAACACTTCATGCTACGTTTCCGTAGCTGATAATGCTCTAAAATAAAGCGTAATAGACCACTATCAAAGTGTCTTATGTGATCATTTGGCTAGAAATATTTACTAGACTTCTTTTTACTGAAGGTAAGAACTCGAGAGCAGTACTTTGTGGTAGGTACGCGTCGGCAGCAGAATCGCGGGACTTGACAATCACACAGGAATTTGTAAAAGATGGTTTCGTTAGAAAATGGAAAACGTGATGCCGAGTCATTATTAGTCAGTGCCAATTACATGTTCATTGTTTTACGTATTATTTGCAAGCTATTCTATATATGGAAACATTTTAATTTTACGTTATTATTACATAGGTGTTGAAATCTACATAATAGTCGTTATGTAAACGTAGACGTGTCGAAATGGGTGCAATATGACTTACAGAAGACCTTAGCAAATTATAAAAACCTTCATTAGCAACTTATCAATTCCAGATTATGAGAAACATCTCTTACAGTTCAACAGATTCTAACTTTAGAATTAACCAAGTTCTACCAACGAGGCGTTTATAAGGTCTCCATGAGTTCATGCAAACAGCGTAACAACGCAAAAATACTTCGTTAGAACAACATATTATGAAAAATTACATTATTTTTAAACACATGATACAATCAGCAAATAAACCGTAGCGTAATAATTTAAACGGATAATACAAACAGCTACAAATAAACAGCAGCCTAATGATTTAAACGGATGATACAGACAGCTATAAATAAACAGTGGCCTAATGATTTAAACCGATCATACAAACAGTTACAAATAAACAGCAGCATAATTATTTAAACGGATAATACAAACCGCTACAAATAAACCGTAGCTTAATGGTTTAAGCGGATAATACAAACAGCTACAAATAAACCGTAGCCTAATGATTTAAACGGATGATACAAACCGCTACAAATAAACAGCGGCCTAATGATTTAAAAGGTTAATACAAACAGCTACAAATAAACCGCAGCCTAATGATTTAAACGGATGATACAAACCGCTACAAATAAACAGCGGTCTAATGATTTAAAAGGATATATACGAACAGCTACAAATAAACAGCAGCCTAATGATTTAAACGGATAATACAAACAGCTACAAATAAACCGAAGCCTAATGATTTAAAACGGATGATATAAACAGTTGGAAATAAACAGCAGCCTAATGATTTAAACGGATGATACAAACAGCTACAAATAAACCGAAGCCTAATGATTTAAACGGATGACACAAACAGTTGAAAATAAACAGCAGCCTAATGATTTAAACGATTAATACAAACAGTTAAAATTATATCAAAATTATAAACAAACATTAGAAAAAGTGGTATTTAAAAAGGTTTTTGTGGTTGACATACAATGAAATAACGAGCATCCGTAGGTAGCGAAGGGAAATCTTATGTGTTTTTTTTGTTTGTAAATCCCTTCTATTAGTTCACACTCTCCTGATATATATATATATATATACCTTGTACAAACTTTCAATCGTTAATAAAATAAGTTTTTATTCATAGATTCGAGTTCAAATAGATCTGTTTGAACGTATAGTGAATGACAATTGACATTATTGCAGTTTTTTCAAATATTTAATCAATGATTAAATTATAAAACTTGTGGGGTCCAGCCGGATTTGAACTGAGAATCTGTATGTTGGAAGTTCATCTCGCTTTGGCACTGCGCCAACTTTCCAATACTTAGAAATAAATTTCTCAAAGATGTGTATGAAATCAACACCCACCCCCCCCATCTTGTTGTCGTCGAAACCTCCATTGTACAGCCTTAAACTGTTTCCATGTTTACCATACAAAATCATAAATAGTGCTCTAGGGTAGTTAAAACAAACATTTTTTTTAATAAGCCTCAGCAGGAATTTACATAAAATAATTTTTTTATTAATTATTTTTAGTTATAGTTTCCAAATTACTTGCTACCAACTCCTATTTTTCAAATTTAATATTTCAATTATTACATCTAACGATTTAGCGCCAAATATTATCAGTAGAGATAAATTTATTTAATGATAAACATTAAACGTTTTAAATAAACTCAAAATCAATGGGAAGCACATCTTTATATTTCTTTGCCGCACTGCATACCAGGTAGCCTCGTTGGAAATAGTAACTAATAAAATAAATGTAATTAAAAATAAACTCAAAACAAAATATTTTTAAAATCTCAATTTTCTAGCTGTCTATTACAGGTTTGTATAGATACGATTTATATAATAATATTATTTATGTTACTATTTTTCTATTGTATATTTGGGTTTATTGTTAATTGTGTTTATTTTAGTATAATATCCATAAACGAAAACCCTGCCCCTGTCTGTCAGTCTCTATCTCTATATCTGACGCTCACTACTAATATACCTTTTTTTTCTTACCTGGGAACACTCAAATGGTTTTACATCTATTGAGTCAAATACCTACATAAAGTCAAGATACTTCAACAGTAGGAAAAGTGATGTAAATAGATGATAAATAAAAAGTATTTTACTCTATTTAACACAAGTGTATGCAACAGGTGTTCGAGTTGTTTGTTTAAAACCTTAATTATATTGATAATATTATTTTGCATACAAATCCATTTGAATCACATACAACAGAATTGGAAAAAATCCCCTCGCTTGTGCGTCGTGTACAAATCAATAATGGGGGAGAGTAAGTGGGGCATTGGGTAATCGTGGGTGTACGCATTGTCCCTAGGGAAGACAGCGGTAAGGAATTATCGTGAATTGATGATGTCTCAGTGAAACAAAATACGTATATTTTAACATTATCAGAACCTCTAAAGGTTTTGATAAAAGGTAGACTTAAACGTTTATTGGTTCCCAAAAAATCAGTTTCACTCACACTTGCTAACACTTGAATATGGCATTTCTTATGTCACGTTTTCAATATTTATTATATATTTTCTTTACTGTAATCATGGTTTGTAAATATTAAACATAGGAAGATTAGAAGGTTTTCAATATAACTAAGTTTACTTCCATCCTTCACTAAAATCTAGTTTATAATCAATGAAAATTAAAAATACGAAAAATAAAATTATTCTATTACGAATTTACAATAGCTTAACTGGCACCGGTGTATGATAAATAAATAGATAACAATTTACGAATTCACCATTATAATCGCTTACCACACGGGTTTCTATGACTTTTGTCATCGTCATCGGTGACAATAGCACAAAAAAAAACTGCGACTGTTGCACATAATTATAGTTGCCATTTTGTTGTAGTATCACCAACGATGATGATAAAGTCATCGTAATGCATTTGATAATGAAGTGTTTATAATTTTGAGTTCGTGTGCCGTTTTTATTTTCTTAACACACAATCCAACTCGAATATTACTTACCAATATGTGAAACAAAGTTTAAAATAGGTAGTAAATTTTTTTTAAAATATTATAGGACGTGTTAGCAATTTTCGTAGTTAATAGGCTTTCAAACAACTGGATGGCAATATAGATAAAATTGTTTAATACCAATCAGTGAAGTTTTATTGAAATTATTTTAATTACAGTAAAACCTCTCATATCCGGATCAATATGGCGACAGCCCTATCCGGATAACAAAAAATTCTGACATGGGAGGGGTTATGTAATATAGTACTTCTGTAATACATAATCACAACCATTCCATTTGGAAATAGATGTATGTTTGCTTTAAGTAAATATGTAACACTTATTGAAGGTTGTAATTATATTTTAATAGAAATATGAAACTGCACGTACAATAATTAGTTACATGTCTGTATGTACAATTTTCGAATACAGTTCCTGATATGTACATTAATTACTAATTTTGGTAAAACAGAAAAGATATAATGGCAGTTTGCTTGGTAAATTCAACACGTTTCTTTGAGGAAATACCCCTCTACCTACGAAAGAGCAGACGATCGGCTGCTATTTCTTCGTCTGGTTCGACGTACTCGATCAGCTGGTCAGATGCCTGGAAAGCTTCGTTATACATCAGTGTTAGTTTTCTTTCGTTATCCTCGGCAGGCGTTGGTAGTCAGGCGTTGGATAGTTCGGCAGGCGTTAGTGTAGTTAGGCGTTGGATAGTTCGGCAGGCGTTAGTGTAGTTAGGCGTTGGATAGTTCGGCAGGCGTTGGTAGTCAGGCGTTGGATAGTTTGGCAGGCGTTAGTATAGTTAGGCGTTGGATAGTTCGGCAGGCGTTGGTAGTCAGGCGTTGGATAGTTCGGCAGGCGTTAGTGTAGTCACTAAGTCTAAAATACATATGAATAGTAGGGAATAGCTTGTTCCCGCAGCCATACCAGCGGTTATAATTAACTGTTAGTAGCTTACGGCGATATAGAAAACACAATTTTTTTCCGCTTTACCGCTATACTTTATAATATAGATTACAAATTCTAGGTTAAATAACCAACTAAATTACCTAATAACAAAAAATCCTGTAGAATGTATGTAAACTGAACGATACGGAGACTCGAACACAACTGACTGAAACGGGAAAGAAGAAACAGCCGAATGCTAGACCCAGAGAACTGTTCAGACGGTAAGGCGTCTTGCGGAATAAAGACTTTATTATCATATTACGTCCGGATATCTGAGGTTCAGCATATAAGATGGCCGGATATGAGAGTTTAAACAGTACTTAGAAGAAATTGTCAGAGCTACATGTTATTTTTTTAAAAAATAGTTTGAAATTAAATATTGCAATTTAACATTTTACTCGTCTACATTAAGTTGCTTTTGGCTTGAAGTACTATAGAATTTTTTATTTCAGGTTAGTAGTGCCACACGTTTAAGGAAAATATATGCCATTTGGGGTTGATAAGGGGTGAGCGATGAGAGGTGAGCTTCCAAAACCTAGGACGTATTATCTGAGGATATAAGTCCTCATAAAGAAAACTACATTAGCAGACAAAACATTAATAATAAGAGGCGTATAAATCTCACAGTCCATTCTCCTATGACAGGCAGAGGCAAAATACTATAAAATTTACTTATATTTTATACTTACCTATTGTCTATATAATAGTTATGTGTTTTATTTATTATAGTTTATTTCCAACTGTTTTATATTATCTGTATAATCAATAGGCGTACTGTTTTATTTTAACTCTTTTTATTGTCCGTTTAAATCATTACTGTATAATTGTAACTGTTTGTTTCATCCGTTTAAATCAATAATCCTAGTTTTAATTTTAACTATTTCTATCATCCGTTTCATCGGTCCTACTGTTTAATTTGAACTATTTTCGGCCACCCGTTTAAATCAATATTCTTAATTTTTATTTTTAACTGTGTATAATTAGTTGAAATAAATCATCTTACTCTTTTGAATTGGTTGTACCAGCTGTTAAAATCATTTAGTTTACTGTTACTTGTAACTGTATCATACGTGTAAATCAATAACCCTCTTATTTAATTTTAACTGTTTGTATCATCCCTTTAAATTACTATACCTACTGTATAATTTCAACTGTTTTTACCACCCGATTCAATCAATACTCCTAGTTTTTAATTGGAACTGTTTGTATCAACCGTTTGAATCAATAACCCTACTTTTTAATTTTATCTGTCTGTATCACCCGTTTCAATTATCTACTGTTTAATTTTAACTGTTCGTATTATCGATATAAATAATAAACCCTTGTTTTTTTTATTATATTCCCCCTGAGTGGTTTGTAATCGAAAATCATAAAGATCACCTCATTCAAGAGCCACAAGTTTTTCATATAAATTTATTTTAATGAAATATGAATTACAAGACTATTTGGTTTAGATTTTATTGAATATATTTTAATAAATGGTATTTATTTCACTAGGAAATTTTTTAATGGTATTTTTACACGGTCCCCTTTCTTACTCGTTATTTCTACATAGCAGTGTTGAATGTATTTAAAAAATAGTCCTATGATTGAATTTTATTTAGCTATAATGTCGCCGCACGATGTATTTAAATGTAATTTCTTATACCAAGTATTATAACCTATGCATAAATATTTTTTTACAATTAAAATATAAAATCTTGTTCCTCTCTATGCAAGTAAACTCTCTCATGTACTTGTTTGGAAACTGATCATAGGGTGTTGAATTATTTGTAAATGGTTGTGGAACAGTATCAATAGCAGCCGAGGTCCCGGATCCCACGGGGATGCGATCTTAATATCAGTAAGTTTTCAATACCATCCCCAACAGCGTATATTCAGTTATAAATATTTATTAAGCTGTCTGAACCTCCACCTCCCCTCCTTTCTCTCTTCATGTTTTCCTATTGATTGTGAACCCACCTTAAGTGAAACTTCGTAACTTCGCTTCAAATATCCCTAATAATTTCATTTCTCCTTCTCCTGAAGTCAGGAATATAATATTTTGTCTTTCTCGCCAAGCAGTCAGATTGCCTTTTAGTAAATACTTCAAAAGTTACGGATTCATTGGATTTCATGTTATATTTGAATAAAGAACTGTGCTGCAAATTTTAAATTATTTCTCTTAGGGATGTTTCGGATTGTAATTGTGTTTGGTTTTATGGTATGAATATAATTTTTTCCATGCCATACTATTTACTCTGTTCAATTTTACTTCGAGTAAATATGATATTTAAAACATATGCCGCATATTTACTATAGATTCATATAGATTAATCAGATCTACTATAGATTATATAGATTTATTATATCCATTAGTATAGATTCGTAATCTACTAGAAACGTCCCCAAAAATAAAATATACTAAGAAAATATTTGCATTGTCGTTAATACTTTTGTGTTTTTTAAAATAAAATTAATTCTACTTTAAAATTTGCATATTGGTATTTTATTTAATTAGGTAACACGTTTTATAAGCTCACTTATTAGGTCGACAGGTTGAGTGAATAAGTTAAAAGGTTATATGAAATATCGCTATAAATTGTGTCAATAATTCAGGTAGTATAAATATTTCCCTCGCTGACACTAGTAACGTCAATATTTTTATTGCAAAAAGATTTAAAATTAAATAACACTATAATTGCTATTCACTTGAGAGGAACACATATTAAACTTTTGATTTAAAATGTAAAACTTCAGAGACAACGAATAAAGGTGTGTGAGTGAGTGTGTGTGTGTGTGTGTGTGTGTGTGTGTGTGTGTGTGTGTGTGTGTGTGTGTGTGTGTGTGTATTTAAATTTCGTAAACAACTAATTTTAGACAAATAATCACTGTTATTTTTATTTTAAAAAAACTTTTTATTATACTTTTTGTGCTCGTTGTTTCTAGTTCTTTACACATTTATTTATATGGCATGACACTATCATTTATTCCAGCTCCATTTCTATGCCCATTCTAAAAAAGGATCAATTTCAGTAACGCCTGCAGCTAATTCTTTCCCTAAATATACATTTCATCCACAGATTTTAGTGTCAACTTCAACGATACATTTTTTCACTGTATTCGTCTTCCTTATCCGAGATAAGCCCAGGTTCGGTAATTAGTTCTTCCAGCGCTTCTTCAGTAAAATCTTGGTTCGCACTTTTCAAACGATTATTCACATCTTCTATGTTAATGTCTTAAAATCCTCCACCGTTATTCCCATGTGCTATTGAGACATCAGTTCACTAGCAGTAGAGCAGAGTAGAACGTTCAAACGATCCTTTACGGCCTTAACCCCGGAACAGATTTCTCCTTCTTAGGTATTAGGGTAGTCATTAGGAGAGTCCGTGAAGGAATTCTTTTCCAAAACAGACTAGTCTCAACCGAGTTAAAAACTTGATTGACTGTGTAGCCTACCTACTAAATAAGATTTTTAAAATGGGTTGGAAATGATTTGGCGGTTCCATGATCCGCTGATGCTGATTCAACGGAAATTTTCACGCTATGAAGAGAAAACCGTCTCTTGATATTGTCAAACCAGCCTTTAGTTGCTGAACATGATTGACTGTCGGTATGTTCACCACCTTGTTGAACCAAATGTTCATACAAACGCGTAGCTCTTACACGAATAAAAATTGAACTCCGAGGATGCATTTTTTTGTGACTGATCTTCTATCCACACACTCAAAGCTTTTTCCATTTTTTTTTTAATGTTTATGTGGTGGCAAACAGAGTTAACTTTCGTCGTTTGACAAGTCCCTTCTCTGACAGTTCCTTATGTTTTCTTCATTTTTCATTATGTACCACCCTGTTGACTTGTTAACGCTAAAATGCTTTGCGACAGATGAAATGCTTTCACCACAATTTAATTTATCTAAAAATTAAATTTATTTAATCAATGACATTTTTCTTTTTGTCTTTTATCAAAGTTTGATGATTTCATGACTTGGATGAACAATTTAAGGGAAAAGATAAAACTAAACTAAACAAATTCAGTTTAGATACTAGCGACACATGCGAATAGCATTCGCTATTTGGTTACTAACGGGAAAAACAAAATCCGAGTTAGCTACGGCAGCCGGATAGGATAATCGATGTTTGGATTTCGAAAATTATTAAATTAGCAATAAGTAAACAGGAGTGATGCTAAACGTATGTATGGAGTTGAATGCGGGGGCCAGATTGACTTATCGTTGTTTGTCAGTAACAATGACGCCACTTGTTTTAAATAAGGAATGCCTATCTTTTGAGTAGTAGCCCGAGTAGTGTACAGTATAAGGGATGTTTGTAGAATAATAAGATTTCTTTGTGATAAATAGGTACATTACTATACAAAATAAATGAGACGAGAACTCATTTTCCTACAACTTGCACATTAAAAATCTCTGTCTTTTTAAAAAATACATATTAGCGGAATATCCTCTAATTTCGTCAACCGAGAATAAGCGAAACCGAAAATAAGCGAAACCGTGAGTATCAAACCCGCGAATAGCGAGAGAGTACTGTACAAGTATTAATATAAATAAAGTAACGTAACAGTAAAAAATAGTGTTTTTGAAATACGAAATAACTACCTTAGTTCCCAAAGTAGACTTTTATACCAGGATGTGTTACCTCCAACACTTCGAAACCTGACTAAAGACATTTCTGTTGAGGTCAAGCAACAGATAGTTGCCCCCTCTATTGAGGAAAAATCGTTTGATTCTGTCACATGCGTAACCATTTCTTATATTAAATTGCAAATTTTAACTATCTATTTACATTCAACCTGTCTAATTTTAGTGTGGTGGCCCCAAATGCAATTTCTTAATGTCCTGTAAAAAAAGTGCGGTTTTTAAAAATGAAATTCAAGAGGCATGCTTTTGTTTTGCACGAACAAATAAGGTAACTTATACTTAAGAAGAAAAGTTTTCTTACTTTCACTCTCAGATTTTTGGAAAATCTGACAATCTGTTGGTCGCTGGCATTCAACGCATGCTAATACATAATGAAATTTGCGACATTACTGAAATATATTGTCATTTAAATAATATACATAGGCCACGATAAAAAGAAAACAATGACAATTTATGTATGTTGACGTATGCATGGTTGAGTATTTGATTTAGACCTACGGTCTTTTTGGGTCTACATATATATATCTACTCGTTACATCGTACTCTGTCGGAAGTGAGCGATCATTATGAAAATCATGGGTTTGGTGCTACTGGTCCTTAGAAATAAATTTAGAGCAGCCAGGATAAGTGCTCCTTGAAGTGACCAACTTGTCACCTAACCGAGGGTTACTGCACTTGATGCCTGTGGCACATGGATAGTTGACACCTTGGCTATGTGAAAGCTACCCCTAGGATGTTCTCCGTCTACACATCCACCGGTTCCTCCTAACTTCTCATAGTTGCTTGTAACAGTCGGTCTTTTCATCCATGTCTGATGTGTCCGAAGTATTTACTAGTTCCAGGTGTTTATACATTTTTAAAAATAACTGGTTCTTTTTTCTCGCCGTTCTCGATACTTTCAACGTATATCAATATGTCGATAGATCCAAAGCTTATTTGCACCACCTGCTTCAAGTATCTTAATTCGTAAATAGATGATAGTTAAGTGTTGACTATTTGTTAGCAGCCCTCACCATTTCAATCCTCCCGTTTTACAGCCTATATTTCATTATCTCTAAAATATTTACACTTGTAAACTTCCAATTTTTATGTACTAATTAAGTATGTTGTTTGTTCGTAAGAAATAAATTATATGTTCTTACAAATAAACAATTTTGGAGAACTATCAATCTTGTTGTTGTTGGTGTTCAACGCATACTAACACTGAATGAAATTTGCAATTGACCTTTTTAGTATAGATAGGTCTTTACTTGTGAAATAAGAATTTCACAACCTTTATTCACAATAATTAGAATTGTGAAGTTCATATTTTCATAAATAAGGATTTTTTGTATTGTTAGATTTTCTTGTTTTTTCTTTTTAGTGAAGATTCATAAGTGGTCTAAATTTTATCCAATAAAGTAACAACGCTCAGTTGTGATCGAAAACTTTGAAGAATGATTTTAAACTTTGTTTGGCTACCATTTAAATTATTCGGTCATGTAGGATAAAAGTAAAATATGGGGTAATCTATTGGTATTTGTTTTTAAACCGGTTTTCACGAACGCAGCGTTATCATAGGAATTATTAATTTATTTTTGCGGTGAGTTTTTTTTTCTGATAAAAGAGCCTCGCACAAACACGGCTTCAGCGTACCAACAAACACGGCGTATCATAATACGGGGAAAAAATGCATAACTTATTAAAATGTTCAATTGTACTCCATCTTCAGTCTGACGACATGATGAAAGGGAATCGAAAATTAAGGTTGCTAGCTCATATCTGCAGCATGCTGGTTGCTGCCTCTTGCCTCCTACACCCTACACCGACCTTCTGAATAAATGATCGCCTAACCTAACCTCACATCTCGATAGCTCACTGCTTTTGCCTCTCTTTCTTGTTTCCTTGTTTACCGAACAAAAACCACCAAGTGGAGGAAGCTAACAACAAAGTGTAGTATAATTATTGGCGTTAACGTATCTCTAACACAAAATACATTTTTTTTATTAAATATTATGTCGTAAGAGCATACTCTTGTATTCACACCTCTTACGTACATAGCTGGAATACTATAGGATTTCTACAATAATTTACTCTAATTTATCTTAAAGGGGAGATATAAAATATACTTTTTTTAACGCAATTATGCATTTTATTTCTATTTTAAAAGCTTTGTAGGACTACCTTGTTTTGATTTTATTTAACATAATCGGTAAGTATATATTCAATACATTACTCTATGACAGATTGAGTTAGGCTTATCAAGAAGCTGAGATATGAAGAAAATCAAATATATGTGTGGGCTTATATTATATACCATTCAGAAAATACGAAGAACACGAGCCATGATGGCTTCAATCTGTCTTTACGAGACACAGGAGACCTTTTTCTCCCAACATTAATCCTAACTATATTTGACGTTATTAATCTCACGAACATATATTGTTCGGCTAAAATCATTAATTAATTAAAACTTGAAAGATTTAAAGGAAAATATTTAATTAAACGTGAACACTATGGACTCTCAACATATTGACGGATAGGCCCTCTAGAAAAAGACAACATCAAGTAGGATAATAACGCTCTCTCTTAGCCCACACTGAGAGTACGTCTGCATCAGGAAGGCCACCCTGCCGACGGGATTATGTGATTTATCCGTATGCTAGTGCCAGGACTCAGTTTGTCCTTTCCTCAGTAATGCCAAACTCCATCTAACATTCCTTAATATTCAATTAAGAAGGTGTAAGGTAGGGAGCATGTCTACTACAGAGAAACGTCCCTGCCTACGCGACAAAGCAAATTGTCGCTGTGTTATGACAAAGGCGCCAAACTTTTTGCCCATAGTACTATCTAACTCCATCTAACTTTCCTTATCCTCCTTGCAAGGGGGTGTAACGTGTAGGACTTCGTTAGTAAGTAAGCAGCCCACTTTGACTCGACTGTGGTATTTGTCCATATGCTAGTACCACGCTGAAATATATACTTCCCTCAGTCTCATCTAACTCCATCTTACTTTCCATATCCTACTTGCAAGGGGGTGTAACGTTTAGGACTTCGTTAGTAAGTAAGCAGCCCACTTCGACTCGACCGTGGTATTTGTCCATATGCTAGACCCACGCTGTAATATATACTTCCCTCAGTCTCATCTAACTCCATCTAACTTTATTTATCCTCCTTGCAAGGGAGTGTAACGTGTAGAACTTCGTTAGTAAGTAAGCAGCCCACTTCGACTCGACTGTGGCATTTGTCCATATGCTAGTACCACGCTGAAATATATACTTCCCTCAGTCTCATCTAACTTTCTTTATCCTCCTTGAAAGGGGGTGTAACGTATAGGACCTCGTTAGTAAGTAAGCAGCCCACTTCGACACGACTGTGGTATTTGTCCAAATGCTAGTACTACGCTGAAATATATACTTCCCTCAGTCTCATCTAACTCCATCTAACTTTCCTTATCCTCCTTGCAAGGGATTGTAACGTGTAGGACTTCGTTAGTAAGTAAGCAGCCCACTTCGACTCGACTGTGGTACTTGTCCATATGCTAGTACCACGCTGAAATATATACTTCCCTCAGTCTCATCTAACTCCATCTAACTTTCCTTATCCTCCTTGCAAGGGGGTGTAACGTGTAGGACTTGGTTAGTAAGTAAGCAGCCCACTTCGACTCGACTGTGGTACTTGTCCATATGCTAGTACCACGCTGAAATATATACTTCCCTCAGTCTCATCTAACTCTATCTAACTTTCCTTATCTTCCTTGCAAGGGGGTGTAACGTGTAGGACTTTTCTAGTAAGTAAGCAGCCCACTTCGACTCGACTGTGGTATTTGTCCATATGCTAGACCCACGCTGAAATATATACTTCCCTCAGTCTCATCTAACTCCATCTAACATTCCTTATCCTCCTTGCAAGGGGGTGTAACGTGTAGGACTTCGTTAGTAAGTAAGCAGCCCACTTCGGCTCGACTGTGGTATTTGTCCATATGATAGTACCACGCTGAAACATATACTTCCCTCAGTCTCATCTAACTCCATCTAACTTTCTTTATCCTCCTTGCAAGGGGGTGTAACGGGTAGGACTTCGTTAGTAAGTAAGCAGCCAACTTCGACTCGACTGTGGTATTTGTTCATATGCTAGTACTACGCTGAAATATATACTTCCCTCAGTCTCATCTAACTCCATGTAACTTTCCTTATCCTCCTTGCAAGGGGGTGTAACGTGTAGGACTTCGTTAGTAAGTAAGCAGCCCACTTCGACTCGACTGTGGTATTTGTCCATATGCTAGTACCACGCTGAAATATATACTTCCCTCAGTCTCATCTAACTCCATTTAACTTTCCTTATCCTCCTTGCTAGTGGGTGTAACGTGTAGGACTTCGTTAGTAAGTAAGCGGCCCACTTCGACTCGACTGTGGTATTTGTCCGTATGCTAGTACCACGCTGAAATATATACTTCCCTCAGTCTCATCTAACTCCATCTAACTTTCCTTATCCTCCTTGCAAGGGGGTGTAACATGTAGGACTTGGTTAGTAAGTAAACAGCCCACTTCGACTCGACTGTGGTATTTGTCCATATGCTAGTACCACGCTGAAATATATATAGTTCCCTCAGTCTCATCTAACTCCATCTAACTTTCTTTATCCTCCTTGCAAGGGGGTGTAACGTGTAGGACTTCGTTAGCAAGTAAGCAGCCCACTTCGACTCGACTGTGGTATTTGTCCATATGCTAGTACCACGCTGAAATATATACTTCCCTCAGTCTCATCTAACTCCATCTAACTTGCCTTATCCTCCTTGCAAGTGGGTGTAACGTGTAGGACTTCGTTAGTAAGTAAGCAGCCCACTTCGACTCGACTGTGTTATTTGTACATATGCTAGTACCACGCTGAAATATATACCTCCCTCAGTCTCATCTAACTCCATCTAACTTGCCTTATCCTCCTTGCAAGTGGGTGTAACGTGTAGGACTTCGTTAGTAAGTAAGCAGCCCACTTCGACTCGACTGTGTTATTTGTACATATGCTAGTACCACGCTGAAATATATACCTCCCTCAGTCTCATCTAACTCCATCTAACTTTCCTTATCCTCCTTGCAAGGGATTGTAACGTGTAGGACTTCGTTAGTAAGTAAGCAGCCCACTTCGACTCGACTGTGGTACTTGTCCATATGCTAGTACCACGCTGAAATATATACTTCCCTCAGTCTCATCTAACTCCATATAACTTTCTTTATCCTCCTTGCAAGGGGGTATAACGGGTAGGACTTCGTTAGTAAGTAAGCAGCCAACTTCGACTCGACTGTGGTATTTGTTCATATGCTAGTACCACGCTGAAATATATACTTCCCTCAGTCTCATCTAACTCCATCTAACTTTCCTTATCCTCCTTGCAAGGGGGTGTAACGTGTAGGACTTCGTTAGTAAGTAAGCAGCCCACTTCGACTCGACTGTGGTATTTGTCCATATGCTAGTACCACGCTGAAATATATACTTCCTTCAGTCTCATCTAACTCCATCTAACTTTCCTTATCCTCCTTGTAAGGGGGTGTAACGAGTAGTACTTAGCTAGTAAGTAAGCAGCCCTCTTCGACTCGACTGTAGTATTTGTCCATATGCTAGTACCACGCTGAAATATATACTTCCCTCAGTCTCATCTAACTCCATCTAACTTTCCTTATCCTCCTTGCAAGGTTGTGTAACGTGTAGGACTTCGTTAGTAAGTAAGCAGCCCACTTCGACTCGACTGTGGTATTTCTCCATATGCTAGTACCACGCTGAAATATATACTTCCTTCAGTCTCATCTAACTCCATCTAACTTTCCTTATCCTCCTTGCAAGGTTGTGTAACGTGTAGGACTTCGTTAGTAAGTAAGCAGCCCACATCGACTCGACTGTGGTATTTGTTCATATGCTAGTACCACGCTGAAATATATACTTCCCTCAGTCTCATCTAACTCCATTTAACTTTCCTTATCCTCCTTGCAAGGGGGTGTAACGTGTAGGACTTCGTTAGTAAGTAAGCAGCCCCCTTCGACTCGACTGTGGTATTTGTCCATATGTTAGTACCACGCTGTAATATATACTTCCCTCAGTCTCATCTAACTCCATCTAACTTTCCTTATCCTCCTTGCAAGGGGGTGTAACGTGCAGGACTACGTTAGTAAGTAAGCCACCCACTTCGACTCGACAGTAGTATTTGTCCATATGCTAGTACCACGCTGAAATATATACTTCCCTCAGTCTCATCTAACTTTCCTTATCCTCCTTGCAAGGGGGTGTAACGTGTAGGACTTGGCTAGTAAGTAAGCAGCCCACTTCGACTCGACTGTTGTATTTGTCCACATGCTAGTACCACGCTGAAATACATACTTCCCTCAGTCTCATCTAACTCCATCTAACTTTCCTTATCCTCCTTGCAAGGGGGTGTAACGTGTAAGACTTCGTTAGTAAGTAAGCAGCCCACTTCGACTCGACCGTGGTATTTGTCCATATGCTAGTACCACGCTCAGATACATACTTCCCTCAGTCTCATCTAACTTTCCTTATCCTCCTTGAAAGGGGGTGTAACGTGTAGGACTTCGCTAGTAAGTAAGCAGCCCACTTCGACTCGACTGTGGTATTTGTCCATATGCTAGTACCACGCTGAAATATATACTTCCCTCAGTCTCATCTAACTTTCCTTATCCTCCTTGAAAGGGGGTGTAACGTGTAGGACTTGGCTAGTAAGTAAGCAGCCCACTTCGACTCGACTGTGGTATTTGTCCACATGCTAGTACCACGCTGAAATATATACTTCCCTCAGTCTCATCTAACTCCATCTAACTTTTTTTATCCTCCTTGCAAGGGATTGTAACGTGTAGGACTTCGTTAGTAAGTAAACAGCCCACTTCGACTCGACTGTGTTATTTGTACATCGACTGTGCAACTATTCTACAATTTGTCATTGTGCTAGTACCAATGCGTAGTAAGTTCCCTCCTCAGTCTTATCTAACTCAATCTAACAATCCTTATCCATAATTCAAGAAGGTGTAACGAGTAGAAGTTCGATAGAGAGCACGTATTTTTCAGGGAAGCGACTCTGGCAACGCGACTATTTAATTAGCCCTTAAGCTAGTACTAATGCGCAGTAAGTTCAATCCTCAGTCTCATCTAACTCAATGTAACATCCCTTATTTTTAATGCAAGACGGTGTATCGAGTAGGACTTCGATAGAAAGTACGTCTACTTTAGAAAACCGACTCTGGCGACGCGACTATGCAATTTTTCCTTATGCTAGTACCAAGGCGTAGTTAGTTCCCTCCTCAGTCTTATCTAACTCAATCTACCATTCCTTATCCCTAATTCAAGAAGGTGTAAAGAGTAGGACTCCGATAGAGAGTACGTTGACTTCAGGTAAGTGACTCTGGCGATCCTACTATGTAATTAGTCCTTGTGCAAGTATCACTACGCAGTATGTTCTCTCCACAGTCCTTTCTAACTCCAACTAACATTCCTTATCCTTAATGGAAGATGGAGTAACGTATAGGATTTCTATAAAGAGTACGTCTATTTCAGGAAAGCGACTCTGGCGACGCGACTGTACAATTTGATTCTACGCTAGTACCACTACGCAGTTTTTTCTCTCCTCAGTCCTATCTAACTCCAACTAATATTCCTTATCCTTAATGGAAGATGGTGTAACGTATAGGAGTTCGATAGAGTGTAAGTCTATTTCAGGAAAGCGACTCTGGCGACGCGACTGTACAATTTGATTCTACGCTAGTACCACTACGCAGTTTTTTCTCTCCTCAGTCCTATCTAACTCCAACTAATATTCCTTATCCTTAATGGAAGATGGTGTAGCGTATAGGAGTTCGATAGAGTGTAAGTCTACTTCAGGAAAGCTACTCCGGTGACGCGATTATACAATTTGTCTCTACGCTAGTACCACTGCGCATTATGTTCTTTCGTCAGTCCTTTCTAACTCCAACTAATATTCCCTATCCTTAATGGAAGATCGTATAACGTATAGAAGTTCGATAAATAGTACGTCTACTTCCGGAAAGCGACTCCGGCAACGCGACTATACAGTTTGTACATAGTACACGCACTAAAAAATAAGTAAAGTATTTTGTTTGAATAGAAATAATATAATAATATATAGATATACGTGCCTACAAATTTCTGTGATATCCCGCGCAATATGTTAAAATATTGATTAGTGATAAAACCTTCCAACGAAATATTGGTATTGCGACCAAAAGAATGCAAAAATTCGTTTCATATATAAGGGTGTTATACCCTGGCAAATGGAAAAAGTGACGTAAATAATTGGCGATGGTTGACCTGTCTTAAGACGAATTGACTACATCAAAGTTACTCCAAACACACCTTTTTGCTACGAGAATTTAAAAAAATGTTAAGGGAACCACGTTCTTAAAAAAAATTTCAAAAAAATGTTTAGCTCCGGTCCTCCCATTTGCTAAAGACGGTTCTGCTCGTAATACCTGATCGTTTCAACACTTAAATGGGTTCAAATTTGATTTATATAGTCAATAGCTAGCACTCAATAAGTGAATTGGTTATCCTATGGAAAGAACAACCTTTTTAACATTACTGGTAACAATAAAAATATCTTACTTGATTATTTTTTTCTCTGTCCTGAAAATAATCTATATACAACCATCCAAAGATATTAAATGCAATATTTGCCCAAATGTACTAATTTGTAAGATAATGTGTATTAGTTGTTAAAAATGTGATATTTCTTCCGCATGAAAAGAAATTAGCACAATAACTGTTCTAATTATTTTAGTATAATTTGTTTCCAAAGTTACAAAACAAAAAAGCTATATTTAAAACAGATATCGAACCGAAATGTAATAGTTTATATTGTTGAGACGAACAACCTCTAGCTTGGGAATTCTTTTATATTACTGTATTAGTTTTAAAGCAAGAATAAATGAAAAGAATGTTAATTTTTCATCATTCATGTTTTTTAACACTTATTCTTTCGGTACACATAATACACCCAGTGGTTTCGGACGCATGTTCAACGTTTTATTTTAAAACTAATGACCACAAATCTAATAAATCAAACATCATCACAAATGAATGTGTTTATTTAAACTCTAATGCACATATCAGTTATAAAGCAATCATCTTCAGACATATTACAAAACATTAATTTAGACTAAGATATATTCATTTATTTTAATTTTGTTTTAATAATTTCCTCTGAAGATGATTGCTTTACAATTGAAATGTACATTAGAAACTAATCAAAGAATAGCTTATTTGTAGTTGAGATTTCTTTTCAAGTTAAAACTGCGCTCCAGTTGGTCCAAGTTGTTAGGAACAAATTATATGAATTGAGTGACGCTTATCAAAACGCACCTACAACCACTCATTACGGATTACGTCATACATTCGTGAGATACCACAAATACTTGCTTACAAACGGATACCATATTCAACAGTGACAGTATTATTAAGGTCTATAGTTGCTTACAAATCTATAATTTAACACCGATTGCAATGAGTTTCATCGAGCATTGTTCCGCAATCGAGAGAAGCAATTAGCACTTCAGGGTTACTGAGTAATAATTTGGTTTTTTCTAAAGTTGATTGGAAATTTCCCTTCTGTGTTTCACACTGCAAGTAACAATTAGAAGACAATAGCATAGCGGCCCAACAACAATGCTTAGGATGTCATATTGCGTAAGAGTTTTTACGTTTTAATAGTTAGATTCTGTATCATTAATTGGTTCCAGTAAAGCATCACTGTTTAAAAGCACACCTCATAATTAGCCTGAGTGAAACATATTTTGTTTTTCGGGGAAATTTTAAATTCCAAAATCTACATACTAATTGTTATAGATATATTTACATTTGATACTTATAATTTAATTTTGTTGAAGGAAAACTCTAATTTTCTGCAAGTTTGACAAGATATTTGAAATAAAAGAATGATATTAAGTGTAATTATTAATCGAACCATAGTATGGCCAAGGTTTCCTTCCATGTCGCATTTTGATTCCATTGGTTGTCTTCTTGACCGAAATGTGTTCCAAGATTTTCGCTACTTCCGTCATGCTCTCTTTCTCTGGATAAGAGCAGATCTGCTGGAGGTACGTGGCCCGGCCAATGCGGTATAATCCCTCCTTATTCTCAGTGGCATCAAATTACGTCTTTCATAGCCTTACCTAATACCAGTACCCTTTGTAATTCTAATTCTTCCAAAGAAAGCACTACTCTTTTGTCACCTATGTCATCCTATATGGGATGACATGAAGTGGTTTTCTACTGCAGATATACGACCCCGCACACTTGACATAATACCTCCCCTATATCTTCTACCAGGGGAGCTTATTCAATTACATTGGTTCTCCCTATATTTATAACAATTCTCTACTGTTCGTAGTTGTTGCTAGTCATACTGGCCGAGCGCTTTAAACATAAACAATCTATCAAACGGATATGTGAACCCCAACGATATACTTTTCATAGAAAAAGGCTGCATTAGTTTTGCGGTCTACAAGACCAGCCTATTTAGCCTGAGTGTATATATACCGGTCATACGATCCTCTTGCCTACAAATAACTAAAACAATACAACATTTTTTTAAAATCTAGTATTACATCAAACTTATCTTCACCATAGATATGTAAGCGTTCATGTTTAGCACTGGAATAAATAACTATTGGATTTTGTTTACAGACCTTTTACCATTCAACCTGTAGATTTAAAAAAATATTTTTAGAGACCTAATAAATAGGCTTTACATATTTGTATATACGTATACATTATTCCTGTATAGAGCCATTTTTCATGTTGTTCCCCTCCGATTTATAAAGGATTATGAAAGATGTTCGTAAGGAAATTAGTCCTCCTTAGAATTGGTTCGTTAAAAATTTAATTATCTGACTTCCAAGAAAGGAACTAGGAAAAATGATGTCGAAACTTCGAATACCTTTAGAAGCTTTCGTATTCATACATTCTAATATTAAAAAATATTTTATTACAAACTACATTTTCTAACCTTTTTCATTTATCCACACAATTTACTTTTTATTTTTTACATTTCTTTGTATATTCGTTGGTAAATATTGTTTCTGTTACATATATCAAAGTTTAATTTCCTCCAATTTTACGTGTATTGACTTTTCTGTATTAGTAATATTAGCAGTACTAGTGGTTCAATACTTTAGGCTGGACAATGGACGTACTTAGTAGCTGCAAATATTTCACATGCCTTGACCATTTCTTGTGGACAGCTGCACCCTCGAGAATTCAAATAAACACAGTAGTATGTCCTCTAGATTAAAGAACTTACATTGGATTTCCAGGAATGCAACAAATTCTACAAAACCCTACCCCAATCTGAACAATCTTTATATATTTTTACTTTCCCAATATGTGCATATTTTCATTTACTATGAAAGAATACGTGAATTTATTTATTAATACCAAATAGTGTACATGAGAATTGATCGTAAAACCTAATTTTAATAGTTTAATTAAAACAATGGACATTCACTAATACCTATTTAGTAATGTATTTTAGCTGTTTGTTGCTTTGAAATCAATACTTTTTAAACACTTCACTTAGGAAACATTTAGAACTATAAGAGAAAAGGCTTGGGCTATTGATTATTCGAAGAGGAACTTTTGGCTGTATTGTTTCGAATCGTGTAAAAACAGTCCGCCAGTAAAATGATTTGTCTGTCATCTTATCGAAAGTTCTAAGCGCTAATTACAAATGCTTTATTCCGATGTCAGTAACCAGAATTATGAGATATATTGAATACACCCACCACCCCCCATCTCTATTGTAAGACAGCCTTACGCGGGTGCCGAACAAACAAGCAGTACGCCGGTGATTCCATGTTTAATTGTTCGATGCCGGGTAATTCTAATTTAGTTAAGCAGATAATCGGTTCACAATTTACCTCCATGGTTCTCAGTTTATCTTTCAACATGTAGAAACGTGTGTGTTTATTGTAGGCGATCGTACACGGAGGAGACTGTAGCGTGGTGACAATACTCCTTTACCTATAAAACAACGACGTGATGTAAACACATTGTCGTATTTAATTTCATTATGGAACCATTTACGTTGTTTGAAGTTCGCTAAAGCAATTACTTTGGGGTCTACCCCATCTAAGCGTGCGACTTTTTATAGGCTATAACATAATGCTATTAGTATAGGTCCTTTGTACTGTGCTATCATGAAACGGTTTAGAAACGGTCTAAATATATATGCACAAACATAGAGACATTCATATGCTATCCTATGCATATACAATAGGACTCATCTTAGTATATGCCAACATGCCATATAACTCAATTGCCCATGCACTAGTTCAAATATAATTAAATCAATCAATAAAAATTGTTTTTTCTACCTATTTTAAATTTTGTTCATCCACGAAACAACTTATATTAAACTTTTCTTTAACTTATAATTTCTTTAAACTCGGTAGAATTAGCTTTAACTCTTGTCCAGTTATCCACAGTTTGGTAGGTGTTCAAACATATTGCATACTAAAATAAAATAACAATAATTCGATAGTTGTGAAAATAAAAATCCTTAAATTGCTCTTACATCTGTGAAGAATTTGAATTGAAAACTTTCATATACATTGAAACATTTAAGCTAAAAGAACTTATTGGATAGACATAAATATACGACTTCACGTCAGTATAATTTCCGTCAAATTAATAGCGTCAGTATAAATTCCATGAGATTAAGCTATTAGATACTTCGAAATGAATTAAATGATAACTTATGATATCATATTTCAGCTGATTTTATGTTATACGATATGCTGTTATACAACTTATGTTACATTATTTATGAAGGAAAAAGGGTATTATTAATTAAAATTTATAGGCATTGTTAGGCGCAACTAATACTCTTTAAAAACTGATTTCTACTGAATTTGTTAAAAGAATTGGTAGTGAGCAAACATTTAATAAATGTTTTCATTACAACGATCAGACAAAAAAAATAATCAGTATAGAAATTAAATGAAAATGTCATATTTTCGGCGATTTTTGTTGAAAACATTGCAAAAACTAAATGTTATTTATAATCTTTTGTTTATAATCTTATATTTTCATTTCGTTCGTTGAAAATTACGCAAAACTATTAGCTCTAATTTTGTTTTGTTGTTAAATACATAAAAATCTGTATTATTGTTTCTAATATACTAACAAATGTTTCGGAAATTTCTCATTAAGCTAAATTAAATGTTTTTCTCAATTCAAAATTTTCTGTAGACGTGGCTACAAGAATCTTAATTAAACATTAAACTGAATTTATATGATTTCTTGAGTTGTTTCTGTTTACCCTATTTTAACGTTGAACGCAAACTGAGTTTTCTTCCAGTTGTCCACTCTAATTTTCCATTAAAAATAACTGCTGAAGACAGAATCGAGAAACAGATACAATGTATCTATGCATTGCCATGCATTTCGTTCATTTTTTTTTAGTTCCGAAGCGATCGGTCACATGTCTGTTATCACCTACAATATAAAGAGTTTTGAGTATATAAGTAGACTTAAGGTGTGAACATAAATAGAGCTCCTCTATGTTCGACTCCTAGAGAGGTGTCTTCTCCTGGATCCTGTCTCATAGGTAGGGGGATAGGATCTAGGTAGTGCTAAGGGAAATTGTTAATGCTTCACTGGTAGTGGGAACAAGGGATAATTATGCAAGGCGTAACTGAAATAGGCTTGCTCACAACCAGGGGAAGAGAGGTAATGAATGGTTCCTTTGTTTATTACCCTGTAAAGCAGTTGCTCATAGACACTCAGGAACGTCAAAAACGGTTATAAAATTTTTAAAAACAAGAATCACAAATAGAGAATCGACGGTTGAATTATAATCGCATCCGTTCGGTAGCAGATATTGGTAAGCGCAATAAAGTTAAGACCGTCAGAAGGACTGTGTCTGGGAAATTGTTGGGAGACGTTTAACGTCGAGTATTATATCAGCATTTCATTGTACGCGCTCAGGTAGTTATTTCCAATCATTGAACAAATTGAGAATATCTTTCTTCAAAAAAACAAGTAATATTAAACAAATATTTTATATATATATTATAATATATATATATATATATATATATATATATATACATGCGAAAAATAAAACCATGTATATATATAAAAGTGAGACAGTCTCTCTCTTCTATTGTTGTTGGGTTCACCTCGTCAATGCTGGATGAGAATCTAGCGAAACGTCGGAACTGCGAATTTATGGACCGCAGAATGAACCGATGTACTCCAGATAGTAACTATTCATCATATTTTTCCATCCGCGAAGGAATACGTATCAGTATATATATATATATATATATATATATATATATATATATATATATATATATATGACAGAATCCCAATATTAGGGTCTAAGTGGCAAAATAGAAAGCTAATTTCCTTACAATTTTCTATTTTCCCCTCTAGGCCTACATAGTATATGCTGTTGGACAATTGTTTGTTTACATTTATTCGATTTCTCTTTTTTCTTTTCATATTTACGAAGGTGATGGTAGACTATAATTTCTCATTCTATCCATCTATTGTGAAGCTTCAATATTTCAAGGACCTTTCTCTTATAATTTCATACAAATCTTAGGGTATGGATTTTTAGATTTAGGAATGTTAGCTCAGGGCAAAAGTGCTGGATTTCAAACGAGTAGTCGTTCAGTTCAAATCCGACAGACATCAACTTTTTTTAATTTAATTAATAAATAAATATTTGCAAAAACTATATTAACATAACATAAAGGTAAACAAATTTCAGGCTGTTTAAACTTGATTGGAAGAATGCAGTTTTATTAGTGATTGCAAATTTCTGCGAGTTATATATAAGGAGAGTGTGAGATAATACAATTAGTTGAATAAAATCTAATCAACTTTTAACCAACATTTAACACTTTTTTTTACCAATTGAACCTTTAAGTTTGCTAAATTGACGGTTTAAAGAAAATATTGAACAACGTCACACCCGTTTAAAGGTATATATATTTATATAAAGTAATAAATATTTTATCAGTGGTTTCAGATATCCACAGTAATTTGTAGAGTCGACCCTAAAAAGAAAATATCAGGAATGGCATTTAAGGATTATTAAGTATGTACATTTTGGCATATTTTACTTTTTTAAATATATATTACATGTTATATAGGTATGTAAGTCTACATATTTGAATATTTTATTCTTGGTTTCAGATGTTTATGTTCGAGTTTAAATGTAGTTACAAAAAAATATCAGTTATCTTATTTAAAGACATTTAGGCAGTGAGTACATTTTTTATTAATAAAGAATTTTAAATATATATTATTTCAAATTAAAAATATGAAAGAAATATTAAAATATATTTTTTAATATTTAGTAATGAGTCCAGCTAATCGATAGGCCTATAGAAATATATTTTTTGCACATTGTCTGTATTTCGTACTTGTAATAAATGATTTTATTACAATTGGGAATTAGGGTGACGTCACACGTAAAGAAATCCATTATAAAAATTTAGTAAGTTTTAAGTCTTGCTTCAGGTAGATGGGGGACGGGATACCGTAATGGCAGGCAACTTGATGATTGAGTTAGACAGCCTAGAGGCAGAATTTACATCTAATCTGCTTCTTGGATCAATATAGGGCCGAATTAAAATCTCATTAATATGTAATCGGTATACAGTCCACCGTTGAATATTTCAGAGTCAAATCAAGGAGCAGAAGACTGAGGGAAAATTTTCTAATTTTATATTTTATATTTATGGAACGGGAGTCGAATCAAAAGATGAAATGACGAAGGGATTTCTCGGCTTTTCCATGTTTACTCTTAGTAAAAGACAATCTGAAAAAGCCTCGTTTGTGTTTTAGAATTAGAGTTTTATCGTTTTAAACATATACGTTATGGTCTGTTAGGTATGTATTATTATTACTTGTCTTA
>JBAIZL010000006.1:102357785-102375285 GCA_036971475.1 Prosapia bicincta | reverse complement strand
GCGCATTGTTAAAGCAACCTTCCATCATGGCTCGCTATTATTAATTAAAAAGGAAAATTTCTTTTAAAATAATGCAGTTTGGGAAACTGTGGAATTTTGTAGGTCTTCATTTTTTCCATTAAACAGATGTGCATGGGTTATTGTAATAGCAAATATAATATCAGTTGTATATAAGAAACTTTAACTAAGAAGCTGGCGCGTGAAAGTGTTTCTATTTTTGTGTCATTTGTCCTTCAGGCAACGTTAATAACGACCCATCAGAAGGCGAAACACTCTCAGGGCTCTGGCTAACTACACAATAACTCCAAACATAGATAAATAACATATTGAGGTATGGAGCTACCGTAAGTCTCAGGTCGTTGTCCTATTAGGGGAATCTAACAATATCCTGAAATTGGTCATGATGGCTATATATATATATATATATATATATATATATATATATGTATATATATATATATATACGTATATATGTTTGTGTGTGTATATGCATAATTACAAACACATGTTCAAGAAAAACGTTCAAGAAAAATTACAATAGCATAATACCCTTAAAACTTTTGTTATTAGTCATCGCCAACATACTAAAAACTCAATTAATAAAATAAGTGACACGTTTCTGATAGACTTATGACTTTTGTTACTAGTCATCGTCCCCAAAATAAGGGCTTCATACATGAAAGAAGGAACAATTGTATAATAGCTTTAAAACTTTGGTTAATAGTTATAGACACCAGATAAAAGCGCAAATCATAAAATAAGTGACACTTTTATAATAGACTTGAGAATTTTGTTACTAGTCATCGCCACAAGATAAAAGCGCAAATCATAAAATAAGTGACAATTTTATAATAGACCTAATACTTTTGTTATTGGCCATCGCCACCAAATAAAAGATAAAATCATAAAATAAGTGACACTTTTATAACAGACTTAAAACTTTGTTACTAGTCATCGCCACCAGATAAAGCGCAAATCATTAAATAAGTGACACTTTTATAATAACCTTAATACTTTTGTTACTAGTCAACGCCACCAGATAAAATCGCAAATCATAAAATAAGTGACACTTTTATAATAGACTTGAGAATTTTGTTACTAGTCATCGCCACAAGATAAAAGCGCAAATCATAAAATAAGTGACAATTTTATAATAGACCTAATACTTTTGTTATTGGCCATCGCCACCAAATAAAAGAGAAAATCATAAAATAAGTGACACTTTTATAACAGACTTAAAACTTTGTTACTAGTCATCGCCACCAGATAAAGCGCAAATCATTAAATAAGTGACACTTTTATAATAACCTTAATACTTTTGTTACTAGTCAACGCCACCAGATAAAATCGCAAATCATAAAATAAGTGACACTTTTATAATAGACTTGAGACATTTGTTACTAGTCATCGCCACCAGATTAAAACGCAAATCATATAATAAGTGACACTTTTATAATAGACTCAATATTTATGTTACTAGTCATCGCCACCAGATTAAAGTGCAAATCATAAAATAAGTGACACTTTTGTAATAGCCTTGAGACTGTTGTTACTAGTAATCGTCACCAGATAAAAGCGCAAATCATAAAATAAGTTACACTTTTATAACAGACTTAAAACTTTGTTACTATTCATCGCCACCAGATAAAACCGCATATCATAAAATAAGTGACCTTTTTATAATAGACTTGAGATTTTTGTTACTAGTCATTGCCACCAGATGAAAGCGCAAATCATTAAATAAGTAACACTTTTATAATAGATTTAAGACTTTTGTTACTGGTCATCGCAACCAGATAAACGTGCGAATCATAAATAATGTGACACTTTTATAATACACTTAAGCCTTTTGTTACTAGTTAACGACCAGATAAAAGCTTCATAGGTAAATGAAGTAATATTTTTACAATGGTATTTTTTACTAGTCATTTTCCCAACAGTAAAAGCTACATGCATATAATTTTATGAGCTGCTTCGAGCTACTTGATAACAATAGTTTCCAACGCGAAAACATCATGCTCAAAGTAACACTTTTCTTCTTGGAAAATGATAAATTTATAGCAGGCTCAAGATTTACTTCTTCTGAACTATAGCACGAAATGAATAAGAGACGAAATTACATTTAGCGTGATTATAAAGATATTTAGTCCAAACTAACAAGTAGTAATGATAGGTAAATTTTATGAACATCTTTTCAGAACCCAATGCAACTCAGCCTGATGGGTTTATTTATAGTTTGCCCTGAAAGTTAAACCATTTCTAGTGATTTTTGTTGTAAGAATGTTTTTACATTTTAAAACCCCAGTTTAAAATATCATCACCTATAAAATAAATTTAATTAGTAGTCCTATTTCCTTTACGGAAGATAATTAGATCAAGGACTTAGACTATGATAAAATGTCTATGAATACATTAGTGAAGGCTCAATAGCAGCCGGAAATTATTTATAGTCAGATAACAGACCCGTAATTTGGAAAGAGCTTAGCTTCTGAGCGAATATGAAAGTAGGGATCACCAAAGTGGTCGCATGTGAAATAACAAACACTATCAACGTTTTAAGCAAAATATGCACCACTTCAAAAATAAACGAATAAAAATCAACCATTTACACAATAATATTAAGAAAACTTTTTTAAAAAATAAAATGAGAAAATATAATCCTAATCCGATAAATAGAAATGGTCTATAACTGGATGGAAACACTCTATAATATATATACTATATATACTCTATACTCTCTCTCTCTCTCTCTCTCTCTCTATATATATATATATATATATATATATATATATATTTGTGTGTGTGTGTATGTATATATATATATATATATATATATATATATATATATATATATATGTGTGTGTGTGTGTGTGTGTATATTTGTATATATATATATATATATATATATATATATATATATATATATATATATAAATCATTCTATGCTACAACGGTGTTCCTGATAAGTCATCAAACACCGATATAAATGTCTTAATTTTTAAAGTTCAATAAAATTTTCAACTCAACTTATTATTCACTAGATGCTTTTTCACTTTATCTTAACATTTTTAACGTAGTTTCTTTACACATGCCCTTATATTTTTCAAATTTATAAATATTTGGCACTTACAATGTGCCACGTTTCCCTAAACACACAATAATTTTACCTTTTTAAAATTTGTTATGTACATTTAAACATAACATTTAAATTGTTTTACAATTATTCTATTTTGGTTACCATCCGGCAATCCATTCATATGCTTGCCACTTTTAAACATTGACATCCTTGATCCTGCCCCACTAGTTAAAAATCGTTAAATAAGGTTGTCATAAGTTATTATCTGGTTTGTATTTCCTACAACTAACCTCATTGTTGGCTCAGTGGTAGCGTATGATAAGGGATAAGGTTTTACTCCCAGCTGAAAGCACTTTGTATATTTCAAGCCCCTGATAGTTTCGCTATATCACTGAAAATCTAATGAATATAATATTTTTTTTAGCTTGTACAGCTACATAATTTTATCAGACGATAAAGCTACACATTCGATTGTAGTTTGTCGAGAAGTCGATATTTCAAGGTTAGTTCGTTTACACAAATATTATAAATACGGTGTGTAGTTTAAGTAAAAAAGAATAGCTTGTAAATGCGAAGAAATGGTTACTGAGGTAAAAGTTGTCTTTATAAGCTACATTCTTGAATAATAATTACAGTAGAACTTCTCTAATTCGTTACCTCCTGTACTTCGTCACTGTAATATCGAACATCGTCTGCACTGTCTCTTTGTATAGGCGCCATCAGATGGGGCCGATACCAGACTTTAATCATTATGTTATTGAAAAAATCGTTATATTTAGGAATTCCCAGTACAGGGGTTCCCAAAACTTTGTTACCACGCCCCCTCTACTTGTAATAAAAATCCCTTACGCCCCCTTACAATTTACACTATAAATACAATGTATGGGCATAAAAAAAAACAAATTATGTATATTGAAAAAAAATTATTAATTTATACATACTTTCACAAGAAACATGATATAACATTTTAATTTGCAAGGTAAATTTTAACTGATAAGAAACAGATCTATTAGTGAGATTTATGAGCTTGTTTTTTTTTTACTGGCATACCTATTTGAGGTTTTATTTTAGTAAGGGCACAACCCAAGTCATTAGCAACATCAAGTTTGTTTCTATATAAATCTTTTATAAAAAGTACTGAAAATGCTTTTTGCACAAGTAGGTGCTTGAAAAAAGCAAGTATCTTACTACTTTCCAACTGGTCTCGCGCCCCACCTAACTTGTCCTCACGCTCCCCAAGGGGGCCGGCCCCCCAGTTTGTGAACCTATGTCCTAGAATGACCTTAAATGTCATGAAAAAAAACTGCAATAAAATTTAGGATGTCTAGGCAAAAATAGGAGTTTCCCTTTGGAGGTGTTACCAAACTAAAAAAAATGACAACATCAATTCATGTTTAACTTGGTAAAGTGATGTAAGTGATAAGAGACGAAAGAAACAGAACTGACGGAATTGATACTATTAGGACAAATTCAGCAACTTGCAATAAACAAGAAGAATTCCTTGGTACAAAAGGAAATTACAGATTTTTTTAAAAAAACTAAAACGTAATTAGATATAATATACTGTATATTGCCTTATTTTGCGTTATTGTTCTTATCAGGCATGTAATGCCTATTATAATGTGTTATTGTTCTTATGTAATGTAGCATGTTTTTCTTATGTATTTTACGAAAATAGAGTAACGTACTGTATTTGTAATTGTGAGCTATACTGCAGGCTACTAGTGTTTTTATAGTGTTGTTGAGTATTTCGGTCTACATAAATCATCTGATAACAACATTACACACCTATTTATGTGCTACGTTTTCCCACAACTACACGTTAATTTCACGACCTCCATAATTCGTCTTTTTCTCGAATTCGTCACACCCTCGGTCCCAAACGTGACGAATTAGAAAGGTTTTTCTGTTGAAATTATTGGCAGGACAAAAGTGATTATATAAATAACTAATATTTTTAAACTTAAAATCTATTAAATAGACCGTATTTTATTACGTACAGCAAAAGTTGTTATTATGCAATTGTATTGAATAACTTTCGTACATTATATTTATCATATACTAGAAAATATTGAAAAAACTTATTGCTAGTGTAAGGTAAAGAGATTGGCATACACACGAGTAATTAAACATCTGTTGCATTGAAAATATAATTATCATATAACTTAACTTATAATAAATTAACAATTTCATTTATATTGTACAAAATTAAATTAAATGTACAGGTTTATGTAGCTACATAAAACAATATTTCTGTACGTTTAGGACAATTTGTTTGAAAATGAATGAATCATAACCTCCAAATAACCTCCAAGCGAAGACGAAAGCATTTACTCGGCTGGTCTAGGAAACCAGCTGTTAGCGATAGCTTATCTCAAAAGTTTGGCTTTTGGAAATAATCCGAACAATTCGATCATATGGAGATGTAAAGAGAGAGTCATTGATGACGTAACTTTGTAATAAATCTCGATCATCAAATGTTTTATATGATTGTTCTGACAAGTTACACTTAAAAATGTGTACACATATTTTCAGATCTGTATTGCACTTCAACTACAAACACAGGAATCAAGATTCTAATACAATGTACCAAGAGTTCTAAAATAAAACTCTAAACACGAGTTAATGTTATTAAATGTTTTACGAGTAACACATTCATCCTGTTTTCTATTGAAACCAAGTCGAAATAACCAGAGAAGTAACAACTAACTTTAAACTAACTAAAAACATGTCCAATTAAAAACTCAAAATTGTTTAATGAGTATAATTGGACGTGTTTTTAGTTAGTTCAAAGTTTATACAGAGTGTGAGTTAGCTATTCGGCATAATATTAGAGCTTTCCAGTTCAGTGTACGTCAATATGAATGGAAGAACTCATTACAATTCATGTTTACATTTTGTCACCAATTTCGGGTATGAAAATTAGTTTAAATTACTGACAGAATTTAGGAATTTATTTATTTCTCTTAATTGTAGTCTCTCGCGAGAATGCCACTATATGTTACAAATCCTAATATCAAAGCAATTATTGTTACAATTGATACATTAAACAAACAATATCTATTGTTTAATAAGGTAAAAGGTAAATATTGTAATTACTAATAAAACTTATTATTATATTGATGAAGCTTGCATTAATAAACCTCAAGAAAATAAAACCTCGATAAAAACTACCAAAAGCATGCTAGTTGCTTAAAATTTATTTTGATTTGTGTTTAATTTTATAAAACATTACAGATTACTTGTAAGTGGGGTTTCTTTACACCCCTTTACGTAAATAAATTTCAATCCCCAATTTCGTATAATTACTTATTTTTTAGAATAATTAGAAGTTCCATAATAGATTCAGTAAAATCGAACTTATAAGTTAACGTAATATACCAAATCGAAAGGGAAGCAAACCATACATTGTGTTGCTGGAATTCTAAGTTTCAGGGAAAACTAATTTAAATTCGAAATATTTATTCCACTGCAATTCTCGCTGTGCTCCAGAGAGATTTAATTTTCAAAGGGACCGTAAAAATGATACGAAAACTGGGGCTACGCCGGAAGAAACACTCCGTCTTCGCTCGATATTTTCAATTTGTAAACGCATTCTTTTTCTTTGGACTAATTGTGTTACAAGCCTCTAACGTATTGGAAAGATAGAAACGGTTCTGCAAGAAACTATGTATAAATTTGTTTCCATTCAGTTGTAAAATACAGATTCACTGAAGCATTACCAATCTGTCAACAAAATAAAGAATGTAGCTTTCAATTATTCTGACTTTGTGACAAGCTACTCAGCCAACCCCCTCGACACCGGATCAAAATTAAGATGACATTGTTTATTGACTCCCACTTTATTATTAATTCTCTCTTCCTTCTTCAATAGACCCTTATTCCTATTTTTCGATCCCCTCCTTTCTCTCTCTGCCTAAATACATAGCTGCACTGTGCACTTTATTTGCCCGCCTTCTTCTCCGTAGTATTTAATTAAAATTTCTTAATCTGTTACTTCTTTACTAATTAAAATTGAGTTACACTGAGGATGTTGATTGAGAAGGTACGCTAACAGACTGGAAGAGAGAAGGCACAATAAACGTCAATAAATGTTCGTTATTCCTGGTTTTCATAAACGTAGATTTTTATACATTTTATTTTACTGGTTTAAATTCTATTAATGGAAACTTCAGCCTTACGGTTTACTCATTATGGGTTAGAGGAAACAAATGGGGTATTTTGACAGATCAGAAAATCTGGCGTAAAGACGAGATGTACTTTGTAATAGCTAAAGCTTCGTTGCGACAGTTCTAATTAAACAAAAAGTAGGTGCTACAAAATGTAAGTGTTAACATAATAATATGTTGAAATGCATTCGAATTTGATTGTTTGCTTGAAGAAGATATGTATTACAAAGGTATAAATTATGTTATTTGATATTGAGAGAAAAAATTATTAACTCTATCCTTCCAACATTCTGTACTGAATCTTTGAAGCAAATATTTGGTTGCAGCAATATGTTTAAACATTGATAATTTGTTTTCAGATAAATTACTGTTAGTTTATTTAAGTATACACTGTTTTGGCGACGATATTTTTCTACTGTTGTTGCGCATAGATATATTATCAACTAGTAAAGAAAGCAGGTCTTTTTTCTGGCCATGCCGTGAGCTAATTTGTCCCTATTCCCACTAATAACACATCAATAGGTATTTTCCTTAGCCTTACATAATTCATACAACTTTCTTCATCTTTCTAGAGATAGGTATCAGTATAGTCCCTATGGTGAATAAGTCATGGTGCCGTGGAGTCATGGATCCCTATGTTCTATACCAGGTTTTAATGTTCCTGTACATAAATCTACCTAATTCTACCCTACTTTCATTATCTCTCTTTCTACAAGGGGATGTAGCAAATAAAAACTCTTTATGGTCCTATATAGAGTAAGACAGGCTCAGACACGCTTCCCACCTTTCGTGGTGCAAAGGATCCCTATTTTCTCTAACATGTTTTATGTACCTACACATAAATCTACCTAATTCTATTAAGTTACGATATGCCTTAAATTCTACGTGATCTGCTCATAGTATCCCTGATTGCTAAAGAATGTATGTAGTTATTCGTTCATAACTATGAAATGAGAAACATTATTGAAGGTTTAAAGTTATGATATGCCTTAGATTCTACGAGTTATACTCATAGTATCTCTGATTCAGCAAAAGGAATCCTATAATGTTTGAAACATTATTGAAAGTGTAACGTTATGCTATGCCTTAGATTTTACGTGATATTTTCATAGTATACGTGATTCAACAAAAGGAATGCTATAGTATGTATGTAGTTATGCATTCATAATTATGAAATGAGAAACTTTATTGAAGATTACCGTTATGCTATGCCTTAGATTCTACGTGATATTTTCATAGTATACGTGATTCAACAAAAGGAATGCTATAGTATGTATGTAGTTATGCATTCATAATTATGAAATGAGAAACTTTATTGAAGGTTACCGTTATGCTATGCCTTAGATTCTACGTGATATTTTCATAGTATACGTGATTCAACAAAAGGAAAGCTATAGTATGTATATAGTTATTCGTTCATAATTATGAATTGAAAAACTTTATTGAAGGTTACCGTTATGCTATGCCTTAGATTCTACGTGATCTGCTCATAGTATCCGTGATTCAGCAAAAGGATTGCTATAGCATATATGTAGTTATTCGTTCATAATTATGAAATGATAAACATTATTGAAGGTTTAACGATATGATATGCCTAAGATTCTACGTGATCTGCTCATAGTATCCCTGATACAGCAAAAGGAATTCTATAGATGTGTGAAATATAATTGAAGGTTATCGTTATGATATGCCTTAGATTCTATGTGATCTACTCATACATTATCCGTGATTCAGCAAAAGGAATGCTATAGTATGTATGTAGTTTTTCGTTCATAATTATGAAATGAGAAATATAATTGAATGTTTAACGTTATGATATGCCTTAGATTCTACGTATTATACTCATAGTATCCGTGATTCAGCAAAAGGAATGCTATAGTATGTATGTAGTTTTTCGTTCATAATTATGAAATGAGAAACATAATTGAATGTTTAACGTTATGATATGCCTTAGATTCTACGTATTATACTCATAGTATCCGTGATTCAGCAAAAGTAATGCTATAGTATGTATGTAGTTTTTCGTTCATAATTATGAAATGAGAAACATAATTGAATGTTTAACGTTATGATATGCCTTAGATTCTACGTATTATACTCATAGTATCCGTGATTCAGCAAAAGTAATGCTATAGTATGTATGTAGTTATTCGTTCATAATTATGAAATGAGAAACATTATTGAAAGCTACCGATATGGTATGCCTTAGATTCTACGTGATCTGCTCATAGTATCTGTGACTCAGCAAAAGGAATGCTTTAGTATGTATGTAGTTATTCGTTCATAATTATGAAATGAGAAACATTATTGAAAGCTACCGATATGGTGTGCCTTAGATTCTACGTGATCTGCTCATAGTATCTGTGACTCAGCAAAAGGAATGCTTTAGTATGTATGTAGTCATTCGTTCATAATTATAAAATGAGACACATTATTGAACTTTTAACGATACGATATGCCCTAGATTCTACGTGATCTGCTGATATTATCCGTGGTTCAGCAAAAGGAAAGCTATAGTATGTATTTCGTTATTCTTTCGAAATAATTAAATAGGTAACCTAGAAGGACTAAATTTATGCTATTTCATAGGATCTACGTGATCTTCTCACAGTCTCCGTGAGTCAGCAATAGTAATGATTTAGTTACTTGTTCACTAGAAATTACTATTTGACCACTTATCATAATAACATTGTCACCCATTGTAGACTCTTCAATCAATATAGAAATGTATATCTGAAGTCCTATAGTTCACCAAATATACAATCTCTGTTTCCTCCTACTCCAGGTTCTAGGTGACGACCTTTAACTAGCCAGAGCTAATTCCACTCTTTTTTATCTTTTTTTCTACAATAGTTGTACAGGTAAACATGGTCTACTCTTCAAGTCCCCGAGAGGGTATGCCATTGTCAAATCTGCAACTTGTGATGCCGTATCGTTCTTACCTCTTGCACCTACTTTTTCGGCCAAAGTTATACGCTCCTAACACAAAGGAATAACCTATATTCAGAATTCTTTCTCAGCATTGCCAGGTGATATAAGGGTCGTATTACCTTAGTCTTGAAACTATGATAAAAGAAATAATCTGGGATATCCAGATTACAATATTATTTCCTTGCAAACATGTTTGACATTTATTTGTCGCCTCATACGCCGGTTGTTGAAATAATTAATTTATTTTCGATAATAATAACAGTCAATACTTCGGTTTTTTAACCTCGGGTATTAAATTAGGATTACATTTTCGAATCCTCAAGACTGACTATTCCTATGCCGGATATTTAAATTAGGATTGAACTTCTGAAGATTCATAGTTGGGAATTAGTTGTTCTGTTTAATTTTTCTAAACGCCAGATAATGAAATTGTAATTGTATTTTAATTCACTTATAGCGGACAATTCTTTGGCCTATTCTAATGTATTGACATATATTCATATTACGATTGCATTTTTCGAAAACCTTAACTACGGATATTAAATTAAGATTATATTTCAGAATACTAGTAGCTCGAATACTAGAAACGTCTTTGGGCTCTTCTTACTAATTCTAGATATTTATCTCAATAACCTTAAAAAGTAGGCCTATATTAAATTATTCTACTTTTTATTGCTAAATTTTTCCTAACCCACTTTTTCCTTGATGCCGAGTAATTAAATTGCATTAGGGTTTAACTAATAAATAATATTTTTAACACCTTTGGGTGACAATTCTTTGGATTTCTTTTTTTTTTTAACGGTGGCTATTTCGAGTCATAACTGATATCCTCCGGCCTCTTCTTTAGTGTTGGTAATTCATATATTTTCGAACATTTGTTGTACTCGACTTCCTATACGCGTGATTTCGAAATTAGTATTTAATTTTCAATTACCTATAGTTTACCGATTCGCTGCGCCCCAAATATTCACTAAAATCAATTTATCTATTAAAGCATTATTTAAGCTGTACACTGTAATAATTAGATAACAAATTTACATTGTATGTATTCATAATAATAAATAGATACAAACACTTTTATAATAATGTTGACTAAATTAATACTGAGCTGTATTTAAAAATGCATAAAAGAATTAATAAAATGCAACAGAAATTAAGTAGAAGTATTAGATACACTGTGCATTGGATTTACTAAATAATTGATCTGGTAACAAATAAAAAACCCCTTCGAGAGGGCGCATGCAAAATATTTTCTCCGCACGTATCATTATTTGTTATGAAAACGTCTTTCCAGTTGTCAGGTGTTTATTTCCAGTTCGTTACTCCACAACCTGCATTCTAGGAATCTGCCCAACCTATTGTTAATATTTTCTGAGTAGCGTTAGTGTGAATTTAATTTTTTGTCAATCGCGGTCAGATTTCGGTGGTTTCGTCCGCAAGCGCCCTGTCGTGTAACTTATTTGTGCGGAGTTTCTTGTGCATGGCTATTTACATTACAAAAGACTTTTTGGAGTTAAATCATTACTGTTTTTGTTGTTATTATTATTTTAGTGTTGTATGACTTTTTAGTATCTAAGTTTCACATTTTACTGTTGTTCCATTTGAAGAGGAGAGAATTCGTAAAATGTTAGGTAGTGTCGACAAAAAGGGGAAATTCAAGAAATACAGCCTACCGGAAAGTTTTAAAATAAATTTGATTTAAACGAGTCTCTGCCAGATGAAGAAGCCAATGAAATTGAAAATCAAACAAATGAAGACGTAATAGGTGTACCTGAAAATGACGAAAGTGGCATATTCGTTGAAAATCTGTCAATTTTGCTGGAATTTGTTAAAAATCCGGCAGGAGGCTATTACATTGCAGTTTGTCTATGGGTAAAAAGCATGTTTTAGTGAAAACCGAAAAATGGTGTGGTATACTGAACCAGTAAGGCAATGGAGGACAGCAAGAAGAGACGTCATTTTCATGAGAGTGGGACATGTTCACGCCACACTATTGGGGAGTAGTGAGCTTAAAAATGAATAATTTTGAGTTGTTTTTTTCAACAAAGAATACGTTTCTGCTAGTTTTATTTAATTTTAGAACCTATTGTAATATAAAGACAATATTTTTTTCATCCACTAATTTTTAGAGTTATATATTTGAAGTAAAACATTCCTTGTCACTAAATATTATAACAAATTTCGAATTTATATATGTACTATCACGATTAGATATTTTTATGTTTAGACGTTTAATTACTTTATTACAGAAAAATAACCCGCAAACGCCTCTCCCGTAATGAAAACAATGGCCTAGTATACATTGCTTATAAGTTTTAACAATTTTAGATATTGTTAGAAATATGATTTTTAGAAATTCAAAATTATGCAATAATGATTTTTGCAATTGTTTACAATGTTTTTTATATAGTATTTAATCATAAAGTCACCCAAATATAAATAGGAAACTGTTTAAGTTTAAACATATTTTGTGCACGATAAACCTCCGCAAGCGCTCTCTCTCGTTTGAAAATCTTTACACCGAGATGAGATGACGAGATGGCGTATCTAGTAACCATTTAATAGTATTAACTCTTAATTATAAAGATGGTCATAAACATCAGAAACTCAAAAAGTATAATTTTTGTTGAGAAACAATTTTAAAATTGTATTTACGTTCCACTCGTAGACTATGGAACATGGTAGAATGTAAATTTCTCGAAAGGCAATTATTTATACAAGGTGATATTACTCGACATTTGTCTCTTTCCCGCCGCAATTCACCAGGAGAAACATTTTGGTGTTATACTATAAATGCTTTTTATGCCGCTCTATATCTGTTAATAAATTTCAAACTGAAAATAATTCAAGCCACGAATTGCTTCCTCAAAATGCAAAGCATTAGAAGCCATTAAACAGAAATGTATTTCATGAGGTCTAAAATTACAACGGGATATGATAAATGCCCTTCTCTAAGAATCATTGGCGAAACTAATCATCGGGAGAAGACGGTATTGGAGGGAAAAAACCTTGACAAGTCTTCGTTTCATTTGAATCTATAGGGTCGCAAAGTAGGGTGGGGGTGAATATTTCATGTCTTGTCACTGATAATGGTAGAGCAAGGAACGGGGGTGAGAATGATCACTGCCAGGGATGCAAATACGTAGGGTGTAGATGTGTTACGGGCGGCATAAGCAATCTATAACTCCCTTCTTGCAGAATAACAAGAGAATTATTGCAAAATTAAAATAAAAAAATTTATGTGTAGAGAAAAGTATGTGCGTGTGTGCACTCTGTCCACATACCGATGTATAGAGCTTTTATATTATTTTTTAAACAGTAAAAAAATTTATTGCCAATGTCAATCACATTATATATTTTGCTTGTTCTTTAATTAGTTATTGTGTAATATTGGCCATGTGGAACGGATAAGAGAACTCAAATCTTATTTCAACTGCATTTCAATAGTGACGTACTTTCCTTTAGAGCTACCATGACTTTAAATTCATATAAATTTCTTAATTTTTTATTCAAGTTTCTAAAATAATTTTTTTATTATACATTTTAGGTTATATGCACTATTATAAAATATAATACTAACAAGTAGGCTTATAAGGTTTCATTTAACTAAATAATTAAATTTTAATAGTTCACTATTTTTATAATTTCAAACTTTTAATTAGTGAAGACTTTATTTAAACAATGTTAGAATAATTAACAACAATTTAAAATGTATAATAGAACTCCGACCATCCGAATTGCTGATCACCCGAAAAGTTTTCAGAAAAAAAAACTGACTTAAACTTAATGCGATTCCCACAGTAAAGATTTCGTGCTATTGGGCTTTTCTCCTTGCTAGTGAAGGCGTAGTGCAAACATTATTTGGATGCTGAATCACCATTTCAGTGCAGTTTTGTATAATTAGCTCAGACCCTTAAAAAAATATGTAATTATAAAAATGTATAGTTTTTTCCTCCCATTTGTAACATAGATATAGTTATTATTTAAAATAGGCCCTATTTCGAAAAAAAATTAAACTATCCGACATTTAATTTATTTATTTAAGTGGAGTCCGGTCCCAATAGATTCGGATAATTGGAGTTCTTCTGTATTTAATTGAACTGTACTATTTTATACAGACATTTTTTACACATTTGTAAACGTGTCTGATACTACTGATTCGATACCGAAACCCAATTTCCAAAATTAAATATTAGTCTATAGTAAACATTAAAGTTATATGCTTTTCTTGTAAATCCGCGACAGGACTGTATCGATATTTTGTTATTCAATAAAGTTATAATTTTAGTTTTAATTTTAATGTTAATCATAATTTTTAACGCTAAACGTATTTCTATCACCAACCAATTACTTTAGGTTTTCAAATTTATGAATATCATGTACCAACTAACAACTGACTTTATGTTAAATTGCTATGCAGAACGACTAACAGTGAAACGCTTAACAAGTCGTTTAGATCCTAATGTTTCTAGAGGTAGAATTTTAGTAACAAAGATTATTGGCCGAAAATACGATATTTTGTTTTGAAGAGGATATGACTACTTTGACTAAGAATGCTTAATCAGCTGTTGTATGGCTTATGTGTTGGAAATTTACTTTCAGTTTCAAAACCGTTATGGATTTTTTGTAAATTCAACCAATAGTAACGAAGTGTCTTTAGTTTCCATACGGGTTATGATGTGAGGTTACACTAAAACATTTGACGGAATTAAAACAAATCCATGGGAGTTCATTGAGCTCCAGTCTAACAATTTCACAGAAGCGTTAGAGAAGGAGACAAATATTAAATAAGCATGGTAATACTTAAGCAATAAGACGCTAGACATTTTTAGCTGTATAGAAGAGTTTTGTATGGAAGACGCTGTTGAGAGTGCAAGTAATGTTTTGTTATTATTGATTTGGGAAAGAAAGTTATTTTCAACACGATATAAAGGAAAACAAACGCAATATTCGAGAAATTTAAGTAACAATGGTTTATTTATTATAATACAATATATAATTATAATACAATATATAATTATAATACAATACTGTACAAAATAACAGTAGATAAAATGACCATGTTTCGCATGCAGAACCGTAAATCTGTATTTAGAATTAAATTAACCATGCTCTAGGATCTTCTGGCGGGTGTTATTATTTCTTTTTACTGTATTTTGGTTACATATTTCGTAACAGATCTTTTAAAAGCAATTGAGTTATCCCTTACCAAATAACCATTATGTTAAAAAAATATTTAGATCTTGGTATAAATAAGCTTGGTCATTATTATAAATAAATACGAACTAAACTGATTCAGTAATTTAAATTTTTAAACTTAATAAAAGTGAAAATATCTTCTTTAGAACATTTCAAACGATCGTTAATATTTAGAAAGCATTTGTAGTAAGAATCGAGGAACTGATTATTTGGTATATTCTTAGCAGATATGCATTAGTGCAGGGGCTCATATCTTCCATTGTGGGCGATGGGAGGATGTCAAGTCTAATATCTTTCCGGCACCATTCGTCCCACTATTGATTAATCTGGCTAATGGGAAACACTACAAAACATAAAATATAAAAACAGAGGCAAACGAGAATTCAACGTCAATACAACACATTATCTCCCCGTCTCTTTCTCCCTGTATCTTAGCATCTAGTCTTCTCTTTCTCTATCCATTACCAGAAATGAATAATCAACAAGCATTTTGTGATCGTGCCCTTCTCCCCATCACTCCCCGTATCCTGAAGCCTTCATCTTTTCGCCAGCCATTAATTAAGCAAATAACATTTAAACATGTTTTTTCTAACTGTTTACTTAAGAAACGAACCCTATCTCTCATTATGGTTTTTGTGTTGGCCCTAAATTAACAACAATAAATTACCGTGCAAGTACACTAATTAAATCTTTTCTGTTGCAGAAAGTGTAATTGTATACAAATTAAATTCAAAAAATTCCTAAAGAAACTAAATTATATTTACGTTAAAATCCCAAATAAAGATTATTTCTTAACAGGAAGTATTTTTAAAGTAATATTTAAAATCCATAATTCTAATGTAAATATTCAAATACACTATTTTTTACCAGTTAATAAGGTGCATAATTAATTAATTTCATAACATATTTTTCAAAAATATTGCTAAGTAAATGAAACATGTGCTGTAATTTTTAAACTGAACAGAAAAAAATACTAAAAACGGACTATATATATATATATATATATATATATATATATATATATATATATATATATGTATATATATATATATATATATATATATATATATATATATATATATATATATGTTTATAAGAAATTACATTAATGCATTCTCCACTTATCTTAGACGTTTCTCGACACTTCCACTTTCTTTCATTATATATTTGATTCAGCTTATTTTTTTAACTATAATTTTATGTCTGAAGGAAATAATTTTTTCAATTCATTTCGAATTTTGTTAGCGTATTTGCAAAAAATAACATATTTTACAGACAAAATTGTCATTAGATACAGTTAGACCTTTACTGAAGTGCTCAACAAATTGATAAAAAGAAATATTTATTGTATACAAATAAATTCAATTGGTAACAAACTTAGTCACTTGAAGAGTCCAAAGAAAGGGAGCAGTCGTTATTAAATATAAGGACCTAAGGGCGAATGTCGAACGATGAATACCTGAAGAAAAAAGGGAAACGGAAATGACAAAACAGTGTTTCATTCGACTTCGTTATTTTCAATAAAAGTACGTCATTTCAACACGACCTCTATTCACAGATGATATCATTTCACATCGATGGAGAGAGGATTTCAGGAATGTATCAACATCCACCGTTCGTTATACAAGTGCTTTCGGTTGGCAGGCGAAAGTCACAATTCAAGTGGGAAACTCTTGTGGAGAGAAGAAAAAGAAAAAGATTCAATGCGAGTGCTTGTTTACAGATATTGATATATAGCATCTTAATTAAGAGATATATTTGAGAAGGTTTGAATATTTCATGTTTAAATATTTACCAAAATAATAAGATTAAATATATTGGGTTTCGAAAGTATTGTATCTTGAATTTATTCAAGGAATTTATAAACAGTTACTTTTTTTATAATTATTTTTAGTGAACAAAGAAAAATGTTTTATGATGATATTTGTGAATATTTATGTCGATAACTTTGATCTATACATAACTCTAATAAAAAAAATGTGTGGCAATTTCTATGTAGAAAAACCAAATTATTCATTAAATGTAATTGAAATTCAAGAATATGTAATTCTTTTGTGTCCACTATTTAGAAAAGGTGTGAACAACAGCGTTCCTAATGTTTCAAATTGTTTACAAACATATAAAT
>JBAIZL010000006.1:102340285-102352785 GCA_036971475.1 Prosapia bicincta | reverse complement strand
ATCTTATTGTTTCCGCTTTTTTAACTTCGTAAAGTATTGGGAATAAGATACTTTTGTATTACCATTGATTGGATATCAATTTCTCAGAGAGCGACAAATAGGTGAGCAATAACTTACATGATAAAATGTCTGTCGAGAAGTTATTATGAAATATTATTGTTTCAACTTTTTCACTTACGTAAACTATTGTGAATAAGATATTTGTGCATTACAATTGATTATACATCACACTCTTAGAAAGCAACAAATAATCGAACAATAACTTACATAAGTGTAGAAAACCAATGTTTATAGAGAAGACATTATGAAATATGATTGTTTCAACTTTTTTCACTAGAATAAGATACTTGAGCAGTACAATGGATTAAACTCTTAGAAAGCAACAAATAATCGAACAATAACCTACATAAGTGTTTTATTAATGTATTAATATTTACAGAATATCTCCTTTAATTTTCGCAATTTCTGAAGCTAAAGACGTCCAATAGTATCGACCACCATTTCCTATTATAATGGCATTAATATATATTTTATAAAAATAAATCAATATACATCCATATTTTAAAAAAATTTTTTTCCACAAATTTATCTTTATGATCGTAATTGAATTGTGTAGGAGAATTTCAATCATTATAATACAATATGTTTGATTTTCTAATGAGTTTATAATATATTTGTTTCATGAAATTCCTAACGTTTCAATATTCTATTGTGTTGACGTGTTTTGGAGTTACTCCATTTTCAAAACTTCAATCGTAATTATTGTACAAGTGCACGATTGAATCTTTGAAAATGGAGTTACTCCGAAAAGTTTCAACAGAGGAGAATATTGAAACTATAGGAATGGCAGAAAACTGTACTAAAACATATAGAAATATTCCTAACAGAAATAATGATGAGTATATTAATAATTTCATCAAAATAAAAGTCTATTTATAAGAAAAAAAGTAATAACGTCTAGTTGAGTACTAGCCCAATTAATGTACTCAATTAATTACTTTTTAAACATAGAGTGTCTTTTCTTAGCTATTAAAATTAATTTACATTTTGTTTTCAAAATACATTACGTTAAGACAAGATTTTTTAAACGCATTCTGTTTAACAACGCGCATATGAGACTGAACGATTGTCTTTTAGCTGCACACTGTAGGTGATTATTTCAAGTGGAATCTGTTGATGATTATATTTCTTTTTTATTTAGTTACACGCTTGCATTTCATCTGATTTTCAGCAAGTGTTACTAATTGGAAGAGCAGGATCTGTAATTAGAGATCTATTTTGTCAGTCCTTCAATAGATTGCACTTTTTTTATCACAAACATCACATTTCCATAATTTGAATATTCCGAAGCCTGCCCTTGTATCAGCAATTAGAAAGGCGAAACGTGTGATAAGTATCTTGTTAGTGGAAGTTGATCATGCACAGCCCTCAGCCACTCTCAACCCTTAACCCCAACACACGGTCTCATCCTTCCACTCGAGCCTTATGTCAATCATTCATTCAAGTTTTAAACCCTCAACAAAATATCGATTGCACAAGCTCATTACTTCATACGCTTTTATCTACCATTTAGTCTCTCCTTCATCACTATCTCTTACACACACACACACACACACACACACACACACACAAACCCCCCCCACACACACGCGCACACACACACACACACACACACACACACACACACACACACACACAAACACACACCTCATCTTTCTTTGTAAAATAGATCACTTGTGTTTGTCTTGAAATCTATGCATCTCAATCTATATATATATATATATATATATATATATATATATATATATATATATATATATATATGTGTATGTGTGTGTGTGTGTGTGTGTGTGTGTGTGTGTGTGTGTGTGTGTGTGTGTGTGTGTGTGTGTGTGTGTGTGTGTGTGTGTGTGTGTGTGTGTGTGTGTGTGAGTGTGTGTGTGTGTGTGTGTGTGTGTATGTGTGTGTGTGTGTGTGTGTGTGTGTGTGTGTGTGTGTGTGTGTGTGTGTGTGTGTGTGTGTGTGTGCGCGCGCGCGCGCGCGCGCCTGTGTGTGTGTGTGTGTGTGTGTGTGTATGTGTGTGTGTGTTTATCTCTACTCTTCGTTCTGATTTTTACTAATGCAAATTTCTGGTCTTTCAGCTATATACCATTCAATATTAATGTTCTTTGTTCTGAATAGCTTAAAGATATGTATTTTTCCTGCCCTCAGTCTTCTGTCTATCCATTTGTTTATCATTACGTAAAGGATAGGTTTCACTCTATAGATTCGCCTTTACCCCTCTAATATTCATATGTTAGAATCAATTAAAGTATTTTTAAATGCTAAATTTTGTGCGTCTCATCGCCCCTATTTTCCAATCAGTACGTTAATTCCTTTATTACTGTTAACATTTTGACTAGCTTGTCTTTATTTTTGTACTTATTAAAGAGCTTTTACCCTCGGCACTGTTTCACTCATGGCCTCAGGTTGTATACAATGTAGCCAAATTTGTAATTACCTTTTCAACTTAAAAAAAGTCAAAAGTAATTTATATTATTTTTCTCGATATTTACTTTCTAGGTTATTGGTTATAAATACAATATTTAATATACCTAATTTATATTAATTACACCTTACCCAAATATATACACTTGTATAAGTGAAGGTGTAAATTAATGTAGAGTACCAATTTAAAATTGTAGAGGCTTCTACTGTTTAGTTTGAAATTCATATAAGATCGATTCAATTTGAATAATTTAGTGCAAAAACACAATTCTGTTAAAATGAAACAAGCCTTGTTTCTGTACTTGCTCTTGTAAAAGGATTTTTACAATTTTCCAAGCCAGTGCGTGGTAAATACAGTGAATGTGTCAATTGATCGTCAGCGTAGGGTGGAAGGCGTCGAAGTGGGAAGTTATAAATAATTGAATCGAAATCGAGCTTTCGTTTCCCCAGTTAATTCATTAAGGCGTGACTGTCCCATAAATAATTGTTTGTAAACAAATTTTATTAGCAACGTTTTTTTCGTAAATCAGTGTGACATTCTTATTCATGTTAGGCTAGTTAGCTCAAAGACGTGTTAATGATTTATGTAATGCAAGTTTAATATCAACAAGTTATTGTGCTTTGATTTGTGATTTAGGATCGGCGTTTCTAAGATCACTTATAAAAGCCTGAGTTATAATTCGTAAGATGTAAACTGTCTTCTGATTGTACTTTTAAAATCCTCGATAGAAGTTAGAAAATTGTAATTAGGATTAGAAGGTTAATTTAATTAGTGGCAAGTACACGACTCATTAAGGAATCAGCTACGGGCAAGTGCAAGCGATAAGGCATTTCCGGGCTGAAACAGGTAGCCGAGCAGTCAAAAGACAGGTTATACTATATAGGCTATAGCGTTTGCAGACTTAATGGCCAGTAATAACTTCATTTTAAACATTAGTAAACCGCAATCGACCACTGTGAAACGAAGGTAGCAATGGACGCAATGGAAAGTTAACCTTATTTTCAAAAATGATAAAAACTAGCAACATCCGACTTGAACAAAAATCATTAAGACTATGTGTGTCTTTATACATCACTAACAATTAAAGATTTAAAACCATTCAAGATTAGGTGGTGTTATTTGACCGATATTTATTTTCCCGCGAAACCAATGCAGTTAAGGACTTATGACTTTCTGAATTCAAAAATGCACCTTCATGGCTATTCCAGCAAAGGTACTCCTGATTTTGGCAATTATTGCTTGCAAGTTGCTGATTGCAGCAAGCGTCACCTACCGTCATGTTGTGAGGCTTTGCCGTCCGTCTAAACAACATACAATCTCCCTCACACTGTTATTAGGGGTAGTCCAGTGGAAAGATAACTTGATTACTAACCTACTGGGCTTCTTTCCAGGTAACTCAACATCGACTAAGTCTATGAAAATAAAACCTTGGGTAGTAACGGACGATTGAAGCGTTGTTTTTGTCACATAGCTGTCCCTCCAAAGGCTGAACTTATCCCTCTAAATTATTGCATTAAAAGACAAGTTTACTATTATTATTGATTTACAACCGTTGAAAACTTGTGCCCTGTTATTCCACATTATACTTGTTTTGAAAGAACCTCCTTGAAATTGGATTACAAGATTTGACAATACAATTTGCTTAGTACTTGTGATAAAAAATTCGACTTTACATTATTGGATTAATAATAATATATTAAAAATTTGAATATGTTGTTCAATTTATTGCATTTAACTTGTTTTAATACTTTATTGATTACTAAAAATATTTATAATGTTTCAATAAGAAATATATCAATATTGTTTTATAATATCAATAAGAGAATTCACTTAAAAAACACATAACTAAATTCGATAATCAATAATGTTTATATTTAATTTTAATTACTAATTATTTTCGTATTCAGGTAAGATAATCAATTGATTACTTTATATATTAATAAAATATTGATTGAGTATTATTCTTACATTATTTATATCAGTTGTTTATGAAATTCCTTTCTATGTTATTGGAATAGAACGTTATTGCATCATATAAACATTAATTAATAACTTCATATGAATATTTTATCTATTTTGAGTGATTGTTATAAGAAGGTAGTGTTTTACAGACGATTGTTTATGAAACAGCTTTTTATATAATTCGTAAAGAATGTCATTGCATCCTATAAACATTAATTAATATCTTCATACGAATACATTATCTATTTTGAGTGATTGTTAAAAGAAGGTAGTGTTATAGTCGATTGTTTATGAAACAGTTTTTTATATAATTCGTATAGAACGTTATTGCATGCTATAAACATTAATTAATATCTTCATACGTATACATTATTTATTTTAAGTGATTGTTAAAAGAAGGTAGTGTTTTATAGTCGATTGTTTATGAAACAGTTTTTTATATAATTCGTATAGAACGTTATTGCATGCTATAAACATTAATTAATAGCTTCTTATGAATTTTTTATCTATTTGAGGTATTGTTATAAGAAGGTAGGGTTTTATTCGATTAATTATGAAACAGCTTTTTATATAATTCGTATAGAACGTCATTGCATCCTATAAACATTAATTAATAGCTTCATACAAATACTTTATCTATTTTGAGTGATTGTTATAACAAGGTAGTGTTTTATAGTCAATTGTTTATGAAACAGCTTTTTATATAATTCATATAGAACGTCATTGCATCCTATAAACATTAATTAATAGCTTCATATGATTTTTTCATCTATTTCAGTGATTGTTATAACAAGGTAGTGTTGAATAGTCGATTGTTTCCGTAACAGGTTCTTATATAAATCGTATATAACGTCATTGCATCCTATAAACATTAATTAATATCTTCATACGAATACATTATCTATTTTGAGTGATTGTTATAACAAGGTAGTGTTTTATAGTCGATTGTTTATGAAACAGTTTTTTATATAATTCGTATAGAACGTTATTGCATGCTATAAACATTAATTAATAGCTTCTAGTGAATTGTTTATCTATTTGAGTTATTGTTATAAGAAGGTAGTGTTTTATTCGATTGTTTATGAAACAGCTTTTTATATCATTCGTATAGAATGTCATTGCATCCTATAAACATTATGTAATTGCTTCATACGAAGACTTTATCTATTTTGATAACAAGGTAGTGTTTTATAGTCGATTGTTTATGAAACAGTTTTTTATATAATTCGTATAGAACGTTATTGCATGCTATAAACATTAATTAATAGCTTCTTATGAATTTTTTATCTATTTGAGTTATTGTTATAAGAAGGTAGTGTTTCATTCGATTGTTTATGAAACAGCTTTTTATATAATTCGTATAGAATGTCATTGCATCCTATAAACATTATGTAATTGCTTCATACGAAGACTTTATCTATTTTGATAACAAGGTAGTGTTTTATAGTCGATTGTTTATGAAACAGTTTTTTATATAATTCGTATAGAACGTTATTGCATGCTATAAACATTAATTAATAGCTTCTTATGAATTTTTTATCTATTTGAGTTATTGTTATAAGAAGGTAGTGTTTTATTCGATTGTTTCTGAAACAGGTTTTTATATAATTCGTATAGAACGTCATTGCATCCTATAAACATTAATTAATAGCTTCATACGAATACTTTATCTATTTTGGGTGATTGTTATAACAAGGTAGTGTTTTATAGTCGATTGTTTATGAAACAGCTTTTTATATAATTCATATAGAACGTCATTGCATCCTATAAACATTAGTTCTTAGTGGAACTAATAATTGTGTAAGTAATTTCTCTATAATATCTGTTTTGAGTGATTGTTATAGTAACGTATTGTTTACAATTGATTGCATAAGAAATTGACTTTTATATTATTCTTTAAGAACGTCTTTGTATCCTATAAACATTAGTTACTAGTTGTTTTGCAAAAATACATTTTACGTGATTGTTATAATAAGGTTTTGTTTTACAATCGATTGTTTATGAGACAGTGTTTTTATTATCTGTATAGAATAGCATTAAGTCCTGTTAAGTAAACATTGATAAATATATTTAGAAATTTAAGGGCAGTGATTCATTTTATAATTTATATTTTGAGTGTAATAGTAAGGTATTGTTTTATAATCAATTGATTATAAATAGTTTTTTGTAAGAAATCAATGATTCAGTGATAAAGGATTCGTGTTTTTCTGTGTAATCGATTGATTTAATAATCGAGCCCGTAGCAAGTTAATGAGATAAGACAACAGGAAGCCATCCCTGCGCAATACGTGTTCTCATTCGATTAATCAGAGACATAACCAATTTGTGTTCGTTACTCCTGAAATGTGACGCTATGACTTATATTGTCTAACCCAGAGTATGAGACTTCAATACCCTCGCCCGCCTCCCGTGCCATCAACTTACTATAAATCACAGACAACGTCTGTCAGTCGTCGACAATTTTGATACAAATGGTGAATTTGACTTTTGAGTTGCGTATTGGATGGGGGAAGGTTCTGTATTAATTAAAACCTTTGCATGTCAAATCTTCGCGCCTGACGTATTTAATCACAGATGAACCTTTGCTTAGGCCTATTGTGTTGCATATTTCACTTATTACTACAGATGAAGACAGTATTTTAAATAGCGAAATAAAATTTCAGATTCATGATAAACTTAAAAAGCTATAATAATGTTGCATTTTTTAATAAAATTATCGTTTATACAACGTATAAAAGCGTTTCATTTTCTTTGAATGTCCGTTAAACTAAAAGCATTTAGAAGGTCTAATTTGATGTTACTGTATTTTATATTAAACTATATTCGAAAGTAAAATATTAAGCCCATAGTCTTATACTTTTTAAACGAGAATACTCTAACCACAATGCTGAACTCATCTTATAATTTACAATACTACGGATTCCCAAATGTATTCGAAATAACCTCTAAATATGGAAGACATTTTCATTTATTATTACCGAAAATAAATTATACAAATAAATTACATAAAAGAGGGTTTGTAAGTCTGTAAACTTATTTGTCTCATCTATTAAAAACACAAAATATCCTCCACCACAATAGATTGGTTATTTAACGATCAAACGATAAGTGTTTAAATAGTCACCATATTACTATAAGGCTTTGATGAAAGTATAGGGTTTTGTTTTTAGAACGTGATATTTTAAAATTACCGGATTGTTGCATGAGGTGTGCAAATTGTTGAGTCCCTACAACCTGACAGGAAAGGTAAAATTGATATATGGTAATTATTAGTTTTTACTGTACAATTAAAATAAACATAAATCATTCTTTAAAACAATATTATTAATTTTTAAAACGATAATTCCCTTAAATTAAACTATGCTTATCGCAGGATGACTTTCATAAATGTTTCAATTTATTATAAAACACGTCTTAAAAATTGGATGCTTTATAATTATGTATGAAAGCCTGACATAAGTTAGCATAAGTATTACATAAAAACACGTTGACATCACCAGTCTCTCTAAGTGTAAGATATTGTATAACGTTAGTAGAAAGTTTTTGTTTGTGACAATGTATTTATTTAGAACATTGCTACATAAGTTTTTTTTATCAGATTAAAAATGTACACTATTTGTAGTACCGATATATTAGCTCGGGTGGCTAGCAAGGTTTTCATAATAATATGAATTTTTTCTAAAGTTATTAGTAAAAAAATAAACAAATTAAGAAAAAATGTGTTGTAGTAGAGAGAATTTATGAAAAAAACTCTCATTTTTTTTTATCTACTCAGGCAAAATGTTTTCTATTGAAAAATACGTTTGTTTATTTTTCAAGTTTCGTAAAAACAATATTTTTATACCTTTTTTGTGTTTTTATCCATTTTGAGATATTTTGCAAAACACGTTTTCAAATATAAATTTTAGCCTTCTTTACTTTTTTTCACGAGTAGCCTATATATTTCATTATGCTTGGGGAGAAAAGTGGCTTTTTTTTAGTGCAAAACTGCTACTTTCTCTCAGGCGTGGGGAAAATATTTTTTTTTAATCAGTAGGTTCTGTATAGACGTTAAACCATGTCTATTATATTTTTGTCTGTACTGAAGTTTTCCAACTAAATGTAAAACTTTTAAAACTCAGTATTTAGTAAAATTTTGTAGTTGCATACTCGTTTAAATAGTGTTAAACCCACTTCAATTACTTTATTCCTACAAGGGCGCCGAAAGAAATCTTGGCCGTCTAAATGCTAAAGGCTAGGCTTGGTCCTCACTACATATGAAGCAAACATTGCATAATACAAGTGGTGTTTATGTAAAGAATATATTGAATTAGCTCTGTATCAATTTATAGGTCTTGTGTATTTTAAATAGCTTTTCATAAGAAGCATTTTTAAGCCGCTAGTTTAAGTTTTCTGCCAACATTCACATTACTCTCAGGGTTGTATTGCCACAGGTAACCCTTCTCCACCAAATTTATCAAAAATCTAAACAATAATTCTTGCAACAGTTTTTACACGTGGTTGATACAGTTGCGATTATTAGTTTGTGTAGCGTGCTTATGTTGCTTATACGTCAATGTCAATGACGTCAGCGTCAATGTTGCTTATAACAGATGTTCCTATTGCCAATGGAGCCACGAAGGCGTAGCGCAAGGGTTACTGCTTTTATAGGAAAGTGAATAATTTTATTGCATAGTAAAATGCTTTTTTTATTCTTAATCGATTTTTGAGCTAAGCTAGCGAGATGCAGCAAGTAGTTAATACAAAGGAACTACTTCACAATTCATTTTCCTTCTCAAACGACGTTTCGATGGTAATCATCATCTTCAGTGAGTATAAAAATACAAAAATATAATTACAACTAAAATCTAAATATGGTTACATTTATGTATGGCTAAACAAATATTCTTACAACACTCTAGTGCCAATATAGTTACTTTAAAATAGACAGTCGATTAGGATTTTATTCATTATTTACAATATTACTAATATATTTGTTACGTACAAAGCTCTTATGCATTTACCTCATTCAAACTAATAACATTTTTTAAAAAGGATACATTTTACTTTACAAAACTCTTACAAAGTATAATACTTATTGCACTTTGATATTACTAGTGGCCAGACATTTTGTTAACTAATGGTTGTTAAATTGTTAACTTACACTTGAAAGAAACGTTTTCGTCTTACGACTATTGCAGTCCCGTATTTTTGCCGCTAGAATTGCTGCAGTTGTGCTTCTTTGGTACCAATTTTAGAAAGTTAGAAGTGATGTGATCGAAGAGTATATCACTAGCGGCTGAAGAAGTTGTAAGACGAAAACGTTTTCTCCAAGTGTATGTTAACAATTTAACAACCTTTAGTTAACAAAAAGTCTGGTCGCTAGTAATATGAAAGTAATAAGTGAATCACAACCAGCTAGTCATGGACGGCAACAAGTTTTCGATATTTAAAAAATATAATAGTGAGAAAATTGTAATAATATAGAGTTTTGAGTAGGGTCTGATTCACTATTTAGATTATTGTTCTTGTATTTAATTATATAGAGAGTAACATTATATTAAGCACTCAAGAACATTTCCCCACATGATATATAACAGGCAAGAGAAGTACGCAATAGATAAACATTGTTTGGAAATATTTCAAGTGCTTAAATCAGACGAGACCCAATCGCCCCTTTGACGAATGTAATTAGATTTAACGATTAAGATGCACGGAAAGCAATACTTGTATTTATTTAGATGACATAAAATAGTGTATAGTTGTCATTTTCTGTAGAGAACGAATTGATCGTACCCATTGAGTGTTTGGAGGAACAAAATCTATTTTTCTAAATTTGTAATTAGGTTTAACGTTTATGTCATCCACTGATATTGCTTCTTAGTAGGTATGTCTTACTGAGTTTCAGTTACTTTATCTGAAAAGTTAAAGTAACAAAATATACATTTCTAAATTTCGAATCACCTTTACACTTTTATGTCATCCATTGATGTTGCCATTTATATGGTATGTCTTTCTTAGTTTTAGTTACTTCATCTGAAAAGTTTAAGTAACAAAATATGCATTTCTAAATTTATAATTAGCTTTACACTTTCATGTCATCCACTGATGTTGCTTCATAGTTGGTATGTCTTAATGAATTTCAGTTACTTCATCTGAAAAGTTTAAGTAACAAAATATACATTTCAAAATTTCTAATTAGGTTTACACTTTTATGTCATCCACTGATGTTGCCATTTATATGGTATGTCTTTCTTAGTTTTAGTTACTTTATCTGAAAAGTTTAAGTATCAAAATATACATTTCTAAATTTATAATTAGCTTTACACTTTTATGTCATCCACTGATGTTGCCATTTATATGGTATGTCTTTCTTAGTTTTAGTTACTTCATCTGAAAAGTTTAAGTAACAAAATATACATATATAAATTTCTAATCACCTTTACACTTTTATGTCATCCACTGAGGTTGCCATTTATATGGTATGTCTTTCTTAGTTTCAGTTACTTCATCTGAAAAGTTTAAGTAAAAAAATATACATTTCTAAATTTCTAATTAGCTTTACACTTTCATGTCATCCACTGATGTTGCTTCATAGTTGGTATGTCTTTCTGATTTGAAGTTACTTCATCTGAAAAGTTTAAGTAACAAAATATACATTTCAAAATTTCTAATTAGCTTTACACTTTTATGTCATCCACTGATGTTGCCATTTATATGGTATGTCTTTCTTAGTTTTAGTTACTTTATCTGAAAAGTTTAAGTATCAAAATATACATTTCTAAATTTATAATTAGCTTTACACTTTTATGTCATCCACTGATGTTGCCATTTATATGGTATGTCTTTCTTAGTTTTAGTTACTTCATCTGAAAAGTTTAAGTAACAAAATATACATATATAAATTTCTAATCACCTTTACACTTTTATGTCATCCACTGAGGTTGCCATTTATATGGTATGTCTTTCTTAGTTTCAGTTACTTCATCTGAAAAGTTCAAGTAACAAAATATACATTTCTAAATTTCTAATTAGCTTTACACTTTCACGTCATCCACTGATGTTGCTTCATAGTTGGTATGTCTTACTGATTTTCAGTTACTTCATCTGAAAAGTTTAAGTAACAAAATATACATTTCAAAATTTCTAATTAACTTTACACTTTTATGTCATCCACTAATATTGCTTCTTAGTTGGTATGTCTTTCTGATTTAAAGTTACTTCATCTGAAAAGTTTAAGTAACAAAATATACATTTCTAATTTTTCTAATCACCTTTACAGTTTTATGTCATCCACTGATGTTGCTTCTTAGTTGGTATGTCTTTCTGAGTTGAAGTTATTTCATCTGAAAATAATAAACAGCTCTTGATAATGCTGACGATGATTGTTGATAAAAAGTTGGTTAAAAACTATTCTTATCATGTAGCATGTAATAATTGTATTCACCAATATAGGTTTTATGTTGATAGAAATTATACATTTCATTTTGCTTTTAAAATAAAATCATGTGTAAGATATCTCATGGACTACATTTATAAAGTTTATTAGAGAATCATATCTTGTAGCACTAAATGGTGAAAAATGGGAAAATATATTGAGATGTTAAATTATTATTTTACGTATTTGGTTTGTCAAAATATTGATCATTGTAGTGGCAGTAATTCAAAATAAATCTTAAATATGCCCATCGACTGTCCTTTAGAAGCTACTGAAACGTCCATTGGGTCTTAGCTTTACCTGTTACACTGTTTAAATGATGGCCAGTTTATCTTTTAAAATGTTTCTTGATTCTACAAAAAGTTTCTTGATTCTACAAAATGTTTCTTTTAAAAGAAAATCCATCCTGTAATAGTTAGTCCTTTTACCATCTTTTTTGGTTTTACCATCTGTTACCATCTTTGTTTTCTTCTTGCACAGAACTATATTAGGGAAGTATTATTGAAGCTTTGGTCGTTAAAAAACAAACATTTTTGTAATAATTTTATTCCTGAAACTAATTAGTTTTATTTTATGAAACCTCGACATTTGTATAATCTTATACTTTGTCTTATTGCCAAAACTTGAACACTT
>JBAIZL010000006.1:102267785-102335285 GCA_036971475.1 Prosapia bicincta | reverse complement strand
ATAGTAGGCTTTCAAAAGCTCTAACAGTTACTTATTACTATTTGTTTTTATATTTTTTTCTTATTTTACTTGCTCGTTCTTTTTCTCAAAATTAATGTTTTTGTTTTCCTGTTTCGATTATCTCGTTGATTTTACCGCTTGTAGCTTTATTTCTTGCAAGCTATATATTTCTTCCTTTCAGGATCTTATTACCTGTTCCAAAGTTTGTAGATGCATCCCAACTCACCTCAACAAAGTTACCCTGCCAATGGGATGCTATAACGTACTTCAGTATCAGTACCAAGGAATCGCCTCTTTATTTCTTGCAAGCTATATATTTCTTCCTTTCAGGATCTTATTACCTGTTCCAAAGTTTGTAGATGCATCCCAACTCACCTCAACAAAGTTAGCCTGCCAATGGGATGCTATAACGTACTTCAGTATCAGTACCAAGGAATCGCCTCTTTATTTCGTGCAAGCTATATATTTCTTCCTTTCAGGATCTTATTACCTGTTCCAAAGTTTGTAGATGCATCCCAACTCACCTCAACAAAGTTACCTTGCCAATGGGATGCTATAACGTACTTCAGTATCAGTACCAAGGAATCGCCTCTTTATTTCGTGCAAGCTATATATTTCTTCCTTTCAGGATCTTATTACCTGTTCCAAAGTTTGTAGATGCATCCCAACTCACCTCAACAAAGCTACCTTGAAAATGGGATGCTATAACGTACTTCAGTATCAGTACCAAGGAATCGCCTCTTTATTTCTTGCAAGCTATATATTTTTTCTTTTCAGGATCTTATTACCTGTTCCAAAGTTTGTAGATGCATCCCAACTCACCTCAACAAAGTTAGCCTGCCAATGGAATGCTATAACGTACTTCAGTATCAGTACCAAGGAATCGCCTCTTTATTTCTTGCAAGCTATATATTTCTTCCTTTCAGGATCTTATTACCTGTACCAAAGTTTGTAGATGCATCCCAACTCACCTCAACAAAGTTACCTTGCCAATGGGATGCTATAACGTACTTCAGTGTCAGTACCAAGGAATCGCCTCTTTATTTCTTGCAAGCTATATATTTCTTCCTTTCAGGATCTTATTACCTGTTCCAAAGTTTGTAGATGCACCCCAATTCACCTCAACAAAGTTACCCTGCCAATGGGATGCTATAACGTACTTCAGTATCAGTACCAATTAATCGCCTCTTTATTTCTTGCAAGTTCTGTTCTTTTCTTTTCAAGATCTTATTTAACAGTTTCAAAGAGTGGAACCTTAACTACGTGTGCCTGAAAATGAAATTCTATAATATTCTCCAGTGTCAGTACCAAGTAATCGCCTCTATATTTCTTCCAAGTTCTATTCTTTTCCTTTCTGGATCTTATTTACCTGTTCAAAAGAGTGGAGAGGCACCCCAACTCACCTTAACAAAGTGACCCTGAAAATGAAATTCTATAATATTCTTTAGTGTCAGTACCAAGGAATCGTCTCTTTATGACCCAGAAGAGAGAGGGTTAACTCGTACTTTAGGTAATACAGACACTCGTAACTCTATTATCCTCTACCACCAGCTTTTATGCTCTATAGAAATAACACTTCCTTTTAGTTGTTATACTGACTGATTGCCATTAAAGTTTTTCTATACGTGTTACATCCTTATAATTATTATATGCCCAATGCCTGTAATATTAACTAATTCCTTTATACACTATGTTTCTATGTAAAGTATTTGTGATTATGCCTAACTTAAATGGCTGGCAATATTGACACCTCCACCGAGTGTTTTATGCATTTTACTTCTCACCAACAAGGATTTAGTATAATATTTTATACTGTTGATTTTTGTAGTCCATTACGTACGGTGGATCTTAATTAATCATTTTAACATTATTTTATAACTATCCATACTTTAAATTTCTATACTATCGAAAACTTGCCCTTTAAACCGTCACCGCTTAACTAAGCAACTCCAAGCAGAAGACACTGATGAAGATCGCAGCATAGCGATCGAAAACGTTCTGTCTCAGTAAGCTTTTACAAATTTACAAAATTTTAAGTTCGGTTAGTCATAAACTAATGTTAAAGTGAATAATTATTTTATAATTAATAAAATATATGTTTTGTAAACAAATATCTTTACTTCGTTTGTAATTTGCATCGAGTACATATTTAATGCGATTATATACAATCATTCTATAGGTATAGTTTCTTTCTAGAATTCCTTTTATGAATCAGATTTGTATCACGCGCATTTAATACCCTACATTACTGAATCGGACTTACTAATTTTCATAGCCAAGCTCCTTTATGCATTAGTTTTTAAGTGTGACTCTTGAACTTGTTCTGCAATTTCTTTATTTTATGTTTTAATTCTATTCCATAATATCCGGAAAGGAAATTATATACGTTTCAAATTACACACAATTTGTTCTCCTCAATTTTCCATAATCATTTTACATTATATATCAAGACACTGCTTTGGTATTTTAGTTCACTAGTTACAAATAACTACAAATATTTTACATAATATTTCATATGTGACATATGTGTTCAGACATATATTCACGCTCACACATAAACGCTTACAGATCATATATAGCACACACTAAGTGTTTTCTTAGTGAAGGAACACATCATTCAATTACCTTTATACACTCGACTTAACACCCACAGAACTTTTGTAAAATCCCTATAAAAAAATCTTATAAAACGTAGTTTTTGTGTTATAAATATATGTATAATTATTTACACTAATACACTGTTCACACTAATTCACTTATAATATGTACCTGTTATTTCATAATAATAACTATTATAATATATATTACATTATTACTATTTATATAATATAATTAGTTATAATAAATATTTAATAATATATGTGTCAGATGTTTATATTGGACTGACGTTTAGAGTTTATAGGTAATACCAAGTGATATCTGTGTGTGTGTGTGTGTGTGTGTGTGTGTGTGTGTGTGTGTGTGTGTGTGTGTGTGTGTGAGTGTGAGTGTTTGTGTGTGTGTGTGTGTGTGTGTGTGTGTGTGTGTGTGTATGTATGTGTGTGTGTGTGTGTGTGTGTGTGTGTGTGTGTGTGTGTGTGCGTGAGTGCGTGTGCGTGCGTGCGTGAATGTGTGTTTGGTGTGTGGCACCGAGCTAGCTTTGGCACTGAGCCAACTTTCCCATAGCTAGACATCAATTATTTAAAGACGTATATGAAATTATAAGAGAAAGGTTCCTTGAAACAGTGAAGCATTACAAGACGTGGATAGATAGAGAAATTATAAACCATCAGCTTCATAAATTAGAAACAAAAAAAGAGAATAATTATAAACCAGCACCATGTACTGTATAAAGAAGAAAATGAAAAATTGCAAGGAAATTTGCTTAATATTTTGTCATTAAATATTGTGATTCTCTGATATGTATATACATATTTATATTATTTTACAATTAAAAATAAAGAGTAACTAGAATTTAAAAAAATTGTCAACCTCAGTAGGAATTGTATTTAAAATTTGCTCTCTATATTAGTTGTTGTATTGCCTAAGTTTACAATATACACATACATTTATGAGCAATCTTTTAGATTCGGATTTGCAATTTACGTTTGTATGTATGTTTGTTATTATGTTTTCAAGCTGAATGTAGTGGAAAGAAGTTTTCCTTTAGATATTTGCATCAGCAAACTTTATGCCTACAATAATATATAAGCAATACCGATGCTAATTGTTTCATTTCTTAAGATATCGTAGAATTTCAACAACAACAAAATATATGTTACTTTTTTAAAAGTAGTAAATTTAATAATACCACTCTCAATAGGTCGCGATAGTATATCATCTTCTAAAAAATTTGTATTTCTGCCAGTAATAGACTTTGTTATGCGTTGATTGGCAATCGGCAGTACTTATTTCATTTCTAACGCATTATGTGACCATAACATTTAGAGAAGCCGCCTGAAGTCTGGATAAACTCTCACTACATTCTTAGGATTGCATTTATTTTAGACGAGGTTGAAACCTATAAGATTAGTAAACGTTGCAGTTCTCCAGCCGAACTTTCGCCATAAATACTTAAACCTGTTGAACGATTTCTGTTAGCGACTGCCTACGTTTGTCACCTCATTAAACTTCACCTTTCCTTTCACTCCCCCACATTCTGAGTGTTTACATCACTTAATTGCAATCTTTACTTCGTTCTATGAATCTTAATGATTCGTAATTTTGTTTCAACAGACGAACACAGACAGGACCTGTGAAATACAATTATTCGAACGGGAGTCCTAAAGGAAGCAAGAGGCGGGGGACAGAAATGATGTGTATCGAGGCGAGAGGTTATACATTCTGTACATTCAGAGTAGATTGGATTTGGAATTGTTAATTATATTGCAATTAAACAGGAATTATTTATTTAACTTAGACAAAATTAACATTAGCCTGGCTCTTTGTTTCAAGTAATCATCAAATGTCCTAAATTAACGACTGTAAGCCTAAGGGTACATTTACTCGTAATGTTGACCTTTTTTAATAATAACATTTTAAAGTGGCAAGTATGTATTATTGCAAGAATTGATATCGCTTGGTTACATTTCTCTTAGTCGTAGTAAAAGGGCTAAATATTGTGATTGGTTTTATTTCCTGATCCAGGCATCCTCGCTACGCGGCCTGAGAACAATTTTTGCGGCCCTCAGACTGTTACGAATTAAAGCAGTAGGCCGGAGACAATTGTATCTTTGAAGAAAAAGAAAGATAGAGCTCACTATGAGTTTTGGAAAGCAATTGAAAACGACAAGTTTCATTAATCTACTGACTGTGCTCAGAAAATATAATATTTTTGCATCTACATATGTCTTTTAATCTACATTCCGAAAGTTGAAGTCCATAAAAAACAAGTACAGATCTAGGTTAACGAGTGAGAACGTTGAAAACATTTTGACAATTTTTGTTTTTCCCTACTTGCTAACTTGGATGTCATATTAGACAGCCGTGAAATATTTCGCCCATCGGCTTCAAAGAATAAACAAATTCAGTTATTCTTGAAGTTAAGTAAAATACATTTTCCTACTAACTTTTATTATGCAAAATAGTTAATTTTTTTGTGATGTAACAACCTTTTATTATAATCATACTGTTTGTAAGTTATTTAATGCCACTAGTACTTACAGGTGGTAAATTACTTACTGAGGTAAATTGCAAATTATTTGGCTCTGTAAGAAATTCTGGTGAAGACCCCTGTTCTCACCGATTAGTATTTCTGTACACTAAGAAAATTTAATGTGAACCAAATTGTGTTTTGTGAATAGCGCTTTTCAAAGTAAAATTATTGTAAACAAATATAATACTCTAATCGATTCAATACCTAAATGAGCAGAAAATATAAGTTTAATGGAATAAAAATTGGAAGCAAAATTGAAGTAAAACATATTCTTAGTTTCACTGTCATTAAGAAGCTTGGTTAAAAATACTTTAAATGAAATAAATAATTTAAATTTAAAAAATATTTTAATCCAATATTTACATACATCAATAACGCGTTTTTTTACAAAGCTAGTTCTCTATATACTGCACCTTACTATATTCTGTAAATTTGTTTTGTCTCGATAATATTATTTCCAAATGGTTTTCCTTAGGATATTTATATTCCTCGGAGATAACCCACACTTTAGTTGGTGACGTAGCCAATTGAGTCCTCCGAAATAAACCTAAAATATGTAAATGTTGGACACATCTCAAATCCTGTACTGGCGGCGTCCTTTGTCTCCCCTTCCAATCTTTAGCGACAAAGGAAACTGGTGACAAATCAATCTAAATGAGTGTAGCATTCTTCCAATTCTAAAGTCGGATTTCAGGTCGTAGTGTGTAACTTGAACGATAATGCAATCAAGTTTATTGGCACCATCGTCGTGATTGCCTAGTTCTACCGGTCTGGGCAAAGTTTTTAAATTTCATAACGCACAAAATGGTACTGCGTACGGCCAAATAAGAATTAAATATAGAAACTTAAACGCCTGAAACTTTCTTATGCTTTTGGAGTAAAATTTATTATTCTTCTGTTACTTCTGAGATAATAGTAATGTGCTCAAATCTTGGCAATTATTATTTTCTTTAATGTCTTTCTTCAACCAATAAAAAATTTATTTACTGCGCTAGTCATAGAAGATTTACTCTCCTTATCCATTCAATTTTTCAGTTATACCTGACTAAATGTTCGAGAGATTTGGATAATAAATTATGTCAGAAACATTTATTCCGGTTTTAATAATTTTTAATCATATATTGAATTATTTGTGAATAGACATTTTTATTAAATTATTGTATTATGATGATACTTAGAACAATAATACAATAATTATATATCTACGGGTGGAGAATCAGTACCTGCGATACGAATTTAATCCTTGTTTTATTATATTTTGCACACCGACCTAGCTTGCTCTCACTGATTGGTGAGCAGATCATGTCTGCACAACTTGCTAGACAACGAAGGTTTTGTCATGCTTGTTTATCTGGGATATGTTGCAAAGGTTATTAAATAACCAGGACTGTGACGAATAACTGAAGATGATCTACGAATAAGTAATTAGTTATTTACTATACTGTATAGTAATTATTTAATAATTAATTTATTATTACTTCGTTAGGTATATTATAGTAAATAGTGCCGGTAATATTATAATATAATATAACCTTTCCGTCAACCTTTCAGTCATTTACAGGTTAGATGTGGACATACTCATGTCTAAAAATAAATAAAATTAAGAAAACAAATATTTTTTTAAACAATTGTTCAACACTTTTTATTTTCTTATTATTGAGTAATTTTCGATCTCTGTTAGAGGTTAAAATGCTGGAAGAAATTAATATTTAACAAAATATAGGTAACTAGTGTTATAGTTGGCGGATAAATCTACTAGTTTACATAAATTGTGATGTACTAATCCCAATTATTTACTACTACACATACGACGAAGATTGTTTTTGCTACGATCACTGTAAAAGGCCGCTTTTTGTTATAGTTAATCTTTCGTTAACATTTGTTTCACAATGTTTTATAAAATTGCGAGTGTTTAAAATAGTTGAATTGTACACGGGAGTCATGAATAAATCTTTTAAAATTTGATGCCAAAATTTATAGCATTTAAGATAGGTTTCATAGACATATTTTAGATAATGAAACAAAAAAAAACTATCAAAACAGATTCCTTTCTAACGTTTCTTCTATATTTGATTTATATCATTTTCTTTCCACACTTAAAAGTCTAAGATCTTTGTTCACGTCACGATTATACTCTATAATAAAATTCCGCATAGTTAGTTCTCCCATCTTTAAATCTATAACTATATACATGGTTATATATATATATATATATATATATATATATATATATATATATATATATATATAAATATATACGTCTTACACCAAAATCCCAACCATGATGAAAAACATAGATAGTGTAAGTGGGAAAATATATCTTAGCGGTTTTACCAGGATTTTGAATTAATTGCGATAAATATAGTGTGATTGTTGTAAGGTATTGTATATCGAGTGAGTCTAGATGAAGTGAATTCAAAATGTTTCTATATTTCAGATATATATTTCAGTTTTGGTTGTGAGAATCTGTTGTTCTTTATAATTTCGAACATCCTGTATACGCTTCTCTACCCCCGGTTGAGAGCAGATCTACACACGCGATGGAAAACCCATTTCCCTATCTAATTTCAGCTACACTTCCTTTTGTCTTACGAGGGCTGTAGTGTAGCTACTTGTAACCCCAAAGTATCGTAACCCAAGAGGATGTCGAAAGTAGGCCTACTCTAGTTATACTTTGATTTAGAGTAGAATAGGAATAGGTCTGTGGCACAGTAAGGATGCGGTGTTGTCAGTTCGAAAGCAGTGTTAGTCAACCCGCCACTGCCAGCGGCTAATACAGTCAAGAGTAGGTAGTTGGTAAAATCATCCATTAACTTAGATTTTTCCCAAAAAATAATCATATTTATTTTTTCTTTAATTTCTAATCCTCTCTATTAGAACTGCCTTGATTATTATTAAAAAACAGTATTTTCATATAATAAGTCATCTCTCATAATTATTAACCACGTAATTATTAACCAGGTTTAATTCGGAAATAGAAAAATGTATGTAATTAATAATATATAACATACAACAATTATTTAATTACTATTTTATATAGTAAAATGTTCTTCGTGCATATAGGCTAGAACTTTGAAGTGATTGTACTAAGATATATTTAGTTTGACAGTCTTTAACTACAAAAAAAATCTTGTCACAGTAGGCGAGACGGGAGGTAGAGGGACAGTATAAATACTTTCCTACAAATATGATAAGGAATTTCAAAACACTGACTTGCATTAGACGGTTGATATTAGATAAGTTGGATAATAAATTAGCTTCGGTATGAAATAACATAATAAATAATGAATAAATAATAAATAAATGAAATAAACAATAAATAAATAATATTTAAATATCTGTAGACATAGCGGAAGCAGAAGCTGTTAATGTATCGAGCATTTTCAATATGTAACATGTTTTCAGAAGTGATAGTACACGCAAGGCCATGTGAACAGTTACGTGGTCCGCACTATTTGTGGATTAAATTATGTAGTTACAGTTTGTGGATGAAGATTTCAGAGAAATTTCGATGTACTTTGTCGCTTTTGGATGCTTTGACGTGTTCCTCTTATTTTTTGCTGGCAATTGTAACAAAATTAGGATTTTATAGGAGGGTTTATATTATACAGTTTATAAATAAATAATAGTAAATCACTTTGAAGGTGGAGATAATGAAAGTAAAAGTTACTTCAAATACTGTAATAAAATATACTGGCAAAATATCCTATACAAGTGCATATACTACAATACAGAAGGTCCTAAGTTAATAAGATATTGTAAGGAACCCCATATTTACAGTTTGTAAAATTTCGGAATAGCTCTGTGCCCTCAGGCTGCCAGTGAAAAGACCCATATAATCTCATGCCAACCGTCATCTCACCGCGTAGCCTGACAATTAGTTACCTAATGGTTAATTTAAAATGAAAAAATATTTTATTTAATTTCAAAAATATTAATAGCATTGTATTTCTATTGAAAGAAAGATAAAAAATAATGAAAAATGGCACCAAACATAAAATAATTTTATTCGACATCAACTTTATATGGTGTAATGAATTATAATTAATTAACATTATGTTAAAACCTAAACAGTTGAATCCTTAATATCTTTATTTTTGTTACGTACTATTTTTCTTCATTTTATAACCTCATTTCTATTGAACTATATTTGTATGATATTTTACAAATAAATAAAAAAGGTTTTCATATTTTACTTCATAATAGATGAATGATTTCCTGGCAAAGAGATGGAAGAGCTTTTGACAAAGAATTTTAGGGATCGCTCGTCCGGCAGCCTGAGGAGGAAAAGCTCTATTTTAAACTTCACACAGTATAAGGTGTTTTGAAGCTATGGAATGTAGATCCTTAATACGTTTTTCATCACAAGTTAACTGACTACCCTATACTACGTTGTAACTATAACTTATTCAGTCCATATAAATACAGTTCACTGACTACAGTTAACTAGACTATAAAACTATAGTATATAAAACTATAGGATAATATAAACGATTCAGTCTATAAAACGATTAAGTGAATGCCTATAACGTATATAATTGTATTAAACAATTATAGTGATTTGAGTAACAAATGGTGGCATTGACATGTAAATTTGAATTTGTTATACCTGAACGTTGACATCAGTATCAAAAATGTAATTAAAAATATTATTAATTAAAATCAAAGAAAAATCTATTCGAAAATATTGCACGTTATGGGATTCGTTGTAAATTTAATTATAATAATAATTGCATTAGCGCAAAGTTTTTATACAGCTGACGTCATTCTGTTATACATAAGCTGTCCTTAGCTCTATTGCTTTGATTTGATGATTAAGTAAATTAGCGTTGGCGCAGTTTTATTTCATTTCGTTATTTATTTCCGCCGCGGGCTCAATACGTCATTTTAAATACACAACGCAATGAATTAATATTCATTTAAATAATTAAATGATTTATATTACTATATACTAACGCGCTACATTTAACCTTATCGCGCTGTTACATTAAAAATACCATGCGTCGAAAGTGATGTTTCGGGAACAAAGGTGAAATATTAAACAAATGCAAGGTCTGCCAGCAATTATATTTAAATCATGGTAATTATATTACTAATGCTGGTAAAAATAATCAATTTTAAAAGTAGTATTATTTTAAACTTTACTGTCAGAAATACATTTTTATAAATTCCCCTAATATATTGAATAAAATTAATAATAACTTACTTATATTATAAAAAAGAGCGTTTCTAACATTTCCTTACTCTATAATTTCCTATTGCAGTCGAAAGGATGCTTGCACCGATAATTTTTTAAATTTCAGTTGTAGATCTGTTCAATCCCGTAACGATTTTAAACTGGCCTAATAATTCTATTTACACTCAAAGAGCAAACATTTTTCGTGAATATACTATGAAAAATAGACATGTGGTGATCAGGCTAACCTTGGTTGTTCAGGAGTCGGTGGATCAACATCTACTCGAACATCAAGTGGTACATAATTGTTCATTTTACCATCCATACCTTCGTAGGTTTGCCCCTCTGACTAGAAAATAGATTATGTAGAACTATTATTTGAATTTGTTTACAATACATCCGTAATCACTTAAACTATTAACGGTGCTTAAACTCCCTTTACTGATGGTTTCAATGAAAGTCATCTTCACTAACATCTTCGCAGCGCCGGCCTTAGGTTCTAGCATTTAGTCGAGTAAGATTTCTTTCCAAGCCTTTGTAAAAGTAAAGTACGACTCGACTCCAGACATTTTACTAAGTACTTAGTTTCAAACTTGGCTTTAAAAATTTTATACTTATTTGGAAAATTTAACTACTAGCAAATATAATAAATAAACGGGATACTAACATACATTGCAGGACCTACAGATTACACATCTTTTCCTTATGCCTAAGAGAAAGTAGCAGTTTCGCTCTCAGTGGTGAAACAAAAAAAACAACTATTTTCTCCCCGGGAATGAGGAGGAAACTCCGGCTACTCTGGAGGAAAAGTAGGCTGAAGTTTGTCTTTGAAAAAGAGTTTTATGCACAATAGTTACAAATGTATAAAATGTACAATTTTGTACATATACACAAACGTATTTTTCAATAAAAATGGAAGTTTAGCCTGAATAAATGAAAAAATCGGAACATTCTTACATACCTACTCTCTACTGCATAAACATTTAAACTGAATTTTTTCGTTTCCTACAAATATCGTTTCATTAAATTTCCTATAATTATGAACACCATTCAGCGCCCCTAAAGCTTCCCGAGCTCGAAAAGGCCGGTGCTGCATATACGTTAACAAAATTAGTTACTGGAAGCTTTTCTTATTTCAGAATTATATATAGGTTCAAAGTCATTATCAACGGAAGCAGCTCTCAACATTTCATCTCTAATGTCAGAATCTGAAATATCGTCATTCTCGATTAGTTCTTCTATTTCCTTCAAGTATAAGTCATTTTAAATGCACTTTTGTATTATAAAATATCTATTCTAACTTAAAAATAAAATAGTTGCTATGAACAACAGACTCCAGCGTGACAAACAATACAAGAGTGATTTTACTTGCCAAATTATTTAAGGAAATAATCAAGTTCAAACGGTCCGTCAATTCCTAGATGAAAACATTTCTAAATAGAAATACATAAATGTAAGTTTTTTATATTTAACAAACAAAAAACCAACATTATTCCTACACATATAACTGACAACACATATGATCCAGTAGAAAAAACTAGAAAAAATATTTTACAAAACTACTACCCAGAGCGCCCTATAAATGTCCTTATACAAATTGTCTGTTGTCAAAAAAGATACATTATATACATTTTGCCTTGAAAATCTCAAATGAGAAAAAAATCAGGATCGATATCTCTTATTTCGCTATATTACTAGGTATATTACAATATACCTACAAAGTATCCGGGTAGGGTAGACTTCGTTTTAAAAAAATATAAACATCTACCAACCATAACTTTGTTGTAGTTCAATACGCATAAAAGTGTATACGGTTCCGCACATTAGCAGACGGATTACATACTGTCTTTCTTCACCGATATCATGAATGTGACATTTATAAACTCGAAGTTTGTGAAGCTCAAATGTTATATTTGTTCATAAAGGTGTCTAAGTTTAATAGGAAAATTCTTTTTAATAACTAAATATTGAACGAGTTAGATATAATATTCAGATAATAATAATAATAGTAGATGGTTTCTAGGATTTATGAATTTATCAAAAAATGTTTTTAGTCATTACCAAAAATATTTTGGAAAAAAACATTAATAAAAAGCCTCCTAAACGGATGGACGAAAGACCATACTCGCGAATTTTTAAAGGCCATAAACGTGTTTTAAATGTTTATTAGCATATTATTTTATATAAAATATTCAAAACTAATTTGTTCTCTAATTAAAAGTTTCCTGTGAAAGCAACAATAATGTAACAATGCATATTAATTGTGTTAGTTACTTTTTTATCTCTCTAGGGATAAATATAAACCCTTATCTTACAGGTCCAATGTCATTAGCTTTGTAACAAACTTGTCCCGTAAACCTTACAACTTATGTGTGATTTTATCTATCGATAATGAATGATGCCGTGTATCGATTCCAAGCGTAAACTTGCTTAGATTATATAAGAAACTTGTTTCATAAAAAGAAGAAGAATTTCATCGTTCAGGTTATAATGTTTTGAAACGTAGGAAAACATCGTAAAAAAATCAATGTAGTCTTAATAATAGGCTGGTTGTGTTCTCAGCCGATCCACCGGTTTTAATATAACTTTGCGCCAACTGGTACCGACACAATTATACGAGGAACCGTTCGACACGCGTATCTTTGCCGAAAGAAATTAAAATCAAGACATTCGGATTCCCCTTTCCACGAGTAAAACTTGATGACTGACAAAACTCGCTTGAAAAACTACGGACATTATTAGTTACTGAAGGTTTAGATAACTGCTGTAATTGCTTTTAATAATTGCTTGTTTCTGATTTACGACTGCAGGCGCCTTCACTTTACGAAACCGTATTGTAAATTTTATAATGAATAACTGATATAAATGTGTATCAAAAGGCTCTTTGCCTCATTAAAACTTTGATATTAAACCTCTACTTCCAATGATTTACAAAGAGCGGGAGAGACGAAGGGGGAACTGTGTTACACGTGTTTTGTTATAGTTGGTTTAAAATTTTAGATTCTGCAAATGTCACACCAACTGTAATTAGCCAGTTTTTACTTTTATGGAATGTAACAAATTAGTGTCAGGCAAATAATTTGCTTAGCACGAATACCGTGGTTTGTATTTACTCCAGAGAATAAATTACAAGAGAGAATAAACATTTTTGTTGCCTTTTATCCCAACGTAGTATTAATTCATGAATGTTCGTGAAGCTCATACAGTTAATCCGGTATATCTTGCCCATGGTATTTCTCAACCAGCTCTACACTGGGGGGGATTATATATGTCGAACAAACCCTTACGTCCCTAGGAATCAAACTTCAAACTATCACCGTTTAATATAGTGATTTGTTACACCACCATCGATAGGGTTTGATTCCAAGCCCTGAGTTAGGAATAAGGGAGCTCATGAGCCTTACTTTGTGACTGGTCATTGGCCTGCCTCTTGGACTGGTGGATTCTCCAACCAAACCCTACGGTAAATCTGCTCTTTCAGATTAACGAAGGAGAATCTCCCGCTTTCCGTACTGTCAGTTATCAACTCCGATTCGTTGGGTCCAGGTGGTCTATCCACCCACGGTTGCTCACTTAAGGGCCGGAACGTCTGTAGACCTGACTAAGGCAAGCAGGATTATAGTAATCAACCATATCCTGCCCTCTAACCCTTCAGGACAGTAAAACGCACGCAGCGTAAGTCAGTCCCAACACTTTCATGACGTGAACGGAGCCCAGGATAACCAAAAGTTATTAAAATGATTTTTTTTGTAAGCTATAGTATCTTATTACAAGAAGAGAAACAACCACTAACATTTCAACACACACAGTTCTTTAGAAATTTTATTTTATTAACTTGTTATTGTTGTGCTACCACAAAGGTAATATTCACTATTTTTTATTCTTTAATCTTTACAGATTAGGGTTTATATACCACCAGTAGCGCATGCCATCACAATAGTGTTAACGTTTGTTTTATAACATAAACGGAATAAACATTCCTTATTCTACAAATAAAATGAGAGCAGAAGTTACAAAATCCTAATGCGCATTTCGCTAACAGTTACCACTATTAAGAGGCTACAAGTGGGCTGTTACAGTTGACTGCAGGAGTCCAGTTGTGATCTTCTGATGATAGTTTTGCAAGTATGTTTTTGTTTTCTTTGTATCCGAGAATTTATGTTGTTTATATTTTAATTTGCTCCATATTTATTACTATATATTTTCCCAACTTGCAATTTCAACATTAATAAAAGTTACAATTTGTTTTAGAAATAATTTTCTCTCAGTAAATTTAATTTAAACACATGTAAAGAACACAAAAAAAGGAAATTCGACACCTTCTAGTACTTCATAAACCTAACACTCAGGCGTATATAGTAATCAACGTCTCTAGGCTTTGACACAACTAAATTTAAGGCATAATGCAAATATTGGTGCATTGTGGTGTTTTGAGCGTTGTACAATAAGATGGTTCAATCTTTCCTATTAACAAAGCTAATGATTTTATAAACTATTTAGTATAGGCCTAGCAGTCGGTGTGTGAGAAATGTCTTTGTTCCTTTTGGGCCAAAGAATTATCTCAATATTATTTTTGAAATGTAGTTTTCTTCTATTCCTCTCAAAATACAACAAAATTTAGCTGAAAAGTACCTAATAGGCCTATACCTCGTGTTCCTACATCCCATCTTGACATACAATCCTCTTGGCAACTGGTCACTCTTCTCGAAGATTATTAGCATCTATCACTAACTTATACGTCTTGGGTTCAAGCCACGGTCATGGCAAAACATTCGGTCTAGATTTTCAAACAGCATGTCAATTTTCTCTGTCTAAATAAATAACTCAGTTCAAATTTTAAGAAATAAAGGCCGTTGATTAGGCTATATGGCCTAATGACGTCTATTAAAAATTGTATTGTGCAACTAAATTATTTCTACCATGTCTCCCCTAGACCCTAATGTAGTCATTATTAAACTAACTCATTAAGTTTTACGTCTATCAGCCACTATGACCGTTGTCGCCTCTGAAGGATGAGGAAAGATTGACAGCATAAAAATGTCTAAATTGGAATATAAATCCCCTTGGAATACTATATATGGGATATTATTGACTCGTCGCGTTCATGAAATAGACCCATATTCGATTTCTTATAAAGATGTCATCAAGATAGACTACATCCTTTTGAAGGAAGAATATACAGACTTAATTCAAAGAGTTCAGGAAAATCATAATGATTCCATGAAACTAGAAATATGGATAATTATGGGATTGGAGGGTCTCTTACCCTGCAGAACAAATGGTAATAAACGGGATAAACAAAAATGATATTTTAGAAAAGGTATATTTCACATATTGATTTTTTTTCAATAACATTTTTTACATAACGAGATATTTGAAAATACTAATAATTTATTTTATAACTAAATAAATAAAAACTCGCTAACCACGATATAAAAATCTTTAATTTTACAATAATTACTTCAAGTACATTTCGATTACATGGTAATCATCTTCAGATGTACTTTTTTTTATTAAAGAGTTGTTTAGAAAGCAGTTTTCCCGAAGATGAATACCAAGTAGTCAAAATGTGCATAAATGTAATCATAAATTATTTATAGTAAAATAAAAGATTTTTGTATTGTGGTTAGAGTTTTTTTATATATTTAGGTAAAATTAGCCCACAGTGATCAAGAATTTTATTAAATTAAAGTAGTTTATGTTGACATTTCAGAGGGTTTTTGTATATTTTTTACTTTATTTTATATTATAAATCAATTAAACAATAACGTTTCTTCAAAGAGTATAAATTAATTTGTTTAAGCAATTAAAACACCAATGGGAAAAACATGGAATAAAATATTACCATTAAAACCCACGAATGAATGGCTATATAAATTTTGTTTTTAATGTATTTCCAGATTTCGAATAAAAATGTTTTAGGTATAGACTATTTATAACATCCGACTAAAAGATGGGGGGGGGGTAAAATCAATATGTTTGCTGTAAGGCGTCTTAAGCGGGATGAAAAGCATAACAATCTTCCTTCAAAGAATGAGTGATTTTTGTTTAATTACTTCCTTTAATGTTTTGTTATTGAGAAAGTCCAAGGCCTAGATATCTTTATTCAGAATATGATCAGATTTATAATTTCTAGTGATTTTTTATAAATAAAAGCCAATTACAAAAACTATAATAATCAAAAGAATTTTTAAAATTATTGAAGGTTTGACATGATCGATGGATCACTTTAAAAATATTTTGTACGTTATCGAACATGTTGATTGTTTTTGAAAACATTTTTGCTTCTCAGTAGAAAAAAACGTAAACTTTAAACCCTTAAAATCATAATTATTAGACAAACTAAGTTCTTTAGGTATTATTTAATGTTAACAATAAATAAATGCTTAGTGCTAATATAGGTACAATAAGAAGAGTCTGTGTAACTCTTTATTTTTTAATTGTATTATTAAAATGAATTCCAAAAATGTTATTGTTGTTATTGAGAGAGTTAGTTGATGTCCTTGACATTGCATTTCCCTATTACCCCTTATAGACAGTTATAAAAGTAACTAAACCTTAGTGCGTCATAGATATTACATAAACTTACATATAAAGGCATTGAGACAAGGGGACGTCATACAGTCGTAGCCTATATAAAGTGATTAACCGAAATAACCATTAGTCAGTAAGAAACAAACAAAACTAATTCCTAACTTAACCTTCCGTATATTACTTCCTGGCCCGTGTTTAACTTTAAAATGAGTTCTCCAAAACTCCAAATTGGGATTTTAATACATTTTAGATTCAATAAATGTTTTCTGGATAGCATTTATTCTTATTCTTTTTACGTCTTTAATTTATTAAGAAACCTTTCGTCTATTCTAATTTTCACGCTACTCTATAATTTGGTTAAGTTTATGTTTCCATTATGCTTACATATCATTGTTTACTGTTTTTGTCACTTTCATTCTGTTTCAACACCCCCTAAAACATTGCTGTTAAACCTTGTGTATATATATATATATTTATATATATATATATATATATATATATATATATATATATATATATATAATACGTTCTCTTGTTTAATAGTTTAAAACAACATAGGTTATTCAAATACAAGAATAGTTATTAATTTATATCCAAGATTTATATCTTGGATATAAATTAATAAATATTCTTGTATTTGAATAACCTATGTTGTTTTAATATATATATAAAACAGCAATGTTTTCTTCCTTTATATAGGAGACATGGAGAGCTGTTAGATTAGGTCACGTTAGGTTAGCTCATCAGGTTTGCTTGCAGTCTTTAGATGCAAGTGTACAAACGAGCGGCTTTCTGACTAGTTAGGTATCCGGCTGTCTAATCCAAGCTGTCCTAAATTAGGGGAAATTGCTTACTAAAATTCTTATGTCTTTTTGAAATGAAGACAATTTTAACAAAAATCTAAAAAAAACTTGTCAATTTTTACTCGATTGGACAACATATAGAAATTAAATTATTTGTGTAAAAGACATTTTGACGCCCCAGCTGAACAAAGGGGTGGAGGTGAAAAGGGGAAGCCAATTTTGTAAATTACGCAGAGCAAAGTAGGCAAGGTATATTAGGCATAAAAATAGCTGGATACGTAGCAGAGAAGGAATAAAAGGAAATTGAAGAAAGCCCATTGTTATGACGGAGAGGGGACGACTGTCTCTAGGTAAATGAAAGATATGACTCTGGTTACAATGTGTTTTAACAGGATCAGACGTATTGATCCAAACTTGAAGTTTGCTGGTGGATGAAATTTGTGAAAGAGTACACCGAAAACTAGTTACAATTCATTGTTATAACTGTATTCAAATATGGTTTCGAATCCATGGATCAAATTAAAATTTAAAAAAATCAAGATCGTTATTTAACTTTTGCTAGCACGAACACTTTGTACTTACTCCCTATTTAGTACTTTTTTATGATTGGTTTTAACGACTTATAATATTTCTATTTCTAGGTAAGAGATTCTATATTTAACAATATTTAGTAAAGTTAAAATGTTTCCCTACTTAATATTCTCAATAAATATACTGTATTTTATTCAAAATAATATAATGATTATATTATTATTTTATAACACTAAATCTTTTTCGCATATTATTTTACTTGTTATCCTTTTGAGCTTATAAAACACTCCCGGTTCTAGTTTAAATTTTCTATTTTAATTCTTGCAAGATTCACTTCAATTTACCTTCATTGTTTTTTGATAGCTATCGTGTAACCCTTTAGTCGAAGAATTGCTCTGAAGCTATCTCCGTGACAGAAGCACTAGGGAGATGTAAAAGTACGACGAATTCAGTGAATTCCTTTAGTGCAGGACTTGTACTGACGTTATCTACGTGCCAGAAGCACTAGAAAACTGTATAGGTATGACGAATGCAGTGAAACTCTTAAGTGCAGGAATGACACTGAAGCTATCTCCGTGACAGGAACACTAGGAAACTGTATAGGTATGACGAATGCAGTGTACGCCTTTAGTGCAGGATTTGCACTGACGTTATCTACGTGCCAGAAGCACTAGGAAACTGTAAAAGTACGACGAATGTACCCCTTTAGTGCAGGAATTGCACTGAAACTATCTACGTGCCAAAAGTAATAGGAAACTTTAAAAGTACTACGAATGTAGTGAACCACTTTAGTGCAGGAATGACACCGAAGCTATCTCCGTGACAGGAGCACTAGAAAACTGTAAAGGTACGACGTATGATGTGTATTTCTTTAGTGCCGGGATGGCACTGAAGCTATCTTCGTTCCAGAAGCACTAGGAAACTGTAAAAGTACGACGAATACAGTATACTCCTTTAGTGCAGGATTTGCACAGAAGTAATCTACGTGCTAAAAGCACTAGGACACTGTGAAGATATGACGAATGCCGTTATGTAATGGAATGACACTGAAGCTATTGACGTGCCATAAACACTAGGAAACTATAAACTTATGACGAATGCTGTGTACCTCTCTTGTACTGGAATGGCACTGAAGCTATCTCAGTGACAGGAGTACTAAGAAACTGTAAAGGTACGACGAATGCAGTGTATTTCTTTAGACCCAGAATGGCACCTAACTATCTCCAGTGAAGGGAGTAAAAAGAAACTGCAAAGGTATGATGAATGCAGTGTAGGAATGGCACTGAAGCTATCTCCGTGACAGGAAGACTAGGAAACTGTAATATATATATATATATATATATATATATATATATATATATATATATATATATATATATAATATATGCTGATTATAATTAGTTTTTCATAAAAACCGTTACCCAAAATAGTTTTCAGTCGATTTTCGTGTTTTTTTTATATTATAAAGTATTGATTACCTGTCCTGGTGGTGCACATTTTGTAGACGTACATTGAAAGTGTAAAATCTAAAGAAGTCTGAAAAAAACTATATTGAGTGTTTTGATCACGTGACAGTAATAATTCTATGAAAGTGAGTTCGACAATAATATGAGTAAACATTTTTGTCAGTAAATGATTATTTACTCATAAACAAAAATATGTGTATATCCAAGACCACTCGTAACAGCCCTATTTATGGACTTGGTATTTAGATAAAAGAATTTTTGCATTAGATGGAAAATCAATATTTTATATGTGGTACAATTTATTTAAAATGGAACAATAAACTGTTTTTACTTAATAAAAATAGAAACAACAGTATTACTCCTTTTTGTAGGACCTATATTTACTAATAATGCATATCGACTTATAGTTGGTATTTAAGTCAGGAATAATTTATGTGTAATTTCACAAAAATCTGCCCTCCTTGTAAATTATTTTCTCATAACTTAGTTTAAAATTTCAAAGTAGATTTGAATTGGGCTCAAACGTAATGGGAATATTTCCATCAGCGCAACTTTCGCCGAACAGAAACAATATTTCCAAAGGGTTCAATTAGAATTGTTCATCTGGGTTTGAAATACTGCCTCGAGTCACGCTTCCAATCATTAAACCGTCTAATATTTCCACTAACTAAAAGTTATCAATTCCTGAAATATCTTCCAATCCATATAAAAGTTTTCCACTCTGTATAATGGGCCTACTGTATAGGTATCTTTGCATGACTGCAGCGTTTTAATAGGAATTCCGCAATACTTGATCATTGATCAGTAATCACTGTGCCATGTCTACATGCAAGCATATCCAGCTTGAACTTCATTGCTAGAAGTTAGCATTTAGGATGGTGTACAAGTTTGCTGAAAGAGAGAATATATATTTTAAATTTTGGTTTCTGTACAACCTTTTTTTACAAATACAACTGTCACTATTCCGTTACGACAAATGTGATTTGAAGGCAGCTGAGGTTAGCCTTTAAATTTGCCTTAAGTTGCTTTAAGAGTTTTTTTGATAAACATGTATAATAGCCTGCCACACTATATTGACGACGTTATGGGTACATAGTTTGTATGTTTATTATTCCATATATAGCTATCAAAACTTATGGCAAAGTAAAACGTTTTCAAAATTTCCATTCAAATGTTTAACTCTTGTTTTGTGAACATTAGAATTTTGACGGAGGTTTGCTTTCATTTCATCTTTTCTAGGTTTTCGTCTTGCAACTTTTTCGACTGTAATTAACTTTAATTATTACATTTTTGTTAATTTTTATTATTAATTTGATTAAATTGATTTAGATTGTCATTGCGTTGGTCTGCAATAATGATTGCAAAACAATCTTTATGATCCTTACACCTCGTACCACTATCATAACTGTGGTTCTGAATACACCTTGTCACAATTTCATAACGTCCGTAACTTTATCTTATAGATTTATTAAACTTTTTCTGTTATTCCTCATAACTATTACTACTTCGCATTTTTAACTGGATAAAACACAAGTTTACGAGAGAAAATCACAAGTCATAGCCTACAAAGAAAACTCAGTCAGCTCTTTAAACTCTGATTAGTCTTGAGTGGTTATTTGATCGTTCTTACATTGTTATATGTACTTGCATATGCTTCTAGAATAGACTCTGTTCGTTTTTATTTTGTTTTGATTACGTGTCACCGTAGTTGACTGAATAACCTACAGATTGTGCCTAGAACCATTGACATTTTAAAGAGTAAAGTTTGATCGTTCGTGCAGTACCGTCTTCATATAGGCCTATTTCTGGTCTAGGAAATAAAGAAGAGTCTTGTCTCAGGTTTCCAGGGTTTTATCCTAGAAGGATATTGAACAGAGGCTTGACTAAGAGATGGGGGGTAAATGTACTCTCTATAACCAGGACTGGGAAGTATTATGGGGCGCGAAGGCAGAGTAGCTTACCTGAAGGAAAGCTAGCTTAACAAAGTTATATAGCTTAAAGTAAATGGTACAATATCTAGTAACTCAGAATATTTTGAACCCATATCGCATACTAACTGTTTTCGATCGCTATTGAGTATTGACAAATAATTTTAAGCAGACAATAGTTAGATCATATGTAATTATTTGATTTCTATTTACTGCTATTTGGTAAGACTGAATCAATCACTCAGAAATAATTCAAATCCCCCAAAAAATAACTAATGGATTTAAATCAAGAAAAGGTTTATGCAATATTACAGATACAGGAATAAAACTCTGGTGTACGCTTCAGATTATTTCTGATTTCTGAAACCGTTTTCTTAATAACAAAACACAAATAGCCAATAATGTCTCTACAAAAGCACGTCCAGCAAATCAAGTCTAAATGTAATCAATATTTACAAAACCTAGGTAAGTCAGATGAATGAAAAGTTCTAACGGCAGAACATATATTATTTCTGACAAGTTATGACATTAATTACATAGCTCAATGTTTATTTTTATTAAGATAAAGATGTAAATAGCTTTGTAAAAGGAAGAAACCTATTACTATACAAACTATTATAGTAATCTTCCACTTAAGCTTCTAGTTTACACTTACATATCTGGGCATATATTATATATCAATTTCCTACAACAGCACCTACTTTCTAATAATTAGGACGGTCATTTCGAGATATGTGCGTCATTGTCGTCCCAGATCTTAAGAAACTCAGAATTAGTCTTCTGTCTGAGTTTGTAATGGGCAATCTCCCGAAATGTCAGTCATATTTAAACAATAATTAAATGCTGTTATAGGCAAGTGTCTCATATTAATATATGCTAAAATATATAAGTGTAAACTGCTAGCTCAAGTTGAAAAAGTTTGTTAGGAACTGAGACAACAATAAAACACACATCCAGGAACGGCCAGCCTCATTAAATAAAATGTAAGTGGTTCCATAAGTAAGTGTAACTTATTGTTGTGTGTCCAAGTGCATGAATGTATAAATATATTTTTAATGTTATTTGGTTTTCCTAAAGTCAAATATTTAAATTGAATATCCGACAGTGCCTACTCTATTATTACGCAATGCCGGGTAGTGGATAGCAATACCTATCTTCATCACAGTTGAAACTAAGTCTACATCAGGTATGATACACATTCATTACAATAGTTTTCTTTTCGTTTCCCAGTACCAGAGGTTATTATGTCTTTTCCTTATTTCTAAATCTTCAAGTCTTTAAAATGCTGAGATATGTATACTTAGGTAACCACATGGGGATTTCGATGTCACCCACCTAACAGTTTATCTTCAACAACAACTTAAAGCAACTGTGGCGTAAATGTTTATATTAATTAATTAAAACAACCTCTCACCACAAATTCAACAAATTTTATTTTAACCTTAAAATAATCATCTTCAGAGGTATTTTTACAAATAACTCTATTATTTGTAAAAATACCTCTGAAGATGATTACTTTGTAGTCGAAATGTACATAAGGTTAAAATAAAAGTTGTTGAATTTGTGGTGAGAAGTTGTTTTAATTAATTAATATAAAGTTTGTCTTCAACGTCATCCTTCTTGTATTTTGTAGGCGATAATTTTAACTGCTGATAGTTTAAAACTAGAATCCAATTAAAAAATTAAGTTTTTGACTAAATATCTTTTTTTAACGTCGGTGAAGAGACGAGGGAATAAATATCGGTCAGATTCAGGTGAAGTGGGACAGAACGTAGAGGATAGTGACAAGTTGACACTATGCAAATGCGTTGCATCTATATCCTGATAGCTGCTTGTACTTGTCACATTATGCCCATTAATTGTGAGCAGAATACCGGCAACATCTGTAATATATGCATTACACTATCGCCTATCAGTTCTTTATCTTCGCTCCACCCTAGGATCCATTATAACACTCAATGACAACTACGGTGATTTACTTTGTTTTATGCAACTAGTGTTTACTTCCCATATTACGGGCAATCTACTGCAGATGTAGAAATACTATATTTACAAAAAAAAACCTTAATAAAAGAAAAGCAAACTTTAAAAGTTAGTAATTACACTGACGAGGAGAATGCTTTCTGCCAGAGTTTTCATATGTTCTACCCTTGTCTGGACCCCTAAAACCCTTCCTTCTCTCTCGAAGGACCTCCACCTTGCACACGTGGTTAGTATCCCTAGTGCAAGTGAAGGATTTAGGATTGATCTGTATGTACTGAGCTATTGTGTTCTTTCTGTCAATAATCAAAATACAGTGAAACGAAAATGTACTTTAAGTGTCGCGTGATGAAAGCTTATTAGGAAAGATACTCTCTCGAGAAAACCCTAGCGATAGGACTTCTCCTACGGCTGGTATTCTTATGTTAAGTGATAAGACATCTTTATCAAATACCTTGGTAGGGAAGCTACAGACAGAGTGTAATGATCTTTTTTCTTTTACCTTCATAAAACAGAACGGAACATGCAAATTTATATTACTAAATCCAATCTAGAAGTGTCTAGTTGTACGGTTCAATGATTAAAAAAAGGTCATATTTATTACAGCTGTGAAAGGTTCTCGTACCAAAAGGAAATATTTTAAGGATTAAGAATAAACTTAGGTACTTCTAAAAGTCTTATTAGAGTAAAAAATAATGTAATAGGCGATGACGACCATAGAGGTTCTTGTCCCGAAATTCCTCCCAACTTTAATTAAGTATTCATCCACTATCAGACGACTCTGTACTAAAAATTCGTAAGAAGGAAGATTTTAGGAATACCAGAAAAGTAATAAAAATATTTGCTGAAGCTTCAAAAGTTAAAAATTCGATAGTGAACAAAAACTATTTTTTTACAACAAACAAATAAAACTTTACAAACTCAAGTTTTAATATTAATCAGGGAATATTTTAAAATAAATTCCAATTTTTAACTATAAAGTTTCCTAATGTAAGCGAACCGGTTGTATAATGAATCTCCCTTCAATTTATACAATTATCTATGTATGCACGCATCTGTTAAATGACACATAACATTGAAATACTAGCACAATCTTGAGAATGAACTCTTTGTAAACAATTTTCTTTTTTTGACCTTTTCGAAATTTAAATAAGAATTTAGTCATTTTTAGTATTGTGTGGTTATTTTTTAATGTATATTGATTAAAATTATATAAGCTTATTATCACAACACCAATTTGTTCTCATGCAGTCCTGTGAGCTGCGTTGAAAATTCATGACCTAAGGAAATCGAGTACAAAATTTGTACAGTACAAAAAACCAAGGCAATAAAAACTCATACATACATTATCCTATATTAATGTTAATCTATTTCTTATATATATATATATATATATATATATATATATATATATATTAAAATGTCTTGTACTCAAAAACTCCCAAACTCAGTCCACGAATGAAAACAATATTTACTTGAGTGTAAAGAAATTTTTATTTATTTAATTTAATTTGTATAATTGATTTTATTAAGCGATGTATTTTCAGTGTTACTATGGTTTGTGCTGTTTTTAAATATGTGAATTTAAGAATTTGTTAGATGGTATTATAAATAATGTTTAGTCTCTGAAGCGGGTTCCAATTAGGAATCGAAACATTCAGAAGATTTGAATAACTAATTACATTTATTTTTAGTCTATAAATGGTCGTATAACCTAAAATAAAGTTTTACGTATTTTCAGTGTTTTACATTTCTGTAATATTGAGATTTATAGAGTCAAATCTTACAACTTTATATTAAAACACAAACTTTCGAAATAAAGGTGTAGAACATTATATATTCTTTTAACTTCTTAATTCATACCTTTAAACTGCTGTTTAAATATTTTGACTTGTCCCACTGTGCTAGGAACATTTATGGGCTATGTGAAGCATGTTACACTGTAGGGCCTATTTGGTATAGGCTATACGCTGGCTTGGCATTTGACATTCCGGAACCTGCAATAAGATAGATGACCAGCAATAACTCAATTCCTTTCCAGATACATCATGTAAAAGACGTGTATTGGATTAGACCTGTTACTGTTCCTGCTACACGAGATGTATTTCTTCTATTATAAATGATCGGCCCGAAATAATATAGGGAGGGAATGATTGTTGATGTAGCACGCTACAATCGTCCTTCGTCAGTGAATGATCGTTTCTAAACACCCTCAGCCCGAAATGTCGACAGCCATGCTGCTTCTTATATTAAAGTTTTTCTAAGCTTTGAAAATATTAGTTTCATTATATGAAACAAAACTTCATTTTTAGTCGCATTAATATTTGTTTTATATAAAATAGTAGAAGTAAGCACCAGATAAAACTTGTGAACAGCTTAAAAGCATAAATTAAATACAGAAACTTTAATTTTTTATAGTTGGTTGTAACCATCTTACTTTCATTGGATGAACAACAAGTAATTAGTCTACTTAAAGAAGAAATAGGTAAACATGTACTGCGATTAACTCGCATAGATCTTTATTGGACATACACACTCACACACACACACACACACACACACACACACACACACACACACACACACACAAACACACACACACACACACACAAACACACACACACACACACACACACATTCACACACACACACACACACACACACACACACACTCACACACACACACTCACACACACACACACACACACACACACACACACACACACACACACACACAGTCTCATCATTAGCATTTTATTATATAATATTAACTAGAGCTTAGCTAGTAAGAATAATTCATCAAAAGTGAATATTAAACGTTTACACTCAAAATCACTCAAATCACTTCTTAATTCAACCAAATTGTTTTTAGACGCCGAAGCTAGTCTGGTTGAATTAACTAGTGATTTTGATCTTCTAGTATTTTTGCTAACGTACATAGATATGCATACACAATTTTAAAAAATCGTCATGTGTAAATACATAAATATAAAGTAAATGTTATTTATAGTTCATATTTTAGGCACATGACTTGATTTTTAACTGGCCTTAGTTTTGTACTCTTTCTTCAGATTTTCCTGCTCTATTATGTTTTGGTTTTTCCTATTGTTTTAGTTTCGCTTTGCAACCGTACTTTATACACTAATATCTACAACAGCGACAATCAAGCCTTCAATAATTCTTATAAGTTCTCACAGAAGCTCGTTTAGCGTCAACAAAATTCAATTACGTGTAGGTCTACTTGTACACAATCAAAGATAAATTTCATGATTTTATATATTTTAAAGTTAGAGTATACATACGAGATATCTAACCTGTAATAATTGAGTTATAGTTTAGTTAGTGTGATGATGACTATCTTCGAAACAAGATTCAGAAATATATGATTCGTTATTATTTCTGAGAGTTCAGTAATATAACGAAGAATAAAGCATCAATTTTAATTTGTTTTAATGTTTGGTGTAATATTAGTTTCTGTAATTATAATTGCTATTGATACAAAATTATTTATGTATTTTGGCAACCGCCTAAAGATGACATTGGCTACTAATAGCGTATATAATTGAATTTTATAATAGAAACAGTTCTTAGGTAGCATGGAGTAATGAAAAAATTCGATTATGAGTGAAGTTGTTTTTCTCATGCTGCGAAGAACAATGCAGGCCTTACAGCTACCCCAAGCGATAATGTAGAAATAAAATTAGTATTAAATTTCTTTCCCAACCTCGTGATAAACGAATATGAATTGTGCGAAATTCTTGCACAAATAGACGTATTGCTCGAGTCAAATGCTTATTAAATTCCGAGAGCGACCGTCGACCGTAGACTACTGTCGCCTTTATACAGTAAGTCACAGCAAATAGTCTGCTAGTGTTTAACCTCAATGACTGTTTATTGAAGCAACGGGATTCTTTGACGCTACCGACGATGGTAATTGTATTTGTGGCTTATAAAAACTTTGTGGTTTGCTCATCTTTTCGTTTCTCGCGAAAGATTGAGAAGGCCGTAGCCAATTGTCTGGTCTCTCTTCTAATAAGGCGGTGAGCGCCGTAATGGCTGGCGCGGGCGGTGTTTTCGCTTCAACATAAATTATTAAAATAGCATAGATTGTTGTTTATCGAAGCCGGAACTCTTTTGCGTGCGGCACTCCCCTCCAGAACTGTTATAGCCTATAACATACGGTAGAATTCAGTTATAGTTGTGCCGGTTTTATGATATTAAAAACTAGACTATTTACAAAAATATGGTTAATTGCAGTTCTCATAATATGTTTTGTGTACGTTTAGGACAGTTTACCTAATTATAGTTTATTTAGATCTCGTAACTATTAATTATATATTTTTGTCTACATCAATACCAGTTTAAGCTATTCACTTGTAGAAGGGAAAGCTTTTCAGACAAACATAGGCTATTTGAAACTAAATAGGCTGTTTAGAATAATACTGTCAACAATATAACCAATAGAAAAGGTTACCAAATCAAATTATACATCAATAAATTAAAAATTATTTTAATTTCAAACATTTCATATCAATTAAGCATTAGAATATTGTATTTTATATAACTTTGTGTGTAATAGATGCAGCAGATTATTGGATTCCGAGTCGAATACCCAATAAGTTATCATTCATGCTTGATCGATGCCAAATGAATGTAGTTGAGGTTTTCAAAACTTTTTCGGGTTGAAACGTATTTGTTTATCACTATATCTGCACTGCCGATGTTTATACGACTCGATAACCTTTTTTAAAATGACCAGAATATTATTATATTACATAAAAAAATACGGTCTTTTAATTTTTCTTAGATGCAACATAACATATCAATGTACAGATTTATATATATATATATATATATATATATATATATATATATATATATATATATATATATAGGTAGTATATACCACCTGTGTGTGTGTGTGAAAAAACAAGAGAAATACAAATACAAGTAGAATTTATTGAATTATACAATTCGAAGCTTTTCGTTAACAAACAGTGCCAACATCTTCAGGAACGAAAAGCTTTAAATTGAATAATTCAATAAATTATTCTTGTATTTGTATTTCTCATGTTTTTTCGCGCGCGCACACACACACACATATATATATAAATATATATATATATATATATATATATATATATATATATATATATATATATATATATATATATATATATATAAGAAGATATGTACTCGTGTGAAACAATGAAAAAAACAAGAGAAATACAAAGACAAGAATAATTTATTGAATTATTCAATTTAAAGCTTTTCGTTCCTTATATATATATATATATATATATATATATATATATATATATATATATATATATATATATATATATATATATATGTGTATATAGTAAAACCTCTCGTATCCGGATCAATTTGGCGACAGCTATAGCCTGACAAAGAAAAATCCGAATATGGAAGGCGTTATGTAATGATGACGTTTGTACTACGTAATCACAGTCATTCTAATTGGAAGTACATGTATGATTGTTTCAAGTAATTAAGTTACAATTAAGAGTCTAATTATATTTTAATAGCAATATAGAACTGAACGTATAAGTAATTTGTACACGCTAAACTAAATTGTAATTTAGTTTCATATTTGTATATGCAACTGAGCATATATATATATATATATATATATATATATATATATATATATATTTATATATATATATATTAAATATGGTGATATGTTTTCTTGTAATATAGTTAATAAATTAAAAATATTTCAAAAACAAGAATACTTTTAATGAATATATTTATTATATTCAGGAATTTTTCCTGAAGATGCTGATACTATTTTATCGGCGAAAAGCTTTGAATAAATATAATCATTAAAAGTATTCTTGTTTTTGAAATATTTTTAATTTATTAATTATATATATATATATATATATATATATATATATATATATATATATATATATATATATATATATTAATTACAGCTTTTGGTAAAAAAAAATATGTAATGGTGGTTTGCTTGTTTCATTGAACACGTTTCCTTAAGGAAATATCCCTCAACCTTCGAAAGAGTAGACGATCGGCTACTGTTGCTTCGTCTTGTTCGACGTACTGCATCAGCTGGTCATATGCCTGGAAAGTTTCGTTATGCGTCTTGATTTGTTTTCTTTCGTTACCTTAGGCAGACGCTGGCTGTGTGCTCACTAAGCCTATACTCCACTAGAAGTAAAAACATGAACTTTATCCTCTTTAATCAAGTCATTCAAGCCAACCTGTTCATTTGAAATTGTCAAATTTACTCACATTATGAAGTGAAATACCAGCCAGCTTCATCAAACGTCAATTTACAACCTAAATTTTATTCATTTTAAATTAACTAATTTACTCACAATATGAAGTAAAATTCCGGCTAGCCTAATCAAACCACAATTGACAACGTAAACTTTTATTCATTTTAAATTGAAAATTTTTCTCACAATATGATGTGAAATACCGGCTAGCTTGATCAAACTACACAATTTACAACGTAAACATTTTATTCATTTAAATTAACTAATTTACTCACCATATGAAGTGCAATACCGCTAGCTAGCTTGATCAAGCCATAATTGAGAACGTACAATTTGAGTACATTTTCCCATAATTATGTAACTTTTGTTAACATTTATCGCTGAAATTGCGAACATGTTTCACAACTCCAATATATAATACTATAGAGCACTACTCAAACCAGGAAATATTTACAACTGCATTTAGTAGCCACTCGCAATATATAAACCTATCGAATCACTTAATGTTTTTAAACTTGTAAATATCCCGTAATGTCTAGGTTTATGTGTGACAGGACATTTTATAAAAAATATGAAAATGACCGGTCGTAAGGAATCGAGTCTATGACGCAATTTCGGAAAGGTAAAAAGAGAAATCAAAACAAAACCAGAGACAAGAATATTATTTTATATTCTAAATTGGTTTAAATAAATAATCTCCAATAAAAACTTCAAGAGAGGTTAAACGGTGAACTGGCCTTCAGTTGGTTCGATATCGCGCTCTTTCGTTTTGCTTTCTGCTGGGGCTATTAGTGCAGAGAGAACTGCCATAAATACCTGGGACCGACCATTACGACTATATAGGTTCTGCTTTGCTGTGATCCCTAGGAACGGGCAGTTAGGTATTTCGTTCTTTTTCATTTTATAATTTTTTTTTACTGACTGAGATTTTTAAAAATATATATTGGCTTGTTCTTAACATAATTGCTAGCCTTATATTTCACTTAAAGCCTAAGTCAATATGTTTGAGTTACGGTCATGACTTAACATTCCATTTGCTGATTTCTTACATCCGAGATTTTTACTGACTTTTGTTTTATTTTTAAGTTACAATAACATTTCTCTATAAAAGATCTTTTCCCAAAATACATACTATTTAATGAATAGGTGATTGTTAAAAGGTGGACCTAAATCAGTCATGTTTTCCATATTTGGAGAAAACGCAAAAAACTCTAGCTCCGGCAATTTTTATTATTAGACAATATAATAACTATGCAATATTCTAGATAAACAAGATGACAGTTTTTACTATAATTTAATATTTATATTTTCTTTAAAAATTAAACAATGTTGAAACAGGTCCCTTTTAACATTCAACACGTCTGGTTTTATATTGCTACAGATGTTGTTTTAAATAGAGGAATTTGTAAAAAGTTTGTTATGCAAATAAATGTTTTTTTTAATAATGTGAATAAAGTAATTAAGAGACAAATGTCAATCACAATGTGTGTGGATAAAATTTACAGATGAACCTTTTGTTGAAAGTCATTAGAGGATATCGCCGAAGAAGTCATTGTAGAGGATACTGGACTTTCTATCCAGTATATGGAAGATAGTCTTAAATACACATTGTATCAAACTTATTTTGTCGTTCGGTTGCGAACATTAATTTTAAGAAGAACATGCTTTTGAAGCACCGTGTAACAGTGCTAAATACATAATTTTGTATTTGAACTGATTTTGAAGATTATATTTCTTATTAGTGAGGGTATATCTTTGTTTTTTTTTTTAATAAGTAATTTCAGCCTCTGTCAAATGTTTCACTTGCCAAGTGGAGCAGTCAATGTGTTACTATCAGCTAACATGTTCCTTTTATTGTGAGTGTTCCTAATGAATAAGCTTCTTTTTCTGACATAGATACGTTATCAATTTTTTTTAGATGAAAGTTAGCAACACCATGATCCCTACAGAAATTTAGTTTGGTCAGCTAAATGGAGACGCTTAAACATAAATAACTTTTTGTTTTTAAAACACATTGAAATGAACCATTTCTTTAAATGAAACAATCAACCTTGAGTTAATATAACATTGAGTATTTTGTTCAAAGGAATATTTATAGGTCTATTAGGTACTCAACAGGGAAATGGGAATCGCCTTGTACAGACACTGCCTTCAGGGGAAATGACGTAAGAGTTTGATGCGGAATTTCAGAGAACTTGGTTCGTCAACATTCCTGTGACTTCGTTTTTAATCAGGTAAAATTTTTCAGAATGCGAACGTAGGAAATGATACAAATTATTACTTTGTTCCAATGACAGCAACACTTTGTTTAGTTTTCCTTACTTAGCTCTATATTTAAAAAATGTTTTATTTTCATTGGAGTTTTTATTATTTTATAAAGACGCTACTTTATTTACATAATATAAAAGTGAATATAATATACTCTGACAATTCACACAAAAGACGAGACTATCTATTACCTGCCACCTCTCTTACCTTTTAGCTATATTTTGCTGGGTATATCATCCAATATAAAAATATTGAATCTAAAATCCTAAAACAATAATCTATTTCGTTTATCTTTGTGCCTATGTTGGTAGGAAAAACCGACATCAGTTTTTTATGAAATAATTAATTATTTTTAATTCACAATGGGAAAACAAGTAATGACAAATTTTAATAAAAAATTAATTTTATATCTTCAAATCGCATCCCTTCTAATCGGAACCACGTAATCAACGTTTTGTTTTCGCAATTTCACCATATTTAATTGAAAGCTAATTTGATTAGAAAACTCTGTACAAATGGAAAACATCATTGCTGGGAATTGTTGTTCGACCCCGGGCGTATTGTTAAAATAACATTGAAGTATTTTACAAATGCTCGGTACTACTAGTTTATTAGTAGGTGAAAAATTGTATAATTGTGTAATAATTATATTTATTAATTAATTTGTTTTGGAGGAAATAGAAGCACTGGGGATGAGGTAATGACAACAGTGCTTGCGGGGAGCATATGACGATTATGCCACGTTCTCACGGTTACACTCCGTATATATTTGCACATGTAAACAATATAGGGTGATCAACTCACGATGGCCACCAAGACTTTAAAGAGTCTATTTATATTTGAAATCGTTATTTTTAAGATGCATACTTAATTCCTGTTTTAATAGTTTCAGAAAAAAATTTACTATGATAAATGGAAAAAAACTTTTAGTCTTATTTCAGAAACATTTTTTATTTCAAAACACTTTTATTTTTATTTTCAAATAATATCTTAGAAAAATTAAATTATTTCAAAACCTTATTTTAAGATAGAGAGACAGAAAATTATCCAATTAGCTTTAATAATGTTACGTGGGTAGCTATTTATCAAATTGAAATTAATCAATTAGGTTTAATAAAGACATATCGATAATCTACCAAGCATATTAAAGTTATGAAAATAGTTTTAATAATGATATTTCGAATGATATTTACAAATTAAAGTTGTAAAATTAGCTTTATTAAAAGTATGTGGATTTATGTTTAGCAAATTCAAGCTACGCAATTAGCTTTAATAATGCTATGTTGATAGCTATTTAGTGGCTCAAGGTATCTAATTAGCTTAAAAAACAATTGGTCAATAGCTACTTAGCATATTCAAGTTACCCAATTATCTTTAATAACGTTATGTTGATAGCTATTTAGCGACTCAAGTTATCCAATTATCTTTAATAATATTAGATTCATAGCTATTTAGGAAATTAAAGTTATCAAATTAGCTCTATTAAAAGTATGTGGATTTATATAGCTCAAGTTACGCAATTAGCTTTAATAACGTTATGTTGATAGCAATTTAGCGGCTCAAGTTATCTAATTAGCTTAAAAAACATTAGGTTAATAGCTACTTAGCATATTCAAGTTACCCAATTAGCTTTAATAACGTTATGTTGATAGCTATTTAGAGACTTAAGTTATCAAATTAACTTTAATAATATTAGATTTATAGCTGTTCAGGAAATTGAAGTTATCAAATTAGCTTTTTTAAAAGTATGTGGATTTATATTAAGCAAATTCAAGTTACGCAATTAGCTTTAATAATGTTATGATGATAGCTATTTATTGGCTCAAGTTCATTAATTAGCTTAAATAAAACTAATTAGATCGATAGCTACTTAGCAAATTCAAATTACCCAATTAGCTTTAATAATGTTATGTTGATAGCTATTTAGCGACTTACGGTATCAAACTAGCTTTATAAATATTAGGTCAATAGGTATTTAGCAAATTAAAGTTACACAATTAGCTTTAATAGCGTTATGTTGATAGATATTTAGCTACTTGTTTATCACACTAGCTTTAATAATATTAGGTCGATAGGTATTTAGCAAATTGAAATTACCCAATTGGCTTTAATAACGTTATGTTGATAGCTATTTAGCGTCTTAAGTTATCCAATTAGCTTAGTTAATATTAGATTGATAGCTATTTAGGAAATTAGAGTTATCAAATTAGCTTTATTAAAATTATGTTGATAGATACATAGGAAATTCAAATTACTCAATTAACTTTTACAATGTTATGTCGATAGATATTTAGCGTCTTAACTTATCAAACTAGCTTTAATAATATTAGATTTATAGTTATTTAGGAAATTAGAGTTATCAAATTACCTTTATTAAAACTATGTTGATAGATATTTAGGAAATTCAAATTACTCAATTAACTTTTACAATGTTATGACGATAGATATTTAGCGTCTTAAGTTATTAAACTAGGTTTAATAATATTAGATTTATAGCTAATTTATCCTTTTTGTATTAATCATTTTGAAAATTGGGAAATAACATTATTTTTTAAAATTAGAGCAACGGACAACTTCTTTTCATTAATACTTTATTATAGTTGTCTACTTGAGCGTTTTTCAATTTTGTAAAAAATTATACAATTCCATACTTGGCTAATAAACAATTGTTTTTAAACCACAATAAGGAAACATAATATAACAATCAATCTACCCAAGTACTCTAAACCTGGAAATAAATGCAATATCCTAAAGTTATTATTTTTGTTGTAACATTGTAAATGTCAAGAATTGCTAACCATTGACGGTTGTTGCAAGAAAGTATCATTAGGATCGGAACCTGTACTTTGCTGACAGGTGTTCCTCCCCTACGAGATACTCCTATTGACATTTCTCATTGCTTTCGTTCCCACCTGACAAATGAATGTTTTCGCTTTGTCATACGAATCAATCATCATTTATTGGTCACTGAACTGCGTCAGTAGAGAGATAGATATTATTTCCATCCATTGTTTTAGGGAATTTCATTCTAAACAACTCTTTAAATTGTAAAATAAGGGGATCTCTTAATGTCTAAATGAGTTTGTAATAAATGTTAAACAGTTACCGTTTCGTGAAAAATCGCTACTGTAAAGTAAATTTGAATATTGTCATTACTATGTAAAACATAACGTATAAAAATTAAAACCAATTAAAATAATATGAATAGATAAAACAAGCGTGTTTGTTTATATCGCTATATGTTTCGTTTCATTTAAAATCACATGATTTGACTTACTTATGACGATATTTTTCTACTAACTCGACTGTGTTTAACAAATTATGATTATGAAGAAGGGCATATCATACGGAATGATTTATATATATATAATTTCATAAGCCGAATATTGAAACAAAGTTTGCAGAAGCTAGGAAGGTCGTACAGAGCTGGGAGGTGGATCAATTTAAAGGTATTGGCAGGAAGGAGCGGGGGAATTATAAGTGTTTCGCAATTTAAAACATTTATAAGGTTTTGAGGAACTTTAAGTTACCAAAACTCCTAACAGGATATACATTAGAATAAAAAACAGTTGAGTATGATTTGTAAACAAACAAATAGCGGGTCATGTGTAGGCTTATTCAATGCAATGATGAACAGAGGATTATGATTTGTAAACAAACAAATAGCTGGTCATGTGTAGAGTTATGCATTACAATGTTAAACAGAGGATTATGATTTGTAAACAAAAAAATAGCGGGTCATGTGTAGGCTTATTCAATGCAATGATGAACAGAGGATTATGATTTGTATACAAACAAATAGTTCGTCATGTGTAGGCTAATGCATTGCAATGATAAACAGAGGATTATGATTTGTAAACAAACAAATATTCTAATAACATCATAAAAAATGGAGTTTATTCAGAAATTTTCTTATGAAATACTTAAAATATATATTAAATTTAATTTCTATTAAACATTAAATTACTATACAAATGTTTAAAATTTGTTTCAATATGAATAGGGGCATTTGCCCCTACAAGCCCCTAGTTTAAGCTAAGAGTCGTTTCCCGAAAAATGTATTTTATGTTGAATCCATACTTAGGTATTCAGTTTGTTATTCTCGGTTTTAATTTAGAGGAGAAAAAAGAAGATAGAGTTTTTTTAGTGTTAATTTTGCAGGTCAGTTAAAGATATTCTCAAAAAACTACTTTCTAAACGCCAGTACTGTTTTGGGCAATACTTGACTAATATTGTGGGAATCTCCAGTTTTTCCGGAGTAAGTAAAGTAAAAGACATTTCAAAGAGGTGATTTTAACTGCCACAACCATAAACACTGATTAGGCTATAACTGGAAAAAATGCTAACATAATGGTAATATTCAAGCACACATGGAACTGTATATACTGAACGATTATTTATAAATGAGCACTACTTTATATTGCAACAAATTATTAAATATACACCTGTTTTAAAATCTAATAACAAAGTTTCGGAATAAGAAAGGGTTTGTTATAAGAAAATAACGTTATTAAAGATGTTACAACAATTATTTACCCCTACAATTGCTTACCTCTTTGTTATACCAAACCTTTCCTAACCGATTAAATTTGCCGCAATGTGTTTCAGAAAAAATAGTAACAACTCAAAATACACAAAAAAATATGATTTCCATAATGTCAGTACCCCTCTTGTCATAACTCGCGCGCAAATGGAGGTCAAATCGTTCACTTCTGCAATCTTGTAGTTCACATTAGCAAAGTTAACTCTTTTTTTAATAACCAAACCTATCCTATTAGGAAAATTTAAATAGAGTTTGAAGAAATATCCTAACAGCTATATTTCAATAGAGTTGGATAGTAATGTAGCATAATATAGTGTTATAATAACTAAAAAATTAGTCTGTGTTTCTAAATTGAGGTAATATTTCAATAGAGTTGGATAGTAATGTAGCATAATATAGTGTTATAATAACTAAAAAATTAGTCTGTGTTTCTAAATTGAGGTAATATTTCAATAGAGTTGGATAGTAATGTAGCATAATATAGTGTTATAATAACTCAAACATTAGTCTGTGTTTCTAAATTGAGGTAATATTTCAATGACGATAGTTAACGAAATTAGTAACCCCATTTTATAGCATGCGACATTTAAAATCCCTTTTTTCTTATTTAGAATCTATGTTGACCAAATCTTTGCTACGCAGTGCCCTTTTAAAAATGATTTATAATACCTTCATAAAATTTTACACAAAAAAATGTTTAATCACTTTTTTAAAGAAAATACAATTTCTATCAAATTATGTAGTCAAATTTGAGGACTATGATAACAAATCCACATGTCTCCGCACGAACAGAATAAGATGACAGTCTATACTAGCGTCATGGCACCAATATCCTGAGAAATCCGACTTCATACCAGTTATTTCCACACTCTGCATAGTACAGGAGTATCGCGTCATCGCGTCTTGCTAGTATGAATCCCATGCTGTAATGCATAGACGGAACACTAATAGTGTCTGTTTACTGGGACAAACAGGGGCTCCAATAACAGTCAAACTGTTCAAGGACATCAACTAACGAATTCAACCCTCCAAATGGAAATGTCTTCCGTACAGATAGATATTCTGATATAAGTCTGTTTGACAGGAGAGGCGTTCAACTCATAGGAGCTGCACAAATTCGTCACTGTGGTGATGTATGTAAACGAAGTATAATGAAAAGTAACAGGAGAAGCATCGAAATCATCCGAAAACACAGGATAAGAAATAAAACGACGGACTCCCAAGCATTAGAAGCCATTATCCCACAAAACCTTGTATTTTATGATGTTCTGGGTAGTAAAAACATGCAGCAAAACTAATCTTAAATACTATTTGAAAAAATTAGGTTCCAAAACCCAAAAAATTGATATTACTTCTTACTTCTTGTCTGAGTATTTTTCAATCCCACTCGTACATGTATCTCCAAACCCCTTCTCGAGAACAATTTACGCTTTCACACTCTCCAGGAAAACGTGAATGCTTCATACTTCTTGTCTGAGTATGATTCAATCCCGCTCGTACATTTAGCTCAAAACCCCTTGTAGAGAACAATTTGCATTAGCAAACCCACCAGGAAAACATTAATGCTTTTTACTTCTTGTATGAGTATGTTTCAATCCCGCTCGTACATTTAGCTCCAAACCCCTTGTAGAGATCAATTTGCATTAGAAAACTCACCAGGTAAACGTCAATGCTTCTTACTTCTTGTCTGAGTACGATTCAATCCCACTCGTACATGTATCTCCAAACCCCTTATAGAGAATAATTTGCACTTGCAAACTCGCCCGGAAAACGTAAATGCTTCTTACTTGTTGTCTGAGTATGTTTCAATCACACTCGTACATTTATCTCCAAACCCCTTTTAGGGAACAATTTGCACTTGCAAACTCCCCAGGAAAACGTATTGTTTCTTACGTCTTACTTAAGTATGTTCCATTGATAGTCGTTCATTTTTCGACTATTTCATTATATTCCAATGAGATTCTTACAGTTCTGTTTTAATCCCTTCTGGAGAAATATTCGCATCTGAAAGTGCGCTAGGAAAGTCTATAATACTTTTCAGGGAGGAATTATACCAAGAGAGCATCTAACTAGCATAGTAATCGTACTCCTTCCAAGAACTAAAGGGTTTCATTTTGACAACGGTGCGTGAGCAAATTATCATTAGTCTTTTGCGCTATTGGGACCCGCTAAAACCCGAGGAGGAAAATTCTAATTGTTAAAGCAAATAAAGGCTTAACAAGACGGTATCAATTAACTGAATACCTGAATCTTTCACGAGTCGAATTCTTAATTAGCAAATACAGCCAAGTCGTGAGTAGTGCAGAGTGTGCCCAAGAAATCTAAATCTTTAGCAGGCCTACCAACCTCGCGACTCATACATTGCTTACTCCAGACACGTAACAGTCAAATAAGGTAAACTTTACCGAGAGGGAAAGCAAATTTTACTTTCTGGGTTGCAATATTACAGGTTAAATGATGGTTACAAAATCTATTTTCCGTTCTGTTACTTACCAAATTTTAAATATATATATTAAGAAGATCATATATATATTCAATATATATTGAAGATATTTAAAAAATACTGTGAAGTAACATTGTTTAACTCCAATAAAAACTGGAAATTTTTATAATTGCCTCTAACTGAAATTTGTTTAAACTATTTAAATTTCGATTGGAAAGAAACAAATTTTAGTGGCAACAGAAAAAAATCACAATAGCATTCTATTCCGTTGCCTCCAAGTATGATTGCTTTGCAACTGAAATGCACATAATTTTAATAAAGAATCTTTGGCTACCAGAGAGTGTTTTTGTGTTATTCATTCGGTAATTATAAAAGTCATTAAAGTAATTCTAGGAGCTTCAGGAAACTGATTTTTTAATCACACGCCTTGCTTCCCATTTTAGACAAAATGTCTATTTTGTTCCTATTTTGTGTTTATTAAATAATATTACAAAATAAATAATATACAATTATTTATAACATTCAACGCCGAAAAATACTCCATTGCAAATTGAAATCAAACTATATGACAATCTCAAATAGATTATACGTTTACTTTACTATTCTGTTACTATTAGTTACGCATATTGTTCATACTGTATTAAATATAGGCCTACATTATGTTGATTTTATTCAGCCCTGTTATGTTACTTTACTATAAAAACATATTGTGCATATTTACTATATGTAACACATTAGCAATATGTTATTGTAATAATATGTTGCTTTTTTATATAAATAAATTGTACTTATTTATTATATGTAAGATATTACCAATATGTTATTCTAATAATATGTTACTTTATTATAAAAACATATTGTACATATTTACTATATGTAACATAATAACAATATGTTATTGTAATAATAACTTACTTTATTATATAAGTATATTTTAAATATTTACTACATGTAACATATTAACAATATGTTATTGTAATAATATAATACTTAATTATATAAACTTATAGTATATATTTATTATATGTAACATAATAACAATATGTTATTGTAATAATATGTTACTTAATTATATAAACATATTGTTTATATTTACTATATGTAGTATATTAACAATATGTTATTGTAATAATATGTTACTTCATTATATAAATATATTATACATATTTACTATGTGTTACATATTTACAATATGTTGTTATAATATGTTACTTTAATATATAAACATATTGCACCCATTTACCATAGACCTATATTACGTATTAACAATATGTTATTGTAATAATACTTTACTTTATTATATAAGCATATTGTACATATTTACTATAGACTTATATAACGTATTAACAATATGTTATTGTAATAATACTTTACTTTATTATATAAGCATATTGTACATATTTACTATAGACCTATATAACGTATTAACAATATGTTATTGTAATAATACTTTACTTTATTATATAAACATATTGTACACATTTACTATAGACCTATATAACGTATTAACAATATGTTATTCTAATAATACTTTACTTTATTATATAAGCATATTGTACATATTTACTATATGTATCATATTAACAATATGTTATTGTAATAATATGTTACTATATTATATAAACATGTTGTACATATTTACTATACGTTACATATTAACAATATGGTATTGTAATATTATGTTTCTTTATTATATAAACATATTGTGCATATTTATTATATGTTACGTATTACCAATATGTCATTATAATAATATGCTACTTTATTATATAAACATATTGTGCATTATTACTATATGTAAGATATTTACAATATGTTGTTTATTATTACTTTTCTTTATTATATAAATATATTTTACATATTTAATAAGTTATGTAACATATTTAGAATATGTTGTTTTATTGTAATAATATTATTACAATTTATTTTATTATTCTGTTTCACGTTTTGTGAGTAAATCGAAGGACTATTAAAAAATCGTTCATTTTCGTATCCTTATAACCTTTAGTATCATGACTGAGATAACGAAAATTTCTTTGACACAGCATTTACTCTAGAGTTTAAATTGTATTGTTGTTTCCTACAATATCTTTATTTCTCTTGCATATTTTTTCAGATCTTATCAAGAAAATTATATAGTTTGATGGCTTTTGTAATACTACTCTTGATAAAAAAAATGTAGAGCCAGAATTAAAAAAAAAAAAAAACAGAACCGACTTTAAAAAAAAAGAACCCGAGCATACAATTTTTATTTACTAAAAGTAAACAAACATTGTTCCAATACCGAAAACATAATTTATCAGAGCTTATCACCCAGAAATGTTTGGATTTGCTGCCGAATTTCGTACTTAGACTCATGTTTAACATACTGAACGTGACAAATAGTGGGGTTTTACGTGATTTTGGAGCACCTTTATACATAGCTTAAAAAATTATGATATACATTTGAGAGTCTACACATGATATTCAATCATTTCTCACATAAACGTATTTTATAGGCATAAGAAATTTGTTAAATTTATGATTCAAAAGATTTATTGAGATATTAACCCTTATATTTATAAGCATCTACAATAACCATATTCTGTGTGAATCATTCAATGAAGGTTGAATTTTCGGCAATCTTTATATCTGAAAGAATAATATGCAATCATATATTTTTTATCGGACAAAATCTGATATTGTACGATCTTTATCGAGAACAAAGATCAAGTATCGTCTCGCATCCTCTCATAATATCGAACACACGACATTTTTTTTTGGGAGAAGAATCTATGATTCGCTGTAGTTAATCATGGGAAATCATGCAATCAAGTAGTTGATTGTTTCGGAAATTACTGGATTATATTTGATGGATTGGGAAATACAAGGCATGATTGCGTTGTCGATTTCAAAATTTTGGGGGTAGTAATCTTATGATTAATTACGTTTTCGCAATTGGAAAATTATTTTTTACTTTTTAGTAAGTAAAAATTATATAGTCTATTCGGGTTTTTTTAAGTCGGTTCTGTATGTTTTCATTTTAAGAGGTATGAACTCTATCTAATTCCTATGTACATTTTATATGAATTTCGTTTTATGCCTTTGATTGTGTTGGCAAAATTGTCAATGTTTATAAATAGAAATTACCGATGCGTACATCCCTCTAGTCACATAGCTTCGTCGTTGTTCCAGTTATTGACATGCCCTTCAACAATGCTATTAACATATCAGTTCTTCAGACGAATACATTGAGTAATTTATGTCGGGAATTTCCTTGACGTATTTTATTAAAATTCTACACATTACTTCTTATCTAGTAAATTTTTTTTTTATTTCCAAATTTATTTAACAAATATTAGGAAAAAGCTTTTTTTACCCTTAAAATATAAATAGAAAAATTTAGTGAATATTGACAGTAAATTTATATTAAATAAATTTATTTGTTGATATTTAGTGAAGTAATAAAGTTTTCACCTGAGGATTATCGAATATATCGTTTATGCCAAATGAACAAAAGCGTAAACTCAATATATGTTTTGGCTCATCTTATTTGAGTTATGCCAAGTTGTATATCAAAATGGATAGACCACCTAAAAAATCCCTTTTCATGAGGAAAATTCGTCCATTAAAACCCGATGATGCTCGTTCTAAGCGCCTTTCTGAAACAAGAAATAAAAAGAAATGTCTTCGTCATATTTGTCTTTTTTTGTATATATGGTTTCTTTATTTCTACATACAATAAATGATGTAATTGTTTATTCCGCTTATTAGTTGCTATAGTTCATAATTCTTAATTATAAATATAATTTTTGTTTATGTCACTCAATGTTAAAATAACGTAGGCTACTATTTATTGCCTACAAATTAGACGGATTGGGGTGCAGCAATAATGGGACCACCGGATGGGTTTCGCCTTTAAATTTCATGTAAAATCACTTTGATCGGTAAAATACTTTCAAAATTATCTTGGAACAAACAAAAAACTTACGGTAAGTGAGAAAACTCAACGTTTATTAAAATATGAGTTCTGAGGGTAGTGGGCCATTTTTGTCATTACTGCCACTTTTAAATAGTTATGTAAGCAGTAAAATTTACGAAATTCTGCGTAAAGATATTACATATTTCTAAAGTAATTTTTATCTCAAAATTTACTTCACAGAAAACTAGTAAAGTACTTATGATGATATAAGTGTTGCCATGAGCTTTGGATTTATGTATAACTGTAACAGCATTTCCGTTTTTTCACTTCTTTAACTTGTTTAAAGAGAAAATACATCTCTTTGTCTTTTATATTGTTTAAGGCTAGATGTTGATGCTTCGCTTTTGTTTTGTTTTCATTAAGTTTTAAAAATAGGTGAAGGTGGGAAATGTGGAAAAGGATTTTTTCTTATTATTATTAGTTGAGCCTATATTTTGCATAAATGTATGCCAGCGTCACCAAATATTTCTGTTTTGGCCGATCCGTTACAACATTAGACGCGTCTTCCCCTTTCTTCCTCCAAATCGTTGCTGTTTATGATCATCCAGCTATTTCTTTATTTCAGTTTTGATATTCTAGTATTTATAAAGGTTCACCGTTCTTAATAAAAGAAGCTCCATATTTAGTTACATCTTGGACTTTGGTTTAACTACACTTCTTTTTAGACCGTTGAGTGGTATATGTGGCTTCTTTCTTGCTTTCTTACTGGCTGAGTGATATCTTTCTTTACTTAGTTTCTGTGACTTTACGCGCGACTGGAACGTTACAACGGTTAATGACTATTGGATCTGTCGTTCCCTTCTGTTCCTCTCATCTGTGTGATTCCTCTCCCTGGTCTTATGGTTCTCCATGTATATTCTTTCAACGTATTCCAACAGGTTTTATTCTACCAAAATTCCTACAAAAGGTCCTCCTCATCATTCTTGGTCATTATTTTAATATTTTCCTAATTCGTTTTAAAACCTAGTCCTTTAGATATTTTATCAAGATAATTATGAGGATAGTTTCGTTTAGACTCTATATTACACATAAAAACAGCTTTTCTTCCATTGGGTCTCTTAATACGTATAAAAAGTATAAAAAAGACTATTAGAATATAAATACAACAACTATGATTGCATCACTTAACTATTCACATCTGAAGTGCAATTTTTATTTTTAGTTTATAATGTTGAAATAAATAAAATATTAATATTAGTTTAAAAGAAACTAGTTACTCGGAAATGGAAGTTTCATAATATAAAGCGTAAACAGAACTTTTTTACCCTCGACACTTCCCCTCTCCTCCTCTTTCTCTTCTGTTAACTGACATCACCTTATGCAACATAATATCGGGAGCAGTAGCTTGTGAGACAGAAATCTGCAAATATATATATATATATATATATATATATATATATATATATATATTCGCCTCTTTCCAACCATCAATAATTAGAGTATAGAAAAACTCTAAATGTGTTCGTATTGGTGAATTATACAAATAAAAATCAAATTATATAAATAAATATGTCATATATGGATGAAATTCAAAAGAATCAGAGTTAGAAATTAGAAAATCGAATTAGGGATTCAAAAAATCTTTTCTTGTTGAATCCCAAAACAACGTCAAAATGTAATGACTATCTTTCATACGATTTACTTCGCTTCGATTCAGGATCGATAAGTTTATACCTATTTACTTACAGATGTTTAATATAAAATTTATTAAGCTTCTGGACTGATGATATACCACAATTTTCGTCTGCCTTCCGTTAACAGCAAACACACACACACACACACACACACACACACAGATACACACCCAACCACACACACTCACACACACACACACACACACACACACACACACACACACACACACACAAACACACACACACACACCCACACACACACCCACCCACACACACACACACACACACACACACACACACACACACACACACACACACACACACACACACACACACACACACACACACACACACACACACACACACACACATACACACACACACACACACACACAGATACACACACACACACACACACACAGACACACACACACACACACACACACACACACACACAAACATACAATATTATATTTTCCGCACTTCCGATAGTTTAACATTTCAGATGGTTACAAATAATAATACTGCTGGTTATGCCTTTGATTAGTGGGTTTTAGTACGTCCTGAAATTTTAAATTATAAAAAAAGATATTTTTTGTTCCTGTGGGTAGGCTTACTCCCCTGTCACCGTATGTTCCCATGACTCCAACCCCCGACTCAGACGTTAAGCTGTCTATAAATCTATCAGTGGTTCCGAGGAGAGTTTGATGACTCCGTTTTTTGTGAAGAACAGAAAGAAAAAGGTATTAAATATGTGTTGAAAATAATATTATGGGCGCAGACCGCATGCTGTGTGGGTGGAGACCTATACCGATCAATAGGATCCCTTCTTTAGTTCGCTACGTAAGTGTATTCTTTGTCACACCTGGTTTATATGATCCAGGTGTATGTTGCCCGTATTTAAACTGAGATTAATATATCTTTATCAAATCATTTGTGCTCAGATCGTCAACGAGTTAATCAAGTGTAATAAAAACAATAAAAATTACAACAGTAATATCATAATACCTTTCCGAATGGTATTTTTAGTTTCACTAATGCTGAATATATTGCTTACTGTAAAATTATAGAAGGCTGATTGCTCTTTTAGGGCCTATTTTGTTATTTTCAATCGATATCGACAAAAAAAGTATTTCTTTTTCGAATGTGCTCATATACCCCACAAATATGTAACGATATTAATATTTTAGTTTTGATAACAATAATAACGTATATTTTAGTTTTGACAACTCGTACTTTATCTCCTGTGTTTTCTCCGTCTTACTTTTTATCCATTTCAATCAATTATTTTCTATTTCAACTATTTAACTAATTATTTGCACTATTATTTTCTATTATTAATTACTTTTCCTTTATTTTCTAATAATCAATAAATAATTATCTGTTTTTTTACCAGATGAAAATCAAAAGTCAATAATTATTTCCGAAGTGTTAGTTTAGTAATTTTCATTATAATGTAAACAAAAAGAGGAGATCATTTTCAGAAGGGATTCCTGAAACGGACAAGGTATATGATCGAATGTATATGCAAAGGAAAATAAAATACAAAGTAAGAAGAGGTCGTGCAATTAATTCTTGGCTTTAATTTAAAAACACAAAGCCATAAAAAAACGAAAATTAGCTACACGGGGTTTCAGCTAATCATTTGATAATCTAAAAATATAAAGCCTATAATAAATCACATATATGTTTTTAAAATTATGTCTTACTAATTACAAAAATTGATAAACATGCTAAAATTAAAAAATAAGAGAGATACATGATAATCAATTAGATAAAAAGTAAGAACTATCATCCTTCTAAAATTGTTGATTAAATAATGCATTTAAGTAATATCGAAAGAAATAAATAAACTAAAATTAAAAAGCGAAATTATTAAAATTAATACATGAGAAACCTAAATTAAAAATTAACACATCTTTAACTGTTCTTGTTCTTGCTGTTATGCACTATTCTTGGACAACTAAAACCAAATAACTACCACCTATGACACACACACACACACACACACACACACACACACACACACACACACACACACACACACTTGATTTCTGTGTCCCTCCAGCTTATGGTCTTACCTTGATGTTTTCTTTTCTTAATTGAAAAATATGTAAGAATCAGAAATATATTAAAACATATTTCTTCTTTGGAAGATATGAGGTTCAAACAATTTCAAGAATCTATTTCCCTATTGATGTTTCGTTGATGATAACTATTAAATAGTTTAATTGCAAAGATGAAATTTAAAAAAAACAACTATACTAAGTGGTTTCGAACAGATATAGAGGTTAGGATTAGGATGGAACTTCCAGGTATTATTGTGTTTGCTAACTCAGATTGAAATTTTACTAAGCTCTCTAAGTTGGATATCGTCACATAACACTATCTGAAGTACTAGAAGTACCCACTAGTTCTAAAAGTCTTTCACTAGAGTAACTATGCTGCCATAATTAACATTTATTGTATAGTCATTGATAATGGAAACACAGTTATCGAAACACGTAAGACGACATTAAACTTTAGTCGTGAGATTTGAGTGTCAATGTTTTTATTTAGCAACGTTTTCAGGGAATATTTGCGTATAGCCTTGACAAAGCTTCTTTGACTACAATAGCTTGAATATGGCAATATCTAAGTTTCAATAAATCTCTGTTTTTAAACAACGATATCTGAGCTATTATGCTGAAAAGTAATTTAACATCGTCTCAGTTGTTGCTTTTAGGAACACAAGAATAAAACACCCCGAGTACCACGAAGCATTTCTCTGTCCCTTTATCGAAGTAGCATAGTTGTATTGGATGAACTGCTAAGTTTACTATTTACAATGTTCTCATTTCTCTCGCCTAATAACTAACTCGGTTCTTTCTTTGAGGTGAAGATAGTGAGCAAGAGAGAGAGAGAGAGAGAGATCAGAAATTGTGAGGGCGCAGGAGAATGGGATAACGTTGTGCGAAATTAGGAGAAGGAGGGGTAAAGATAAATTGTGTTGACTATTGAATATTCATAAGAAGGCAGAGAAATCCCAACTCCCGATTCCCGGTTCCATGGTTTAGGTGTGTTTGTTTCTAAAGTTGAGTCCCGCAAAACATGCTTTTGTTTAAAGGGGAAAAGAAAGAATTCGATCAATTTGACAAAGCGTGAGTGCCGGAGCCAAATTTATGCTTAATTTGCTCGTACGAATGATAATTTTATAGCACGAATAATTTACTACTCCTCTTTATAACATTTAAATAATTGATATAAAATATCAGTATAATCATTTTAAAAAACAAGAAATATGGATTCAATATAGTGTCGTGAGTTTATAACAAATAAAACACACCGTCTAAATTCTATACATTTTTATTAACTTAATAAACATTTCGTTTATAAATAGTTTGCATAGTGTTGAATCTGAAGATGGTTGCCTTGCAACAGAAATGTGTTAATACACAATATTTTACGTTCTAACAAATTAACTATATGCAAAACCTATAATTTAAGTAAGTTTATGAAAAACTTACTCAGATAAAACATTTTCAATAAGGGACATTGACAAAGATTACTTAATGCTATTCAAAATGTTATTTTTTCAATTATTTTATTAAGTTACTAAAATATTTATACGATTTGGAAATCTTTATTGTTTTACTCTGTCAAATATCGGTCTTATTATATAGGAAACCCTTGATAATTAGGAAATCTTTTCTAAGTACCAGACAAATTTTTTTCATATTTAAAAAAGTCTTTTCGCTATAAACATTTCATATTAAAATAATAAACTCACCTGGCCATTTTATGAGTAAATTTTGACATATGGAAAATATAGTATTTCACGATCCGTAGTTGGAAACTCTTATAATGGTGTTGCTGTTTCTTCAGGCAAATTAATATATTATTGAACGATTAAGAAGTTATAGATGTGAAATAAACAAGGATAACGTGGGTTCAGGACAATAAATTATTGTACTTCATGTTGTGGAACGAATCCTAATTACGGAGAATTAATCCGTTGTGTTACAAGGTGTTATATATATATATATATATATATATATATATATATATATATATATATATATATATACAATTTTGCAGCACTGTGTTCTTGTATTCACTTATCACTTTCACTATATGTACTTAAACAAGAATCTTACTTGGTATTTATGCGAGTTAACTTTCAAAGATTGATAATATCACCATTATCGAGCATCACTGACCAGGGGTTGTAGTAGACTGCGAGCTTTGTAAAAACTGTTTCCACACAGCTCGCACTCTACTACAACCCCCATCAGTGATGCTCGACAATTGTGATACTATCGGTCTTTGAAAGTTAACTCACATGAATACCATGTAAGATTCTTCTTAAGTATATATAGTGAAAGTGATATATATTATATATATATATATATATATATATATATATATATATATATGGTATATACATAACATATACCATAGAATAAAGGGTTCATTATGCATTTCGGACTCTGATAACGGCAAATATTTTTCTTATCTTACAAAAATTGAATTTATTCTATTGAGGGATAAATAAACCTCAAATTAAAATCATACACTGTTCGGCCTACTAGACTACATTTTTACCAAATAAATTTAAGCTGTAAAAAATTATATTAAAAATTGTAATTGGAAAAGAGTATAAACTAAGAGTATAAAACAAAAAGTAAAAACTAACATTATATATATATATATATATATATATATATATATATATATATATATATTACTCTAATTGTGCTCCTTCACTTACATATAATTTTAATTTAATAATTTTAAAAACTAATTTCTAGATTAAATTTTTATTTCATCAACATTATCTATTTGAAGTTTGAATACTTATACTGTTTAGTAAAATTGTCTACGAATTATTTCATATAGAATTGACAATGCAAGAAAAACTGTTTATTATTGTGTTTAGTAAATATTCGATCCTGAACGACCAAACACTGCTGTCAAGTGAAAAGTCACTAAGTATACAGCTCTTGAAAATAATTGGTAAAATATGAAAAATCCCTCTCCTCCAACATTAATAACTCCGTTATAAAGCAACCATCCTCAGAAGCAAAAGAGCAAATTTCTCCAACGTTCAACGTTTGTTATCTCTGGGTTGTGAACTGCGGAAATGTACTTAAGGTTAATGAAATTGTATTAAGGATGAAGTGTGTCTTTTGTATTCTATTGTAAATTCGACACAATGTTATTGTATTCTGGTAATAGTGTGATTTGCGTATTTATTTGTAGTAGAAGTGTTTTTGTTTATTTTATTGTAAATTAAGTTCAACGAAATAGTATTCTAGTAAAAGTGTGATTTGTGTATTTTGTTGTAATTTAACTTCAAATTAATTGTATTCTGGTATAAGTATTTTAGTGTATTTTATTGTATTTTATTGTAAACTAAGCTCAATGAAATAGTATTCTGATAAATTTGTTTTGTATATTTTATTGTAAATTCAGTTAAATTAAAATTATTCTGGTAAAAGTGTGTTGTGTGTCTGTTATTGTAAATTTAGCCTATCTCAATGAATTTGTATTCTGGTAAAAGTATGTTTGTGTATTTTATTGTAAATTCACCTCAATGAAATTGTATTGTGGTAGACGTTTATTTTGTGAATTCTGTTAATAATTCACTCCGATGGAATTGTATTGTAGTAGAAGTATTTTTTGTATATTTTATTGTAAATCTACCACAGTTTGTTCAAAAATAATGAAAATAATGAATATAGACATTTCATTCCTATAGGACAGTTATAGTGTTGAATTTCTTAGTCTAAGGACAATTATGTAGATCGTTAAATAATTTAAATTGATCTCCTAACTTCAGAAACGTTTATTTCAAACAATCTAATGTGTTGCCATTTACTTTCTTGAAATAACTTCCAGTAATTTGCTATACTCAATTTAACTCGTCATAAAATTCAACTAAATTTCATTTCCTTCTCAAAAGAGTAACGTTAAGTTATGACAAATAATTCGCCTTTGGGTCTAGCTATTATTTATCCAAACAATTCATGTCCAGATTTACAAATGTTTTAAGTGATACCTCTGTTATCTACTCTCTGATTTAATATAGTTATAATGTTATTCATACATTTTAAAATGTTTAAAAAATATTATTATAGTTAATCGTTTAAAGAGTAAGTTTAGGATTCGTCAAGATTTGAAAATAGTTTAAGGAGATTTTTTTCAGTGATTTAAAATCATTTGAGTCTCGTATAATATTAAAAACGTTTAATTTCGCCAAGGATCATAATATGATTCCATTTTTTGTAAAAAAACATTTATTTGAAAATTTTCACTATAGGTTTGTGTTTATACTTAAGGTAGGCCTACAAGTTTTTTTTCATACTTTTGTGAAAAGTGAATGTTTTTACGTTTAGACTAACTTTTAAATAAATCCAAGTCCCCATTTAAAAATGCCTTTTTTAATAACAATGCCATTTTTAACAGTTTTCTGGTTAATTTGATAAAATTGTAATGTTTGCTAGCTTGATATTTTTAAATTTCTTTTTGAATTGTATTCCATAACGGTAATATAGTATGATATCCTGTATCATAAAAAAACTAAAGGCTTCAAAAAATCGATCTCTTTAAAGTTTTAAAAATTTTCTTTTGCCAAGTTGATTTAGTATGTTACATAAATTTGTAATTCACTCTACGATGTTTACGTGAAAGATACAGTTTGTTACACATATATTTATCGCTACTTTATCTGCTCTTTCCTAAAGTGGATGGTATGTGCGTTAGGTCATGTATTTAAATATGGTTTCCGAGTGAACTAATAATTTGCCAACCACCCATACGCGGGTTACTCAACAGCTGAAGCGCTACTAGCTTCATCTCACAAAGTATTTTATGAGTTGTTAGAGTATAATATTATAGAAGCTTATTTTTCATTTCACATGGTAGTAGTGAAAGTTTTATCGCAGCACAAATATATGGCTGTTGTGCTTTTGTTTCTGTAACGCATTTTAAAATATTCCGCTATAAACTTTCATACAATTAATTAAAAACCGCACTCTCATATATTGAATATATACGTTGTTACATTTTTTTATTGAAGGGAAACAGACAGATCCGCTGTAGGTTAAACGATTACTTAGGGGAAATGAGTGGAAAACCTTAGATAGTGGGGGAAATGTTTAGGTCTTAGTTGCTCTCGGAAAACAAAACAAATATGACAGGTAAGCGATATTGCATGTCGGGATGTAATTATCCCAAACTGCAAGAGGCAAATCTCCTTCTCGTGTTCCCGTCTTATCTCCACATATCTTTCTTGATTCTTCATTTTACGTCTTGATGTAACGGATAAACACAGCCCTATGATTTCGTTAGAGAATAGGTCCAAAAACTCTCAAGTTTGAGATCTATGGTAAAAAAAATAATAGAATGATAGCTTGTTATTCTGTACTAAAGTGTTGAAGAGTTCTTTGTCAATATGTAGTAACGCTTGTGAGGATCTTTTTCAATGTATGACATTGCACTAGATGTTAATGTATTAGTCCCTAATAATATATAGGACGACTCATTGTGAATAAGTAGTAATGTATATGACAGTTCTTTTTCAATATATAAAAAGGCACTAGATATTAATATATTAGTCCCTAGTAATATATAGGATGACTCATTGTGAATATGTAGTAAGGCTGATGGTTCTTTTTCAATGTATTACAAGGCACTAGATGTTAATGTATTAGTCCCTAGTAATTTATAGGAGGACTCATTGTGAATATGTAGTAAGGCTGATGGTTCTTTTTCAATGTATTACAAGGCACTAGATGTTAATGTATTAGTCCCTAGTAATATATAGGAGGACTCATTGTGAATATGTAGTAAGGCTGAAGGTTCTTTTTCAATGTATTAAAAGGCACTAGATGTTAATATATTAGTCCCTAGTAATATATAGGAGGACTCATTGTGAATATGTAGTAAGGCTGACGGTTCTTTTTCAATGTATTACAAGGCACTAGATGTTAATATATTAGTCCCTAGTAATATATAGGAGGACTCATTGTGAATATGTAGTAAGGCTGACGGTTCTTTTTCAATGTATTAAAAGGCACTAGATGTTAATGTATTAGGCCCTAGTAATATATAGGAGGACTCATAGTGAATATGTAGTAAGGCTGAAGGCTCTTTTTCAATGTATTAAAAGGCACTAGATGTTAATGTATTAGTCCCTAGTAATATATAGGAGGACTCATTGTGAATATGTAGTAAGGCTGATGGTTCTTTTTCAATGTATTACAAGGCACTAGATGTTAATGTATTAGTCCCTAGTAATATATAGGAGGACTCATAGTGAATATGTAGTAAGGCTGATGGTTCTTTTTCAATGTATTACAAGGCACTAGATGTTAATATATTAGTCCCTAGTAATATATAGGAGGACTCATTGTGAATATGTAGTAAGGCTGATGGTTCTTTTTCAATGTATTACAAGGCACTAGATGTTAATGTATTAGTCCCTAGTAATTTATAGGAGGACTCATTGTGAATATGTAGTAAGGCTGATGGTTCTTTTTCAATGTATTACAAGGCACTAGATGTTAATGTATTAGTCCCTAGTAATATATAGGAGGACTCATTGTGAATATGTAGTAAGGCTGACGGTTCTTTTTCAATGTATTAAAAGGCACTAGATGTTAATGTATTAGGCCCTAGTAATATATAGGAGGACTCATTGTGAATATGTAGTAAGGCTGATGGTTCTTTTTCAATGTATTACAAGGCACTAGATGTTAATGTATTAGTCCCTAGTAATATATAGGAGGACTCATTGTGAATATGTAGTAAGGCTGACGGTTCTTTTTCAATATATAAAAAGGCACTAGATGTTAATGTATTAGTCCCTAGTAATATATAGGAGGACTCATTGTGAATATGTAGTAAGGCTGAAGGTTCTTTTTCAATGTATTACAAGGCACTAGATGTTAATGTATTAGTCCCTAGTAATATATAGGATGACTCATTCTGAATATGTAGTAAGGCTGAAGGCTCTTTTTCAATGTATTACAAGGCACTAGATGTTAATGTATTAGTCCCTAGTAATATATAGGATGACTCATTCTGAATATGTAGTAAGGCTGAAGGCTCTTTTTCAATGTATTACAAGGCACTAGATGTTAATGTATTAGTCCCTAGTAATATATAGGATGACTCATTCTGAATATGTAGTAAGGCTGAAGGCTCTTTTTCAATGTATTACAAGGCACTAGATGTTAATGTATTAGTCCCTAGTAATATATAGGAGGACTCATTGTGAATATGTAGTAAGGCTGATGGTTCTTTTTCAATGTATTACAAGGCACTAGATGTTAATGTATTAGTCCCTAGTAATATATAGGAGGACTCATTGTGAATATGTAGTAAGGCTGACGGTTCTTTTTCAATGTATTAAAAGGCACTAGATGTTAATGTATTAGGCCCTAGTAATATATAGGAGGACTCATTGTGAATATGTAGTAAGGCTGATGGTTCTTTTTCAATGTATTACAAGGCACTAGATGTTAATGTATTAGTCCCTAGTAATATATAGGAGGACTCATTGTGAATATGTAGTAAGGCTGACGGTTCTTTTTCAATGTATTAAAAGGCACTAGATGTTAATGTATTAGGCCCTAGTAATATATAGGACGACTCATTGTGAATAAGTAGTAATGTATATGACAGTTCTTTTTCAATATATAAAAAGGCACTAGATATTAATATATTAGTCCCTAGTAATATATAGGATGACTCATTGTGAATATGTAGTAAGGCTGATGGTTCTTTTTCAATGTATTACAAGGCACTAGATGTTAATGTATTAGTCCCTAGTAATTTATAGGAGGACTCATTGTGAATATGTAGTAAGGCTGATGGTTCTTTTTCAATGTATTACAAGGCACTAGATGTTAATGTATTAGTCCCTAGTAATATATAGGAGGACTCATTGTGAATATGTAGTAAGGCTGACGGTTCTTTTTCAATGTATTAAAAGGCACTAGATGTTAATGTATTAGGCCCTAGTAATATATAGGAGGACTCATTGTGAATATGTAGTAAGGCTGATGGTTCTTTTTCAATGTATTACAAGGCACTAGATGTTAATGTATTAGTCCCTAGTAATATATAGGAGGACTCATTGTGAATATGTAGTAAGGCTGACGGTTCTTTTTCAATGTATTAAAAGGCACTAGATGTTAATGTATTAGGCCCTAGTAATATATAGGAGGACTCATTGTGAATATGTAGTAAGGCTGATGGTTCTTTTTCAATGTATTACAAGGCACTAGATGTTAATGTATTAGTCCCTAGTAATATATAGGAGGACTCATTGTGAATATGTAGTAAGGCTGACGGTTCTTTTTCAATGTATTAAAAGGCACTAGATGTTAATGTATTAGGCCCTAGTAATATATAGGAGGACTCATTGTGAATATGTAGTAAGGCTGACGGTTCTTTTTCAATATATAAAAAGGCACTAGATGTTAATGTATTAGTCCCTAGTAATATATAGGAGGACTCATTGTGAATATGTAGTAAGGCTGAAGGTTCTTTTTCAATGTATTACAAAGCACTAGATGTTAATGTATTAGTCCCTAGTAATATATAGGATGACTCATTCTGAATATGTAGTAAGGCATGTCAGGATCCATTTTCAATCGATAATAAGGCACATTAAGTAACCTTTTTATAGGAAGGTATATAAGAGTTCCATGTCAATATGCAGTAAATCATGTGAGGATCCTTTTTCAATCAATAGTAAGGTACTGCAGAAGCCATTCTTATTACGCGGAACTGAGAAAGATTTTTTGCGGCCCTCAGAATTAGAGTTGGAAATTAAAATAGCAGTTTGGCGGGAATATTATTTTAATGAAAACCAAGAAGGATAAAGCTCACGGCGAGTTTTATATAAAGCAGTTGAAAAGGACAAACTTCTTAGCTTAACTGACTGTGCTCTGAAAATAATTTTTGGTTTTGCATCTACATATGTCTGTGAATCTACAGTCAGTAATCTGAAATTCATAAAACACAAGTACAGATCTAGGTTTACGTGTGAGAACAATGAAAACATTTTGAAAATGTCAGTTTCTTCCCAACCTGCCAGCATAGATGTCATATTAGAGAGCTGCGAAAGATTTCGTGCATCGGCTTCAAAGAATTAACAAATTCAGGTATTCCTGGAGTTACGTAAGATAGATTTTCCTACATTTTACATGCAAAACAGTTGATTTATTTTAGTAATGCAATAAACCTATGTCATAATCATACTGTTTGTAACCTATATAATGTCACTTATACTTGCGGTCCTGAGGAAAGCTTTATACAAACATTAGGGTCTTCAAAAAATCCTAGTGAAGGTCCCTGTGCTAGAGGATACCCTGTCACTCTGTAGTAAGGAGAAGGATTGTTACTTGTCAGTATGGAGTAAGCCTTGTGAGAATCCGTTTACAGTCTATAATAAGGCAGATGGAGAAGGATACGTTTGGAAAAAAACTGCTATCTTTAGCATTGGTGAGCACTGCAGGAATCAACAAATAATCATTAAGTATTTTACACTATAGTTTTACACATATTTAACTCTTTGATGACAGAACGGAAAACATACTTCAAGGATATACCACAACATTATTCTCACACTAGTCACCATTCTGTCAGTACAGATGGAAATATTTGTCTGTTTATGAACCGTCCCTTATGTTACCTTATCAGTATAGTACCCCCTATAACGTAGTGTTTCCTCACTAACATACTCATAGGGTTCTCATGTCACACACAAAAATCATGTGAAAATGAATATGATCGTTTATTACATAAACCAATGTACAAATATTAAAAAATTATCTAATCAGTTTTTTGGGCATTTTTAGGTCTTTGCGTAGTCTGAAAGAACGATACGTTAACCTCTCACTGCGAGACATTCTATTCTTCCAATGGGCGCTTTCAACAATGACCGATCTGTGCAGGTGGAGCACGCACCCTCGAGGCAAAGGATTAGGCCTGAACAAGTCCTTAAACTTTTGTTGACATCGGTCACAAAGAGTTCTCACTTGACTAACTCAGATCGATTCAATAGGTTCTATCAGAATGACTCTTTACGAAACGAAACGGGTTACTTTAGATTATTTCTGGAAAAAAAAGCTTAAAGAATTTTTTGACAAAGTAGTTAACCTAGCTGACAAAACGTCACAGTGAAAACGCTGTGAGATACATCAAAGCTCTTTTCTTATTGGATGGGAGCTGCTGTGAAATGGAAATAATAGATTTTGGATTCTAGTCAGACAATGTAGCTAACGCAGTCTTACTTTCTAACAGTAGGGCTAGGACAAGATTTAATCCGAAGCTAATAGTAAATAATTTTTAAAACTGTTTTAATTTAAGCAATTACTAATATTCTTTTCAAACATAATTTTAACTTTTCTAATTTTGCAGTCTCTGAAATATTGTACTCTACATTTTTTCGAAATGAGTATATTTTGAAGTGTTCAGCTTAACTGTGCTATCGGAGGTCCACATTACAAATCTGAGTTATGACTAAGCTTCACGTGAATGTGGTAAAACGTTACAAAACATAAAATGATTTAATAATCATTAAAAATATTATTAAAAATATTGATTCATAGAAGAATAATATAATGAGCATAGTAATTTAAATATTAGTTTGGTAATAATCCAGGTTATTAGAGACGAATATTAAAATAGGGCATTGCATGTATTTCTTAAACATGAACATTTTAAATAAAATTTCTTATTTTTTTTAAAATATTTTTAAATTGTACACACTAAATTTAATTTTATTTGCGAACCAATATATAATAACTTTAACAGCTTTAATATACTTAAACAAGAATCTTAATTGGTATGTTTGCTAGTCGATTTTGGAGATGTATTAATTACATGCTCCCATTTCCAAGCTTAAAACCCTCTTAAAATACTCGTAAGCTAGAAAATGAGAGCACGTAATTAATAGTTCTCGAAAGTCGACTAGCAAATACACAAGTAAGAATCTAGTTCAAGTGCATTAAAGTGTAAGTGATTAGTGAACACAAGAAAACAGTGTTACAAACTTATATATGTGTATGTGTGGAGGGGGTGTTTTTTTGTGTTATTTATGTAATAATTTATAAGAATCTTATAAATTAGAAAACTTATAAGAAGTTATTTTTAACGAAACCTCGTATGTAGTATATTATTTAAATATTTTTAATATTGTACTTGCACCGATAAATCTAGAACTTTGATTTCCATGCCTCCCAAATCGTACTTCTTCAAAATAGTTTCTAAACCAATGTTCAGTCTGTTTCTATAAAATATGTATTTAACACCGTCGATAAGCACATAACTTAGCCTTCACCTTTGCTCTAACACCGGCTTCCACGGCACTGGTCGTGGGCAACCTCACGCCCTCTCACACTATCGACACTTGGAAGACATTGGAATTAGTTAATCGTGATTGGACTTAGTGACAGACTAACGTAATCGTTTAAGTTAAACCTCCAACCTCCAACCTCCAGCAGTAGTGAGTACAAGCTGTCTATATCTGATAGCAGGTTAGTAGGTGGGTGTTGGCGGATGGAAAATCTTGTTCAACCTAACCTGCTTTAAAGCTATAAAAATGCTTTAAACTAATATATTTCATAACTTCTAATTAGATATTTTCTCTCTCTTTCTGACACGCATAAGCGCGCGTTCGTGCACACACACATACACACACACACACACACACACACACACACACACACACACACACACACACACACACACACACACACAACACACACACATACACTTACACACACACACTCACACACACATGCATACTACATTTATGGTATGTAATGTTGGAACATTTTTTATGAAATATGTAGGCATATTTACATTCAAAGAGGGAATTTTCAAAAGCAAACAAGATCTTTTAGTAAATCTTTTCTTGAAACAAAAAGCGAATAATCTGATCTAGATAGGTTTAACCGATTGTAGATTGTGGAAGACAATACTATTAAGGACATTTAAAATTACCTTTATTCTTTAAACGCTCTTGAAAGATAAATCTATCAACATATATTTAATATAGACCTTAATTAAAGCGTTAGCAAGCATTTACTCTTGAATCATGCCTCCTTAAATATGTATCAATCAATGCTATTTTCAATAAATCCTCCTTGAAAGTGTAAGTTAAACAATCATATCTTGTAATAGTTCTCCTTTTGAAATTTGAAGTAATGATGTCTTCAACTGAACATCCATAATTTAAATTGGTGCGAGCGACTATATTCTAGGGTAGGCTACTCTTTCTTACTGAAAGGTAGAGCAAACAATGCTATTTTCCACCAATCTTTCTTCATTAAAGTTAAACTTTGCTCCCAATCACTCCACTCTCCTATTAATTAAAGCAATTCATGTTATCTTGAATTATGTCTCTTTCCTTTAATTTACATAATTCACGTTATCTTCAATCACGTCATTTCCTTTATGTTACATATTCCTAGTTATCTTTTTTCACGCCTTTTTCCTACATCATAAGGCAACCCATGTTATCTTCAATTACGTCTCTTTCCTCTAAGTTACATAATTCACGTTATCTTCAATCACGTCATTTCCTTTATGTTACATATTCCTAGTTATCTTTTTTCACGCCTTTTTCCTATAACATAAGGCAATCCATGTTATCTTCAATTGAGTTTTTTTCCTCAAACTTACATTATCCTGGTTATCTTCAATCCCACCACTTTCCTATAGGTTAAAGTAAACCATGTTATATTCAGTTACGTCTTTTCCCTTTAGGTTACATATTCGTATTATTTTCAATCATGGAGATTTCCTATAACATAAGCTCATTCATGATATCCTCAAACACATATTTTTCCTATAAGTTACATAATTATGGTTATCTTCAATCCTGCTACTTTATTTTAAGTTACTTAATTCTTACATAATCCAACTTATCTTCAATCAGATCTCTATCCTTTAGGTTAGATATTCTAGCTATCTTCAATCACGCCACTTTCCTAAGGGTTAAATCAATTCATGTTGTCTCCAACCACAACTATGCCTACAAGTTATATAATCCGACTTATCTTCAACCACTATGCCTACAAGTTATATAATCCGACTTATCTTCAATCACTTCTCTATTCCTTAAGTTACATATTCTAGTTATTTTCAGTCTCACCACTTTCCTGTAAGTTAAATCAGTCCATGTTCTCTTCAGTTACGTCTTTTTTTAAGTTACATAATTCTAGTTATTTTCAATCTCGCCACTCTCCTATAAGTTAAATCGATTCATGTTATCTACAATCACAACTTCGCCTACAAGTTACGTATTCCTACTTATCTTCAATCACATCCCTATCTTTTAATTTACATATTCTAGTTATCTTCAATCACGCCACTTTCCTATAACTTAAATCAATCCATGTTATCTTCAGTTACGTCTTTTTCCTTCAAGATACATAATTCTAGTTATCTTCAAACACGCCATATTCCTATAAGTTAAAGAAATCCATGTTATTTTCATTTACGTATTTGCTTTAATTTACATTACGTAAATTAAGCTAGCTTCTTCAATCTAGCTAGCTATCTAGCTATCTTCAATCACACCACTTTCCTATAATTTAAATCAATCCATGTTATCTTCAGTTATGTCTTTTTCCTTCAAGATACATAATTCTAGTTATCTTCAATCACGCCATATTCCTATAAGTTAAAGAAATCCATGTTATTTTCAGTTACATATTCTAGCTATCTTCAATCACACCACTTTCCTATAATTTAAATCAATCCATGTTATCTTCAGTTATGTCTTTTTCCTTCAAGATACATAATTCTAGTTATCTTCAATCACGCCATATTCCTATAAGTTAAAGAAATCCATGTTATTTTCAGTTACATATTTTTCTTTAATTTACATATTCTAGCTATCTTCAATCATACCACTTTCCTATAAGTTAAAGTAATCCATATTATCTTAAGTAAAGTTACATAATTCTAGTTATCTTCAATCACGCCATATTTATCGGACAACACTTGCTGATTCTGAAAGTCAATATTTTGTGAAATATGCTTTTAAAAATGTTATTCGTTGTAGAAATAAAGAATGTTTAAAGAAAATTCTTTCCAGGAAAATAAGTCTAACAGATATTTCCTTTCTTGCATAGATATGTTATCTGTCGTGCATGCCTCCCTAGTAAAATAACATATTGACTACCTACAGATCTCAAAACAGCACATTTGAACAATAATGTGATTTGGAAGAGATCACCATTGTTCGAAGAATATTTTTGTTTAAAGTAATATTGATTTTATTAATTTTTATATTGTGTTATTACTAATCTCTACAACTCAGAAATCAATAGTAACTATATCTTTGTACTCTACAATACAATTATTTTTTACTGAAATCTATAATCTGTGTTTCTACAAAAAAAGTAATTTTCTCTGGAAGGTATTTGTAGTTATTTATTTCCTATTTATAAAACAGTACAAATTTCATCTTTTCACTGAATATATTCTTGTAATACGTTACAAACAGCTGTATTGTTATTAAGGTGCTGAACAATAACAGAACATAGCATGGAGAATATAACAGGTCCATACCACGTGTTTCTGATGGCTGATGTACGCCAGCTGTTGCACCACCCATTCTCACTACATCACTATCCGTTGCTGCACTGCTGCCATTCCTGCTAAAATTATTGAAATGTCCCCTCATTGATTCTGTGAACAGATCTGGCAATTAGTCGCATTCGATACCGCCGCTTGTGAGTTACCTCACACATCGTTGCACATTGATTGATTAATTGTACCATCCTTTGTGAGCGCGTACGTGTGTGTGTGTGTGTGTGTTTGTGTGCGTAAGCGTGTGTGTATGTGTGTGAGTGTATAACTATTTAACTATATATATATGTATATATATATATATATATATATATATATATATATTTATATATATATATATATATATACATATATAAAATATAAATATTCAAAATCGTTATGGGCCTTACGTACTTCTTTGCTTTTGTAAATAAATTTCGAATTTTGTTTACCACTACGATACAAAATACAAATATAAAATAAAACCTCACCAAACAACAATATTCTGTCTTAAAGATAATAGTGTGTGTGTGTGTGTGTGCGTGAGTGCGTGCGTGTGTGTGTGTGTGTGTGGGTGTGTGTGTGTGTGTGTGTGTGTCCGAGCGCGCACATGATTGTCTTCTAGAGACAATATTGTTGTATAATAAAATTGTATTTAATAGGATATTATATATATATATATATATATATGTGTGTGTGTGTAGTATACAGGGCGCTATCCTAATTTGGAAATATACGCAACAAATTACAGAGAAGTAATTTGGACCTAAAACCATTTATTTTATATTTTAATAAATTATCAACTTGAAATAAAATTAATTGATCACATAACGAAGAAAATTAGTTTTTTCCAAAACTAATGAATTAAAATAACTCAAAGACGAACACTTATATATGTATATATATATATATATATATATATAATATCCTATTAAATACAATTTTATCATACAACAATATTGTCTCTAGAAGACAATCATGTGCGCGCTCGGACACACACACACACACACACACACACACACACACGCACGCACGCACGCACGGACACACACACACACTATTATCTTTAAGACAGAATATTGTTGTTTGGTGAGGTTTTATTTTATATTTTTATTTTGTATCGTAGTGGTAAACAAAATTCGAAATTTATTTACAAAAGCAAAGAAGTACGTTAGGCCCATAACGATTTTGAATATTTACTTAAATACCATTTACATATAGGCAATAAATGGAATTTATCCCATAAAATATGAATTAAAATGATCAAAGGAAAAATGTATAAAGTCAATCACCACTGTAACCTAAAAACTAGCTCCTATTAAAATAAAATAGTTTTGTTCTAATTGTTTTTACTGATTGCGATTTATTCCAGAAAACGTGGCAAAACATTAACTACGTTCTACATAATAATTTCTTTTCACCACGTGAACAAAGTTTAAGATTGGTTTTTTCTGCAGTAATGTAGCTCACATAACTGAAATGTAAGGCGTGTGTTTAGTAATTGTTTAAATACATGTTTTTATTTGTACTTTTTTTAAATTATAGAAAGAAAACTTTTTAATATAAGCCTACACTTGACAAGTTTTGTAAATAACAGTCAAACTGAAACCGTCTTATAATTGTTGCAATAAAATATATGAAGAATTATGCAAGAGTTTTAAAACTATTATTGTATCAATTATACAAGAATATGGAAATAATATTATTTTATATAGGTGACAAGAACATGGCAAAATAGCTTGGATATTAAACAAAAAATGTTTTAAATTTCCGAACAAAATAAATTCCACTACAGCTCATGATTGGTGGTGATGGGATGTTTTGGGTAATTTTTGACAGTATGCTTATGTGACTGTTGTAAGAAAATAAACCGATAGTTCAGAATCATTAAGTTTCCTCAATTAAGTGTAAAAGATAACCTCTGAAAGTATCCCAGATTTCATAAATGTGCGATATACGTATATCTGAATGTACTTTACGCAATAGTTTATTTGTTATACTTCCACATGCTTGAAACATTACCGAACCATTTCTGCTCGAGTGTATCGCGCTAAACTCTGTGCAGAGATACCGGTACAGTGTATATATGTGACAAGAACATAGAAAAATAACTTGTGTATTGAGCAAAAAACGACTTCTGACTCATAAATAATTGCCCGTTTGGCTAATCTGTGGCCAATGCTCATGTTTGGTGTGTACTAACTCAGACCCGGCATATCTTAGCAAGTCCTCTGTCTTTCTCTTCTACCTTATGGGTTGTGCAGTCACGTTAAAGTGTTAGTCAAACGCCTTACTAGAATATAATAAATTCTTTTGTTCCTTGAACGTTTTTGAAAAGTTCATTGAAGTATGTTATGAAAGCGAACTTAGTCCTATTAGATAATCGGACTAGGTAACTCCTAGTTACTACTTTAAATTAAACCTCGCTTATTAAAGAGCTTAATGTCCAGATCGATAAAGAGCTTATATATATATATATATATATATATATATATATATTCTGGATATACATTCTGGAATTCTAGCATATACATATATGCTAGGTAATCATTAAGAAATATATAATTAAACATCCAGACATGGAGAGAACCAGATAAAAGTTATTAAATAAGTATCGAAATATAATCTTTCACTGCTGTATCACTTCTTAAAAATAGATACAAAAAGTTACTGTTCGATAATTTTAAATAAACAGCTCAAACATTAGATGGTAGTTTGATATTCAATACTTCAAAAATATATACAAGTATAAGACAAACTTATCAATCCGTATATTTAAAAACAAGACTATTATATTTCTTCTTTTAGGCTGAAATGTATACGAATTAATTGCAAACATGTAATATAAATGTTTTGTTGAAATCAATTACTAATTAAGTCAACAGAAAGTTTTATTTTTATTTTTTTTATTTTATGTATATAGATATGTCGAACAACAATATTAGTTTAAGTGGCAAATAAGAAAAGAATGGCCTTGTAATTTTCTATTTTCTTTTCTATGTACGGTGTTGGTCTATAATTTTTTGTTCGTTACTATTTATAGACTTTCTTTATTTTTGTCGCTTGCATTGTGTTGTTTTTTCGCTTTTCTTTCGCATGGTTTGTTTGTGAAGCAAGGTTCGAAACCATTAATTCAGTTTGTTTGTTTATTTTATTTCTTTCATTCATTTTAAATAGTCAAAAATTATTTATGATATTGTGTGGTAACCATGGCAACTATTTAAGGTTGTACAAAGGAGGTTTCGACAACAACCAGATTGATAAAAAGAAAATTTCTTATTCTTCTTTGAGAAATACACTTCTAGCTATGGGAAAACTGGCTCAGTGCCAAAAACACTAGACTTATAGTTTAGTTATTGGATAAATATTTGAAAAGATTTGTGTTAACATCAATTGTCATCCACAACAGGTTTCTTAAAATGAATTTGAACGCGATTGGATAAACAAAAATTTATTTGTACAAGATATATCAGGAGAGTATGAGCTAATTGAAGGAATTTAAAAAGATTCGAAAAGGCTGGCTATATTCTAATCAAGCAGCATAAACTTGAACTGTATAGGTATATTGGTAGGTGTTTTAGATAGCAATCGATATCATGCAGTATATAATATATATTCATATATATATTATATTCATTATATATATATATATATATATATATATATATATATATATATTTATATATATATATATATATATATATATATATATATTGTCTCTCTCTCTCTCTCTCTCTCTCTCTCTCTCTATATATATATATATATATATATATATATATATATATATATATATACATATATATATATATATATATATATATATATATATATATATATATATATATATATATTGAGAGAGAGAGAGAGAGACAATATATATATATGGAGAAGAAAACTGTTGAGTTTTTGAGTCAAACAATGTCCCTTATTCATCAAATTAACGACGTTTCTATAACTAAATGACTATTATTTTTAAGCCTTTACTAATATATTAAAATTTATAATACATAAAGAATAAAAGCTTAGTAGTAGCGAAATTATCACAATATAAAGAAATATCATTATTCGCTCTGCAAGAACATTTTGCACTAGCAGCTTAGTTAACAATCATCATGATACAGTATACTTAATAAGAATAAAAATTAAGATTAAATTAAATTTACAAATGTTTTCGGTAATCTGGAATTTAAAAATATAAGAAAATAAGTATTGGAAAACAAGAATAATTAGTCAGTTAAATTAACAAGAAAAAAACACAGTTGCATAAAATATTAGGTATACATAAGAGACATTATGAAAATTATTAATTACAAAAGCAAAAATGAATATTTTGAACGTGGTCGAATATTAATACAAAAATTTGCAAATAATTATTTGGATAGCACGATGGATAAATAAATTTTTCCTGTTAACATTGGCGAGAGGAATTAAATATAGATGTGAATTATTTGTTTGAATTTTATTTTCACTTAAAAATTAAAGGTTTTTACATACAACACAAATTTTCGAAATTATTTTTGGCGATAATAAGTTTTGGATATGTGTAAAGATTCAGAAAAACTTTTTTTGAGCCCATTAAAAATATTAAATTTTCGAATTCAAGATTATTCACATAATATATTTATTAGTTTAATAAGTTAATATTTTTTATTATATTTATCATTTATTAAGTCAACTAGAGCTTAGCTAGTGAGAACAATTCACAAGTAATAATTAAAACAGTTTACTCTAAATCTCACTTCACATTAGTTTATTCAAACAAACGAGCTAGTTCATTAAAACAACCTGACTAGTTTCGACGACCATGTCGCCTTCATCAGTCTTGTAACCAAGCACTAATGTAGGATATCGATGTCGAAACTAATCTGTTCGTTTTAATGAGCTAGAGTGTTTCTTTTATTAAACTAATGTACAGTGAGATTTAGAGTTAACTGTTTTCATTTTTACCGTTGAAATTATATTTATTCTTTATGCATTACGCATTGAATTATTTTATTATTTTTTTGAATAGGATTTAGCTGTGTAAAGATCGTCAATAGGATGAATTAAGAACAATTTTCACTCAAAAAATCAACTGCTTTCGTCCTTATAAACAATATTTATTCCAGTAACAAATTGAATGAGTATATGATTATTAATATGACGATTATAATAATAAATTTTAGGTTTTGCTAAGATCACATTTAGGTTTATTCATTTATTTTGGTAACGGTCAACGTTTATAACATAATACAGTTGAGAAATTAGTAAAAAGGTGAAAAATAAATGTTCTGATTAATGGTAATTACAACTTATCGTCGTTTCAGTGCGCGTCGAGCTACTTTTCATAGTTTCTTAATAATGTCTACAGTTTATAAAAGCGCGCTGTCTTTTCGTGGCTCACAATGCGCGTCACCTAGGGCCTATAGATTGTATGGAGACGGTGGATTCCAGTTTTCTACTAATGGAAAACGTAATGTTCTTGGACAATTCTGAAAATAAGATTTTATGATTGAAACAAAGCCGTTCTCCTCTCCGACTCGCAGCGGGGGACCGAATTCCACAAATCTTTATTGCTTTGGGTATTTCCTATTTTGTCTCCAGATGTATGATTGAACCTTACCGTTAGGTTTGGATATTTGAGTGGGAAGAGAGACAAATACGATTTGTGTATGAGGCGAATTCTTTAATAATTAGTCAAGTATGATTTCGTGGTAATTGTAAACTATAAGTCATTGAACTCAGGTGGCTTAAAACTCACATTTAATTGGTTTCTCTTCACGGATATTTATACGTTTTTTTGCTGTAACTGGCAAGTCCAACTTTTATAACACTACTATGAATTTATCGCTTTCTGGCGACCAACAACGTTTAAAATTGCGTCATTTTAGACACTTTATAAGAGTGAAACTCGATATAATCTTTTCTGATCTAACAACCAAAAATGAATGCTATTGGAAAGTCAATGTTTCTCTTGTGTAATCAACAAGGATAAACATTTCTCAACTTAAAATAACGTCTACTTATAGTACCTACCCAGCAGTGACGCTCCTTTATCTTGTCGGTATGGACCGGTGATTAAAGTTATATTCAACCGTACCTGATTATTGTGGGGAAGAAAAATGATACATGTATTATAACATACCTTTACTTAAAGATGATCTACAGGATCTTTGCATCTATGGGTATCAGATTAATACACAGTTACTTGAGTTATACAATAACTTATTTACTTTATTTCTTATTTCAAATTGTATCAATTATAGGTCTATA
>JBAIZL010000006.1:102187785-102262785 GCA_036971475.1 Prosapia bicincta | reverse complement strand
GCCTTATCATCCGATTGAGGAAAGAGGGATGATCAACTAGAGTAGACCGAAGCTTTAGTGATGCCAGAAGAGTTTATAGCATTATCAATCCGATTGAGGCAGAGAGATGAAGTACTAGAGTATACTGGAGCTATAATGATCTAAGGATTGTTTATAGCCTTATCATCCGATTGAGGAAAGAGGGATGAGCAACTAGAGTAGACCGAAGCTTCAGTGATGCCAGAAGAGTTTATAGCATTATCAATCCGATTGAGGCAGAGAGATGAAGTACTAGAGTATACTGGAGCTATAATGATCTAAGGATTGTTTATAGCCTTATCATCCGATTGAGGAAAGAGGGATGAGCAACTAGAGTAGACCGAAGCTTTAGTGATGCCAGAAGAGTTTATAGCATTATCAATCCGATTGAGGCAGAGAGATGAAGTACTAGAGTAGACCGAAGCTTTACTGATCTAAGGATTATTTATAGCCTTGTCATCCGATTGAGGAGAGAGGAATCAAATTCTAAAGTAGACCGAAGCTTTACAGATCTAAGGAAAGTTTATAGCCTTATCATCCGCTTGAGGCAAGAGGGATGAAGTACTAGAGTATACCGGAGCTTTACTGATCTAACGATTGTAATTGTTTATAGCCTTGTCATCCGATTGAGGAAAGAGGGTTGAAGTACTAGAGTATACCGGAGCTTTACTGATCTAAGGATTGTAATTGTTTATAGCCTTGTCATCCGATTGAGGCAAGAGGGATGAAGTACTAGAGTATACTGGAGCTATAATGATCTAAGGATTGTTTATAGCCTTATCATCCGATTGAGGAAAGAGGGATGAGCAACTAGAGTAGACCGAAGCTTTAGTGATGCCAGAAGAGTTTATAGCATTATTAGTCCGATTGAGGCAGAGAGATGAAGTACTAGAGTATACTGGAGCTATAATGATCTAAGGATTGTTTATAGCCTTATCATCCGATTGAGGAAAGAGGGATGAGCAACTAGAGTAGACCGAAGCTTTAGTGATGCCAGAAGAGTTTATAGCATTATTAGTCCGATTGAGGCAGAGAGATGAAGTACTAGAGTAGACCGAAGCTTTACTGATCTAAGGATTATTTATAGCCTTGTCATCCGATTGAGGAGAGAGGAATCAAATTCTAAAGTAGACCGAACCTTTACAGATCTAAGGAAAGTTTATAGCCTTATCATCCGCTTGAGGCAAGAGGGATGAAGTACTAGAGTATACCGGAGCTTTACTGATCTAACGATTGTAATTGTTTATAGCCTTGTCATCCGATTGAGGAAAGAGGGTTGAAGTACTAGAGTATACCGGAGCTTTACTGATCTAAGGATTGTAATTGTTTATAGCCTTGTCATCCGATTGAGGCAAGAGGGATGAAGTACTAGAGTATACCGGAGCTTTACTGATCTAAGGATTGTAATTGTTTATAGCCTTGTCATCCGATTGAGGCAAGAGGATTGAAATTCTAAAGTAGACCGAAGCTTTACTGTTCAATGGAAATTTTAAAGCCTTATCAATTCGATTGACGCAAGAGGGATTAAGTACTAGAGTAGACCGAAGCTATAGTGATCTAAGGAAAGTTTATAGCCTTTTCAATCCGATTGAGGTAAGGGGGATGAAGTACTAGATTAGACCGAAGCTTTAATATCTAGATTATAGCCATAATATCTGACTTTAGGAAAAGAGACAAACTAACAGAGAGGGACTAACTCACTAATCTTTAATTGTCTAAGAAATTTTTCCATCCAAAACTCCTACTGTAGGAACAGAGAGCATTAGATTAGACCTCATATTTACTGTGTAAGTAAAGCTATAATCCTAACGTCCTGGTGTAGGTAGAGGGATTGAGGTTCTAAACTAGAAGAAATTTTTCCATCCAAAACTCCTACTGTAGGAACAGAGAGCATTAGATTAGACCTCATATTTGCTGTGTAAGTAAAGCTATAATCCTAACGTCCTGGTGTAGGTAGAGGGATTGAGGTTCTAAACTAGAAGAAATTTTTCCATCCAAAACTCCTACTGTAGGAACAGAGAGCATTAGATTAGATCTCATATTTACTGTGTAAGTAAAGCTATAATCCTAACGTCCTGGTGTAGGTAGAGGGATTGAGGTTCTAAACTAGAAGAAATTTTTCCATCCAAAACTCCTACTGTAGGAACAGAGAGCATTAGATTAGACCTCATATTTGCTGTGTAAGTAAAGCTATAATCCTAACGTCCTGGTGTAGGTAGAGGGATTGAGGTTCTAAACTATAAGAAATTTTTACATCCAAAACTCCTACTGTAGGAACAGAGAACAGTAGATTAGACCTCATATTTACTGTGTAAGTAAAGCTATAATCCTAACGTCCTGGTGTAGGTAGAGGGGTTGAGGTTCTAAACTAGAAGAAATTTTTACATCCAAAACTCCTACTGTAGGAACAGAGAACAGTAGATTAGACCTAATATTTACTGTGTAAGTAAGGCTATATAGCATAACTTCCGTGTGTAGGTAGAGGGATGAGGGTCTAAACTAGAAGAAATTTTTACATCCAAAACTCCTACTGTAGGAACAGAGAACAGTAGATTAGACCTCATATTTACTGTGTAAGTAAAGCTGTAATCCCAACGTCCTGGTGTAGGTAAAGGGATGAGGCTCTAAACTAGAAGAAATTTTTACATCCAAAACTCCTACTGTAGGAACAGAGAACAGTAGATTAGACCTAATATTTACTGTGTAAGTAAGGCTATAAAGCCTAACTTCCGGGTGTAGGTAGAGGTATGAGGTTCTAGACTAGAAAAAATTTTTAGATTACAACCTCCTATTGTAGGATCAGAGAACATTAGATTAGACCTAATAATTACTGTGTAAGTAAGGCTATAAAGCCTAACTTCCGGGTGTAGGTAGAGGGATGAGGTTCTAGACTAGAAAAAATTTTTAGATTACAACCTCCTACTGTAGGATCAGAGAACATTAGATTAGGCCTAATAATTACTGTGTAAGTAAGGCTATAAAGCCTAACTTCCGGGTGTAGGTAGAGGGATGAGGTTCTAGACTAGAAAATTTTTTTACTGGTATGAGAAAGATTTATGGTCTAACGTACTATATTAGGATGATGAACTAAATACTAAAGTAAAAAATCTTAGGAATATTTATAAAAGTAACATCCTAGTGTAAAGAGACGAACGAAGTATTAGAGTAGATCTAATCTTCTCTTGTCTAAAGAAGTCTTATAGCCTAACAACCTAGTATAGAAAAAGGGATAAATTAATATAGAAGGCCTAATATTCACTAGCATAAAGAAAAAATTAATCCCAGCGTCCAAGTGTAGGAAGGGGGGCGAAGTTTTAGACTAGATTTATAGCGTAACGTCGTGGTGTAGGAATTATACCGATGTACTAGAGTAGATTTAGTATTTACTACTTTCTTACTCTGGGCTCTACCCAATCAATAGTAACAAAAACACTAATATGTACTAAGCAAATGCTAAAATAACGTCTGAGAAAACAGTCTTTTGAAACAGTACGGGTATTTAGCATTAAAATGCACTGTAAAACTTGGTCATACGTCTCTATTTAACCTGCGAGGTTTGTTAAATATTCTCCTATAGGTCTATTGAAACTGGATCATGTTAAATAGATGCAGAGCTTACATTTTGTTACCCTTGCGTGGTAAATCCACAAATGTATACGCAAAACCATTATTACTGCGCATACAGGGCTGATTGACATTAACGTCCTTTTCTTTACTTCTTGTTCATTTTGTATTCTTCTTGGAAAGTTCATTAAAGACCATAGAAATCGGTCCGCTACAATCTCTATGCCTTATTTACCATTGCGCCTAGATGTGAGAGAGGGGTAGACAACTGACTGAATTTTCTCCTTTACCAGTCGGAAAATTCCTGTCAATTCCCCTTCCTCCGCATTTCATTAGTCTTGCTAAATCTCGTGAGTTTTGGAGAAGTTGGTAGATACGATTAATGAGTATGAAAGGTTAAGGACGAATAATTTTCAGTCGGATCTAGTTGATACTAGACAGGAGTGAATGAAGAAATGTTTCATATGAACTTTGTATTGGATCAAGAGACAGAACGATAATTGGTATTATTTTATACAAAAATGATAAATTAAGGGGTAAAATGACACCTTGGAATGTAAATGTACAGCCTAATATAAAAGTGATTCCCTTTATCATTTACACGATATTTACCATACTGTGAGATCTGTTTAAGAGACAATTTAAAAGGCAAGTTTTCTTAAAATCAGCTTTAAAATTTCATTAATATTCTCAAAGTTTACGCTGATTGAGAATAATGATATTTTGCTAACCGATCGTTGAAGCTTACGATCCATTGGTTATTAGACTAATAGAGTGGGTCGTTATGTGGTGAAACATTTTCCAATTCCTACTGTTAGTTCACACTCTCCTTATATCGTGCTCAAATTTTCAATCGTTAATAAAATATTTTCTATTCATCAACTCAATTTCAAACATATTTATTTAAAAACGAAAAAACACAAAATAGTTAACTCAAAATCTCACCAAAAATTAGTTTTTAATAAACAAACAGTCTAGTTTCGGCGACGATGTCACCTTCCTCAGTGCTTAGCTACTACTCTTAGTAGTAGCCAAGCATTGAGGAAGACGAAACTAGTCTGTTGTGAACTAGTGTGTTTGTTTATTAAAAACTAATTTTTGGTGAGATTTTGAAATAACTATTTTGTGTTTTACCGTTTTGAATAGTTGTCATTACCTAAGCTCTAATTAACTAAACATATTTTTAAGCTTGTGTCGATTGACAATTGATGTTAATACAGCTTCTATTCAAATAATAATTAACTATTTAAATTTAACTTTTATTGTATATAGGAAAAACCCTTTTATGAAAGGGACAAAGTATGCAATATAGTTGTTTCGTTACATTTAGGGTAAAATAAGGGATAACATATGATTTCATAAAACAGGTTATGTTATTAATGATGTTATATAAGCTAAACACAGCTTAATTTACGTTATAGGTTATGTGCTAGAACAGCTGTTTTAACACATAGACTATATTATTTTGTTTATAATAATTGTAATTATCTAATAAATAATATCTAAATAACTAAATTAATTTCTTTTGACCTAAGTAGAAATCGATTTTAATTTTTTTTTTTTTTTTTTTTTATAATACCTGTTTTATAGATGAAATGTAATTATATATAGGTAACCGTTCTTTTTTTGTATTTAGTTTAAAGTTATATATTTTACAGGCTATTAAGAACAAGACTAGCATTTGTTTAGCTGGTTTTGCACTTAACCTAAGTAATTATAGAATTGTGATAAAATGTTGAAGAATTTTATTAAAATGAAATAGGGTAAGATTTCTCTTTAACTCATGCATTTTTTAAAAATAATGTACCCTATAAATTTTATCCCTATGGTATTTTCAATATATTTTTTTTTGTCTTACTTCTGTGTCAGATTTTTAAGTTTTAATAAATTTGTAAAGAAAAAAAATGTCACTGAGCAACGACATCCTCAACATTCCGAACACTTCTAGGGTATATCGCGCTAAAATCACAAATCCATTCTTTTATCTATAAGTAAATATGAAGGTATCGGCTGGCGCCCCCCTACCGAGCAGTTTCTTGGTGCTGATTATGAATACCTGTCAAACATCTCCACGTCCGAGACAAAACACATGGAAACTATTATAAAATGTATTAAAACCATTTCCATACATTTTGTATATTATTATACCTTCCAAGCCTGCTCAGTGTTCATGAAGCATCAAACGATCGCCCATCCGATTCATAATTTAAGTGGTTTTAAGACCTCTGAGCCAGCATCGGAATGCTCAAGCGCTCTACGTCGAGAAGAATAAAATATAATTTTATTGCAAGAGGGCGACATATTTCTACTTTTAGGTCAGATTGTGGAGTATCCGATAGTGACAATAATAATCTAGTCCTGTGTTTACGTTGCTTTGTATTTCCGTTACTGTCTTTCCCGTTTAACACTTCTATTTCTAATATGCATCTGTTTCCGGTTTGTAGTAATATTTAGTTTTTTTTCTATTTTATGCTTTGGAGTTTTATTAAATTTACAAAGAACCCACTTGAAAACGTTTTCCTACGTTCAAGCAGCTAAATTAATAACAAGCTCCCAGAGCTTAATAACCGTTGAAGTGATATTTAACCATAACCGTAACTTTAATCGAAAGTAAAATATTCTTCCTTGATGAAATAATATCCTTTTAATTGGAAATTTTACTCGAAAGCATGTTTGTTTTACTTAAACCAAAGCTTCATTGCACAAATATTTCCAGATTTAGTTATATGATATTTCTATACGTTATGGATATAGATATTCTTAAACATTCCACACTTAATAACATATTTTCTTCTTTAATAAATTTCCTAAATTTGATATATTTAGTTAACTATTCTAAAATTACCTACTATGTAATGCATCTCAACTTTGGAAAATTTTATTTCAAACTCTTCGGAGTTGGACTATTTTTCTAAATTTAGTATATTTTATTTCCTTTTTAATAGGCTATATAAATTAAAAATGTATGTATGTGTTTGTATGTATGTATGTAAGTTTTTGATTGCTTTTGTGATGTGGAGTGTAGACTAATTTCCAAAACCTTTTTTTAAACTTTGCATATCAGTTATTAAATGGAATTTTATCCCCACCTCCAATCTACACATAGCTTATGTTAATATTTTACTTATTTGGTGGCATTGTATTATTTATTTAGTTCACTATTCTAAAATTACCTACTATGTAATGCATCTCAACTTTGGAAAATTTTATTTCAAACGCTTCAGAGTTGAACTATTTTTTTAATTTAGTATATTTTATTTCCTTTTTATACGCCATATAAATTAAAAATGTATGTATGTTTTTGTATGTATGTATGTAAGTTTTTGATTCCTTTTGTGGTGTGGAGTGTAGACTAATTTCCAAAACCTTTTTTTAAACTTTGCAAATCAGTTATTAAATTTAATTTTATCTTCACCTCCAATCTACACATAGCTTATGTTAAAATTTTACTTATTTGGTGGCATTGTATTATTTTTAAATTTTATATTTTAATAAAATATTACCCACTAGACGGTTGAGTAGTGGTACTGCACCAGAATACCAACCTAAAGATCTTACTCCGACCCCGAGTGAGCCCAAGAATTTCTGTATCAATATCAGCCCCCGATTGACTCATCCTCTGTAATGAGTATCTACACTGTAGTAATATTAGATGGTTGGAGCGCAGTTCTGGCCCCCTTACCTTTATTGAATACTTTATGATCTAAGTAGTGCGCTCATGTCTCTCTTTTACAATGTCAATGGTACCAAAATGATCTACTAATATTAAATATAATTTTAAGAAAACAATATAGTATTTTTATTTATACACAATGTTCAAAAACAAACACTTGTAAATTTTGGTTTAAAATAAGTACTTGTTGTTCATGTTATAGTAGGAATTCCATATGTCTGTTGTTTATTGTTCTTATCCAATAGGCTGGGAACTGCGAGAGATTTGCTTTTGGGGAAGGTATGTTATATTTCTTCGGCTTGAGATACAAATACAACCAAACTGAAAAAAACTTTTCGCAGACATAATGAAGTTATTAGATTTTGTTGAATGTATAAAATTCAATTTGATTGAATTGGTCTGAAATATTGTAGCCCCTGCAAGGGTAACCAAATTTATAAATTTCAAATTTGTCTTAAGGTAAATTTAGGATCTTTTTTTATCCTACAATAGATTATATATATATATATATATATAAATATATATATATATATATATATATATATATATATATATATATATATATATATATATATATATATCATATACATATACATATATATCATATACATATACTCATATATGTCATATATATATATATATATATATATATATATATATATATATATATATATACATGTATTAACTTTGCAACACTGTTTTCTTGTATTCACTATTCACTTGTACTATAATGTACTTAAACAAGAATCTTACTTGGTATAGGTTTTTTCGAAGACTTTAATTACGTGTTTTCATTTTCGAGCATCAACTGACACGGAGTGACAGTCGGAATTAATGTCTTCGAAAGTTCGTTTTTATACCACGTAAGATTCTCTTACCAATTGGTATGACTAATATAGCTTATAAAGGGTAAGAAATAAAACCCCCTGGTACATAATATACAGGTAATAATATGGTATTACGAGGGCATGATCGCATATCTGAAGGCGGCTCCATGGGACATGGAAGATAGGTTCTACCGTTTACATCGTTTGTAAGGAAAAGGAAAACAGAATTAGCTAGGATTGAGGAAAGGACGTGTTACTCCCGTAACATTGGGGGTAGGCATAAGTTATGGCATCGAGTGGTCAGTGCGTGTCCTTTACCTGAAGTATACATAAGTTCAAGTGGGGTTAGGAGTGTCCAACCTCTACTTCGTTATTCTACTGATTTGAAAACCACACTTATTAGTATAAGAGGGTATCAGTATTACAGGCTACTGAGTTGTTTATATCTTTTCGGTCATCCACTATAATATATGACAACTAGTTATATATTGCATATAACTTTAACCGCAAATGTTTATATTCATATAACTGAAATGTAGGTTTCCGAGAATGTTTTCGTTCGTTTGTATCAGATATTAAGTTAAGATACATTTTGTTTAAATTTTTTTCTAATAAAAATGGTTTTATCAGACCAGCCATTAACTTTTCTTACAGTATATATATTAACTTGCACCCTATATATTCATATAACTCAAGTGTCCAATAACACTTTATTTTTGTCAATTACATATATTAGAGTTAGCACAATACAACACTTCACTACAGTTACTTAAATAATTTGGTTGTCTTCAATCTTGTAACCATGTACTGGTTATCGAAAAGTTGAAGAGCCACTGTACTTGGATGAAGGCGACGTCTCTTTTCATGTTTTTTGGCCATCTTTCTTATTTCTTCTGTTATAGTCGGAATATTTGGATTTCTGTGAATATCTTAGTTTTTACATACCAAGGGCCATTAACTATATATCTCAGTACCTTATTTCGGAACATTTGAAGAATTTCTACATTAGATTCTTTTGCACATCCCCACAGTTGGCTCCCATAGAGACAAACTGGTTTCAAAATCTGATTGTAGATATGTATTTTATTTTCCAATGAGAGATTTGAATTTCTACAGAGAGCCAATAGTGCTTACGATATTTGATATGTAATTCCTAATTCTTTTTCTTGATGTTAACAATGATGCTTGAAGAGTTCAAAGGTATCCATAATATTTCATAAAGTGTTCGCAGTATGCATATTGTGTCATTAAGTGTTATAAAATGTGCATGATGTTGTGTAAAGTGTTGGAATGTATGTATGATGTGTATAGTGTTGGAATGCATGTATGATGAGGCACAAATTGTTGTAAATGCAAGTTGTTGTATAAAATGTTAGAAGATGTATATTATAATGTCCAATATATTGGAATGTATTTAAGATGTTTTGGAAAGTCTAAATCTATGTGTGAAGTTGTATAACGTTTTGCAAAGTATTTAGGATGTGTCAAGTGTTGGAGTGTATGTATGATGAGGCATAAAGTATTGGAAATGCAAGATGTTGTATAAAATGTTAGAAGATGTATATTATGTTCTCTAATGTATTGTAAAGTATTCATGATGTTGTGCACAGTCTTGTAATGTATGTATGAAGTTGCATAAAGTTTTGGAAAGTAATTATGATGTGTAACGTTTTGGAATGCAAATATGAATCGGCATAAAGTGTTGGAACATCAAGATTTTTTATAAAACGTTAAAAGATGTATATTATGATGTTTAGTGTATTTCAAAGCAATTTTGATGTTGTGTATAGACTCAGAATGTATGTATGATGGTGCATAAAGTTTTTTAAAATATGTATGATCTTGCGTAAAATATTAGAATGTATGTATGAAGAGACATACAGTTTTGCAAAGTATATGTGATGTGTAAACTTTTGGAATGCATGTATGAATGGAAATAATGTTTTGGAAATTCAAGACGTTGTATAAAACGTTAGAAGATGTATATTATGGTGTTCAATGTATTGAAACGCATGTTTGGTGCTGTGTATAGTCTCGGAATGTATGTATGAAAGTTTTGCAAAATATCTATGACCTTGAGTGAAATCGTAGAATGTATGCATGAAGGGACATAAAGTTTTGGAAAGTATATATGATGTGTAAACTTTTGGAATGCATGTATGAATGGACATAATGTTTTGGAAAGCATATATGATGTGTAAAGTTTTGGAATGCATGTATGAATGGACATAATGTTTTGGAAATTCAAGATTTTGTATAAAACGTTAGAAGATGTATATTATGATGTTCAGTGTATTACAAAGTATGTTTGATGTTGTGTATAGACTCAGAATGTATGCATGAAGGGACATAAAGTTTTGGAAAGTATATATGCTGTGTAAACTTTTGGAATGCATGTATGAATGGACATAATGTTTTGGAAAGCATATATGATGTGTAAAGTTTTGAAATGCATGTATGAATGGACATAATGTTTTGGAAATTCAAGATTTTGTATAAAACGTTAGAAGATGTATATTATGATGTTCAGTGTATTACAAAGTATGTTTGATGTTGTGTATAGACTCAGAATGTATGTATGATGGTGCATAAAGTTTTAGAAATAACTATGACCTTGCGTGAAATATTAGAATGTATGTATGAAGGGACATACAGTTTTGGAAAGTATATATGATATGTAAACTATTGGAATGTATGCATGAAGGGACATAAAGTTTTGGAAAGTATATATATGTTGTGTAAAGTTTTGGAATGCATGTATAAATGGACATAATGATTTGGAAATTCAAGATTTTGTATAAGACGTTAGAAGATGTGTATTATGATGTTCAGTGTATTACAAAGTATGTTTGATGTTGTGTATAGACTCAGAATGTATGAATGATGGTGCATAAAGTTTTTTTAAAATATCTATGACCTTGCGTGAAATCTTAGAATGTATGTATGAAGGGACGTAAAGTTTTGGAAAGTATATATGATGTGTAAACTATTGGAATGCATGTATGAATGAACATAATGTTTTGGAAATTCAAGATTTTGTATAAAACGTTAGAAGATGTATATTATGGTGTTCAATGTATTGTAAAACATTTTTGATGTTGTGTATAGTCACGGAATGTATGTATGATGGTGCATAAAGTTTTGGAAAATATCTATGACCTTGCGTGAAATCTTAGAATGTATGCATGGAGGGACATAAAGTTTTGGAAAGTATATATGATGTGTAAAGTGTTGGAATGCATGTATGAATGGACATAAAGTTTTGGAAATTCAAGACGTTGTACAAAACGTTAGAAGATGTATATTATGGTGTGCAGTGTATTGGAAAGAATTTTTGATGTGTATAGTCACGGAATGTATGTATGAAGGGACATAAAGTTTTGTAAAGTATATATGATGAGTTATAAGTAATATAAAGAGTTAATTATGTATAATAAAGTGTTAATTTTGTATTCAGTTATAATATGGATTCATTGCAAATTATAAAAACATACTTGTTTCAATATTAAATTATAAAAAAATTCAATAATACAAATAAAATTTGTAAATTTTGTTTTCATCTAACTAGATTTTCTTTATTTAAAAAAAATTGTTATTAAGGACCTACTTTATTAATTGTTATTGTATTTAAATCTGCAAATCTGTGATATTTATTTTATGCGTGTAGTTTAATTTGATCTTTATATGTGCGATTCTATGTATGGGTTAAAGTGTTCTTTGAATTTCTAATTCAGCATCTTCTTAGTTTGGCCTATCAGCAATTATACAATCCATGTATTTAATTTTATATACTTCGCCTTTGATTTATTGTTTATAAGTATAGTTTGATAGTCGTATATATCTTACAATTTAGTTTTCTACCTACCCATAATTATATAATATAATCTCACACTTAAAGTAAGGAACATATAATAACTAACTTTTATACAATGTGTTTAAATATGCCCTAATGACCTAAAAAAACATTATTCACGACAGGAACTAAAACCAGCATAGCTATATTTCATGTTACAGAACGGGAAATTAGATGCTAGATAAACGCTGTTCCAGATGTACTGAATTTGTATGTTAAGTTAGTCACAAACCTCTACTGAATTTGACTACATTAAAAAACGTAATATACTAATTTAAAAAAAAAAAAACAAATATTATTTCTGTGACGACGTCACGCTAAGAGAGTGTTAGTTTGATATCAAAGAAGCAGCATCCTCATGAAGCCAGAGATATGTAGACAGTTTAGGTGATTTTTATCAGAGGACCTTGACTCGACCAGGATATACTAATTTTCGATTCTTGAGCGTTCAGATCTTTTTCAAACGGTTAGCTCTCGTGATTGGTAAAGCAGAAGCGTAGGTCATACCTTATGATATATTGTTGATCTCGCTATACAATGAATGATTGATTTTCACAATTGGCTAGGTAGGTAGAGTAGATATTTTTATGAGGATAACTTGGATCGTCCAGCAACTCATGACTATTGATCTCGCTATACAATGAATGATTGTTTATCACAGTTGGCTAGATAGGTACAGTAGATATTTTTATGAGGATAATTTGGATCGTCCAGCATCTCCTGACTGTTGAATCTCGCTATACAATGAATGATTGTTTATCACAATTGGCTAGGTAGGTAGAGTAGATATTTTTATGAGGATACCTTGAATCGTCCAGCATCTCCTGATTGAAATGTTCGATTTATGATCTTGTTCAATCTTCGACTGTGTAACTTGCCAGCTTAGGCTAGGCAGTAAGTGTAATTCTTCCGTTACTTATAATTTTATTTTATTTGTGATTCCTAGGCTAATGTTAAGCATGTCTCAAGCGTCATTGTGAATAGCTGAAACACAATTCAGTCGAATGACTTTTGCACGATCTTGAAATTTAATCCATTGAAATATAATATCATAGTTTTATAAAGTCTACTATAAATAATGTGCCATTATTGGGCTGTTAGTCAAAAACTAAAACCGATGAATATCAGCTGGTTGCAAATTTCTTTAGAGAATATAAATTAAACGGCCATGACATCTCTCAACTATTTGGAGAATCTTTATTAAAACTGTAATTTTAATTATAAAAACTGTAAAAGCCTAACTGACTTCTGCGTAATTTTTTTCGTTGAAGCTATTTTCTTCCTCATATTTTCTCGATATGCTATAACTTTGGGTTTTCAACAAATAATTTACTAATCCTGTATGCCGTCTATTACTTGATTCCTTTTAGCGTCTAATAATTAAATATGATTAAGTAATTATGAGATCAGTATACAATTTAGGCTGACTAGATTTTCCTTAGATTAGATATATTAGATAACTGTGGTTATCTAACTTATAAGGAAATTTTATAATTTATCTCACTCATAAGATTCAAAACAAAGTCACGTAACATAAAACAACTGAGTAATAAAAGCAACTGTGATTTAAACCATGTTGTCACATAATTTAATCAACGATATTTATGGATATATAGGAAATTGTATTTGAAATGAATTTATACATAGCCTCCAAACACATCTGAATAGCAGTTAACTAGCTGCAAATTTAGGTTTTTGAAAATATCGTTGTGGTATAGAAAGCTACCGAAAGCTAAAAAGACGAATTCGTTACTCATTTATGTTAGAATTTCACACTCATGTTACGTTAGTTGATAGAGAAAGTAACTTTTATGTAATTTGGGTTTCGTGTTATCTCAGCCAGAAGTCGAACAATCTTGACTTCCACCTACCAACTAATTCCTTCTATCGAATGAACATCTAATCCGTGCTTAGTCCTTTTTACTGTAATCCTCATCATATGAGTTATTATTTTCTTTACCAGATTCATTAATTTGTTATCCTCCTTTTGAATTTTAATTTTATCCATTGGTGTTTGATGTGCTTCAAATCTACTCTAAAAGTTTCTTGTTTTGTTCGCTGTAGTATTCTAGTTACAATATACGTTGACTTTCATATGATTCTTCATTTTCATTAAACATATTTACACAAGTTTTCTTGCTATATTTCTAATTTGCATATTCAATTAACTTGCTTACTAAAGATAAGCATGCCACATTGATTATATATATTTAGTTAAAATGTAATTAACAATCTTCTAATTGGCTAAATACTGTTATTTATAATTGAACAATATGTTCTTCTGCTGCATATGATTATCTTTATTATTGCTGCTCGTAAAATGCTTAGACATTTGCATTAGACAATGCTTAGAAATTCTAATAAATAGTATACTTAAAATATACTCCTGATTTTTCCTCCTGATTACTACAAAAAACCATAAATTAATATAGTACATCTTCCACTACAGGCCTTTGCATCGGGTCACCTAGGGATAATGGGGTGTCCTATCTACGCCCTTGGTGTCCTGGTATACAAATATTATTTTAAAACTTTTTTAAAGAAATATCCAAGATAAAATTGTTATTTTCCCAATCTACGTTATTTTCTCGAGCATTGTACTTCAATTTTTTTTTTTTTTTCATATATTTTTGAAGTGAAAACGTTTATAGCGACGCTTACAAAAACGTATTTAATGAACATAAACATACATACTAACATTTCGTTCTTGAATTTTGTCGTCCAATACAAGTTGTCTCCGGAGACATTGATGAAGATCGCCACATAGCGATAGAAAACGTTCTGTCTCAGTAAGATTTAACAAATTTACAAAATTTAAATTTAGGAAAACATAAACTATTGTTTAAGTGATTAATTAACATTTCGTATCCGTATAATTTCCGTCAGATCAATAGCGTTAGTATAGATTCCATCAGGTTACTCTATGAGCAACCTCAAAGTTAGTTAAATGATCATTTTTTTCTTATATCAGCTGATTTTGTTATATGTTATGATCTAAAGGAACTGTACATATAGGCTATGTTACATTATTTATTGAACATTGTTAAAGATAAAGGGTAATATTAAATAGTTAATAAATATGTTATTCAATGTTATTTAGATTAATGGCAGATCAATTCATGTTTCTACAAATACTCTACGTTTCGATTCTCTATCCGAAAAGCTCTTAAAAATGTAAAGTATTTGTAAAAACTTCAGTTGGCCTGTGATCTGTCATTAACCTAAACAACATTGAACAGTTATTACCAAACAATAAATTAAGTTAAATATATTAATACATTTAAATTTTGATAAATCTCAATAGAAACAATTCAATATAACGATACTAATAAGTTTTAATCTTGTGTTTATAATCTTGTAATTTCATTGCATTTGTTAAATTCGCAAAGAATTAGCACTAATTTGTTATTTGTAGTTCAAATTTTGGTGTTAAATGTAAAAATTCTACATTACGGTCTCTTATAACAAACGTTTAGGTAATTTCTCATCACACAAAATTAAATGTTTTTCTCAATTATATATATCTGTAAACGTGGCTATAACGGTTTTACGTCTGTCAGATTCCCCCGAATGCCAAAAACATTTTTTATACCTCGAACATTTCAAAAGTTGATTCCATGCAGTTCATTGATCTTCAAGGAAGTAGAAGAGTGAAGAGTAGTTATTGTATTGTATGGGGGTGAGTCGGAGTCACCATCTGCAGCACCGAGTGGTTAGTTACAACCTTAGCGCTTCGGTGCACAACTTGTAATTATGTGCTAAGTAATAGCATTGATAATCGGAATTATCATTCTTAATTTAATTTTGCTCTAGGAAGTGAAAAGGTTATTTTTGTTGGTTAATATTGTCATTTTTATGTTAATTACATTATTATAATTATCATATGATATCGAGCCCGCTCTAGGCCTTTCGTATTTTTATTTCTTTGTATATAAATGTTGGACAAGAATTTTCAATGGTAACGTACCAAATACACTAAAATAAATTGTACTGAAACAGTTGTAAGATTTTATTTTATTTCATTGGATTTTTTTTACAGCTTTACAAACACATACAAGTAAAAAGAAGCTAAATCGGTTAGACTCGGGTATAAACATGTTCTGTGTGACCTCTGTTCAGTTTGAGGCAACATTCGTACCGTTCTTAAAGGTTTTGCGCATTTTTTTTAAAAGAGTGTTTCATGCTCGCTGTATACACATGGTATTTTACCTGTAGTAGAACCATAGTGGTTGGTGGGTCATCACGGAAAAATCTTCTTCATCACTCCCCAGACGTAGACATCAGGTGGTAGAAGGTGGAGTGGGCTGGGTAAAGAAAGTTTGCTCTAAGGGAGGTGGTTGCCAAAGCTTTCTTGAAGGAAAGCGTGTTGGCTAGAACGGTGTGGCTGGTTACGCCATCTTATTGGAAACATTGTGAACCAAAAGGCAGATTTCGGACTCAACAAAATCTCCTGAGGTTTCCTATAAAACGACCAAGAATGGCCCTTTCAGTACTTTTTATTTTGGCGCATACGGTAGTTGATCCCAGTACGATTAATGACGTAATCTTCAATTCCCTGTTATTTGATTATTGATTGTAAGTTTTATCATTCAGACAGATGAAGCCTATACATCTTCTTAACAAATTTTAAAAATATTTTGTATCATGTAAGTAAATGTATTTATATATTTTGCTTCGTGCATTTGTCTTTTGTTCTTCTCAATTATTTTTAATAGGTGACGTATTTTGTATAATTATTTTTTATTTTAAGTATTAAAGATGATACTCCTGAAGATAATTACATTGTGAATGAAATGTATAATAAGTCAAATTATTCATTTGGTTTGTTATTAGAAGTGTCCTTATTTTTTCACTAGATACGTTGGTCTTCTGTTTCTTTTAACTTTCGTCTTTTCTCTTTTTCTTCAGCAAAATTCTTTTCTTACATTGTATTGATTATACATTTGATATACTTGTTCAGCAATATTACAAAGTGTGATTTCTGAAGTAACAATTTTATGTCAAAGGTTGGTTTACAATTTTGTACTCCTTTAAATGTGTTTCGTGATTCTGTCATGACTAAAATAAATATTAGTATACATGTTTAAACGGTTAAACGTATACATCCATTCTTCAAACGGTTTATTCTACAAACAATTTTGACTGTAATTTTCAATTTAGTGGGTCTCCTGCCGTCTGTAGACAATACTTGTATAATGTCTCTTATACATAATTATATTTGGGTGTAACCTTTTATGGGTAATTTTTTTAAATATTGTTTTTCCATTTTATATCTAATGTTTTTATTTTTCTGATTTTCTTTGACTAAATCTGGTATCACACAAAAGAGGTTCCTTGTATTGTCATCTTCTAGTTAGTTCATTCTAGTAGTTGTACCTTATCTTCACTTACTTTAGAGTTTTGCTAGACGTCAATATTTCTAGAATTTCAGAGTAATTGATTTGTTTGCCTTAATTTCTTATGAATGTTTACAATAATTGGATTATCTCCATTACGCACTGTCGTCAGTCCTTTTTTGAACATGATCTCAAATAAACAACATACTTTATTTTACGAGACCAAAACGTTATAAATTACTCACTGATGAAGCACAAAATTAATATATTCATTTTATTGACTATATTACGAAATTTACTAAACCTGTTTCAATGTTACCCTCTCAGACCTGTATTTTAGATCAGGGATTCTGTATTGCAAAAACAATAATTTTTCTCTATTACTTTTTATTTCCTTTGCAAACCAAATAGGCCTACAGTAAATTTCCAATTCATTCCATGTGCCACTATGCCTTTCCCATTTGAAAGTTCTCGAGGCCCCTGAGTAGAATTAGACCATCCCAACTTTACAAAAAATAGGAGTAAGCATCAAATACTCAGCGAAATCTCAGCTAGTCAGTTATTTTACTCTTATAACATTGGGATCATTTAAAATTATTTTCAACAATACCATCCTATTTCTACACTTTATAAGTTTTAATTATATATATATATATATATATATATATATATATATATATAGAGAGAGAGAGAGAGAGAGAGAGCATTGTTTAATTCTTGAACTTTGTAGTCCATTACGTTCGGTTGAACCTAATTAATCACTTTAACATTAGTTTATGACTATCTGAACTTTAAACTTTATAAATTTGTAAAACCTTACTGAGACAGAACTTTTTCTATCGCTAAGTGGCGATCTTCATCAGTACCTTTTGCTTGGAGTTGTTACGTAATGCGGTTACGGTTTTAAAGGCAGGTTTTCGATAGTATCAAAGAGTATGCGTGATTTGTATTGGGTTTGTTTGTTTATTATGTTTGTACTTTGTTTTTTTTTGTGTGCAACCAATTCTACATTGGGCAAACAGATCGCAGCTTTAAACAAAGAGTCGAGGAACACAAACAGAACAGCAACTCAGCATTTTACAATCACATAAAAGAAACAGGACACAATTACACAGACATTTACCATTGAGCTCTAATCTAGAAATCTTACACATTAACAAAAAGGACCACATCTCAACACACTAGAGCAATATGAAATTTACAAAAACACAAAGTGCAAATGTATTAATCGAACAAACCCGATACAAATCACGCATACTCTTTGATACTATCAAAACCTACCTTTAAAACCGTCACTACATTACATAGCAACTCCAAGCAGAAAGCACTGATGAAGATCGCCACATAGCGATCGAAAACGTTCTGTCTCTTTAAGTTTTCACAAATTTACAAAATTTAAAGTTCGGATAGTCATAAAATAATGTTAAATTTATTAATATTATTTATCTTATACAAATTTTATAATTCTTTCTGATTAACCATTTAAACCTATTTTTTTATTGTAAAATAATAATAATTGGTTTTAGACAATAACTTTACCAACAATAGTACAGTTACTTAAAAACCTCACTGATCTATTACAAATTTAGATCTCAGTATGCTCATCAGTTCGATGTCAATTTAAAAGATCAAAATTTGGATAATTTGGTCGAAACTTGACAATTAGAAACTATCGCGGGTAGTTTGACAAGCAATAGACACATGCATGTAAAACGATTGTGCAAAACTATTTATCCTATTTCTACATTATATTATTTTATTAAACCTACAAGGGGGTCAATAGCTGTACACAAGGACTAGTTTGGGCGGTTGATTATCACAACAATGACGAAGTGTAATGAAATATCATAAAGTTGAAAGAACACTGTTATCTCCTATTTAAACAATCATCTCTTATTTTACAAGTATATATAAATATTAAATTATTTTTATTTTGAAATAATGCAATTGTGTCTAGTGTACGGGTATAGTTTGAATCTGTGGGGCTGGGGATCTAGATCCGCCAGTGATCCACAGCATGTGTTTTTTTTATTAAAAATAATCTTATGTAACATTTAAGAATAAATATTCGAAATTATTGTAAATTTGTAGATATACAAAGCTCGAGATGTAAGTTCTTAAAGAGAGAGACAAATATAGAGATAAATTTAAAATTAGGCATGGTTAAAAGCGAAACATTTTAAAATGTTAGTAAAAGTACTAAAATATCAAATGTTTAAACCATCAAACTTATTAAAACTTATTATAAAACTTATCAAAACTTACTAAAACTAATAACGTTCGCGTTTTTTATTTTTTAACGATTTTGATTTTTTATTTAACCTAAAAACTACCAATAAATATGTTCTTAACTTTTATAGAGAAGTTCATAAAGAAATGAAAAATCGAAACCATAATGAAATCGATAGATCAAAATGAAAACTACCTCAATTGTTACTAAAGGTTTTCATTCAATTTTAAAAGTCCAAATCATTGTGTTAAATATAGCCACAAAAATATTTTTCAAGCCTAAAATGAACCCCACTGCCACTGAGAAAAAATTTTTAAATTATACTTTTTTTAAAATTAATTTTACAGTTGATATCTATTTTGCCATTTCATTTTTTAGGTAATTTTCTCTACCTTAAAATTGAGTAAACTGTTTTTTATTCATTTCGGTTTGGTTTGAAAGTAGTGTTGTTTTTAAAATTTACTTAAATATTATTTAATACAGCATAGCAAACAAATAATCTAAAATATCTTAATATATGCACTTAGTCAAAGATATGGCAATGTATTTAAAAAAAACATAATATGTACTAACAAACATAACATATATGTACTTGAAAAAAACAAATCATAATATATAATTCTTTGGACTCTTTTATAATTCTAAAATATCTTAATATATGCACTTAGTCAAAGATATGGCAATGTACTTAAAAAAAACATAATATGTACTAACAAACATAACATATATTTACTTGACAAAAACAAATCATAATATATAATTCTTTGGACTCTTTTATAATTCTAAAATATCTTAATATATGCACTTAGTCAAAGATATGGCAATGTACTTAAAAAAAACATAATATGTACTAACAAACATAACATATATTTACTTGACAAAAACAAATCATAATATATAATTCTTTAGACTCTTTTATAATTCTAAAATATCTTAATATATGCACTTAGTCAAAGATATGGCAATGTACTTAAAAAAAACATAATATGTACTAACAAACATAACATATATGTGCTTGAAAAAACAAATCATAATATATAATTCTTTGGACTCTTTTATAATTCTAAAATATTTTAATATATGCACTTACTCAAAGATATGGCAATGTACTTAAAAAAAACATAATATGTACTAACAAACATAACATATATGTGCTTGAAAAAACAAATCATAATATATAATTCTTTGGACTCTTTTATAATTCTAAAATATCTTAATATATGCACTTAGTCAAAGATATGGCAATGTACTTTAAAAAAACATAATATGTACTAACAAACATAACATATATGTGCTTGAAAAAACAAATCATAATATATAATTCTTTGGACTCTTTTATAATTCCAAAATATCTTAATATATGCACTTAGTCAAAGATATGGCAATGTACTTAAAAAAAACATAATATGTACTAACAAACATAACATATATGTGCTTGAAAAAACAAATCATAATATATAATTCTTTGTACTCTTTTATAATTCGAAAATATCTTAATATATGCACTTAGTCAAAGATATGGCAATGTACTTTAAAAAAACATAATATGTACTAACAAAGATAACATATATGTGCTTGAAAAAACAAATCATAATATATAATTCTTTGGACTCTTTTATAATTCTAAAATATCTTAATATATGCACTTAGTCAAAGATATGGCAATGTACTTAAAAAAAACATAATATGTACTAACAAACATAACATATATGTACTTGAAAAAAACAAATCATAATATATAATTCTTTGGACTCTTTTATAATTGAAAATAACAATTATTTGTTGATTGTCGTCTTACAGAGATAGGAAACCATCTCCATTCTTCTAAAAAATGCAGTCTGGTCTTAATTGCGGCCAACTGCAGACACTACACTTAATTGCTACATTTTTAATCGCATGATAAAAAATTAAAACCTCCCAGAATTAAGAATGTTCATTCCATTCTATTCTACCAACGACAAGAGACAAATAGACAGATTGCCTCATTTCTACCTACATAAACGCAGAAAACCCAAATTACCTAAAGCTGTCTGAGGATCTTGCAAAAAAAACACTTTGTAGATTCATCTCAATAAATCAGATGTCCATCTCTGAATTCTGTTGATCTTACTCACTCATCTGCTTATTCTTACAAATTATTTAAGGAAACGTCTCCCCACGTATCTCACAGAGTCGTTGCTTCTACTCAGAATGTCGTGTCCACACATCTCGACAGAGCCATCTGCAATTTATTAGTTGGTCTACTTTACTTTCTTAACTGTCACTTGCCCCTGTGATCTAGAAAAAGCATATCCAAGTTCTTGAATGAGGTTCTGGTGAAGTTTGTATGCATCCGTCTTGGTTACGATTCAACGAACTTATATTTTATCTCATTACACAACACAGTACCAATTTACAATAGAATTTTCTTCCTAGCCAGTGTGTTTACCAATGAGCACGTTCATAATAGACACCTTGTTTATGATGTAGACTCCAATTTGCCTAACGCAGCAGAAACATGCTAGTAGATAGAAAAAACATTCGCTCTCATCATTCAATGGATCTGATAGTTAGGTGTCATTTACTTCAGTCTGAAATATTACTGTTTTAATAAAAAATATCAGAAGATAACCATAGTGAAAAATTTATCCAATTTTACAATCTCATTCCAAATTTCGGGATATCTGCCTACCTATCAACACTGTATAAAAATGAGTGGCCACCCCAATATAGTATATAGCTTTTGGCAAAAAATATTGTAAACCCAAGCCCTATAGTATTTTTTTACTGAAAGACAAAGTGCATGATGACATCTAAACTTATGACATATGTTGAGCAACTAGCAGCTATTAAACCGCAGCTATTAAATAATATATATGGAAAGCAGCACCTACTAGTTCAAATATATCAGGTATTCAGGATGACCAGACTACCTTATTTCCAAAACCCCTAAATATGTATTCTATTATTATAATAAACAATATCACATCACCAACATAATACCTGTTTATAAGAAGATACTGTTACGGGTTCTTTTTTATACAGACAATATGCATGTAAATCAGTTAACACATTACCATAGGTAGCCGAATGGCAATAATTTCTACTAATTTTAAATAATCGTCTAAAAATGTATGAATCTATTACAATAATAAATCGTGGAAGTCACGATCCATTATCTGAATGCGATAGGTAGCCGAATGCACATATTTTCTCCACATTAAATCTAATCGTCTGAATATCTATGACTTTTTTTACAATAATATTTCGTGGAAGTCAATCCATTATCTAAATGCCATTGGTAGCCGAATGCAAATATTTTCTGCTAATTAAAACTAATCAACTACATATCTATGAATCTATTACAATAATAAATAGTGGAAGTCAATCCATTATCTGAATGCCATAGGTAGTCGAATGCACATATTTTCTCCACATTAAATCTAATCGTCTGAATATCTATGACTTTTTTTACAATAATATTTCGTGGAAGTCAATCCATTATCTAAATGCCATTGGTAGCCGAATGCAAATATTTTCTGCTAATTAAAACTAATCAACTACATATCTATGAATCTATTACAATAATAAATAGTGGAAGTCAATCCATTATCTGAATGCGATAGGTAGCCGAATGCACATATTTTCTCCACATTAAATCTAATCGTCTGAATATCTATGACTTTGTTTACAATAATATTTCGTGGAAGTCAATCCATTATCTAAATGCCATTGGTAGCCGAATGCAAATATTTTCTGCTAATTAAAACTAATCAACTACATATCTATGAATCTATTACAATAATAAATAGTGGAAGTCAATCCATTATCTGAATGCCATAGGTAGTCGAATGCACATATTTTCTCCTAATAAAACTAATCAACTGAATATCAATGAATCTATTACAATAATAAATCGTGGAAGTCAAACCATTATCTGAATGGCACAGGTAACCGAATGCCAATATTTTCTCCTGGTTAAAACCAATCGTCTGAAAATTTATGAATCTATTACAATAATAAATCGTGGAAGTCACGATCCATTATCTGAATGCGATAGGTAGCCGAATGCACATATTTTCTCCACATTAAATCTAATCGTCTGAATATCTATGACTTTTTTTACAATAATATTTCGTGGAAGTCAATCCATTATCTAAATGCCATTGGTAGCCGAATGCAAATATTTTCTGCTAATTAAAACTAATCAACTACATATCTATGAATCTATTACAATAATAAATAGTGGAAGTCAATCCATTATCTGAATGCGATAGGTAGCCGAATGCACATATTTTCTCCACATTAAATCTAATCGTCTGAATATCTATGACTTTTTTTACAATAATATTTCGTGGAAGTCAATCCATTATCTAAATGCCATTGGTAGCCGAATGCAAATATTTTCTGCTAATTAAAACTAATCAACTACATATCTATGAATCTATTACAATAATAAATAGTGGACGTCAATCCATTATCTGAATGCCATAGGTAGTCGAATGCACATATTTTCTCCTAATAAAACTAATCAACTGAATATCAATGAATCTATTACAATAATAAATCGTGGAAGTCAAACCATTATCTGAATGCCACAGGTAACCGAATGCCAATATTTTCTCCTGGTTAAAACCAATCGTCTGAAAATTTATGAATCTATTACAATAATAAATCGTGGAAGTCACGATCCATTATCTGAATGCGATAGGTAGCCGAATGCACATATTTTCTCCACATTAAATCTAATCGTCTGAATATCTATGACTTTTTTTACAATAATATTTCGTGGAAGTCAATCCATTATCTAAATGCCATTGGTAGCCCAATGCAAATATTTTCTGCTAATTAAAACTAATCAACTACATATCTATGAATCTATTACAATAATAAATAGTGGAAGTCAATCCATTATCTGAATGCCATAGGTAGTCGAATGCACATATTTTCTCCTAATTAAAACTAATCGTCTGAATATCTATGCATCTATTACAATAATGGGTCGTGGATGTCAATCCATTATCTGAATTCCATATGTAGCCAAATGCACATTTTTTCTCCTAATAAAACTAATCAACTGAATATCAATGAATCTATTACAATAATAAATCGTGGAAGTCAAACCATTATCTGAATGCCACAGGTAACCGAATGCCAATATTTTCTCCTGGTTAAAACCAATCGTCTGAAAATTTATGAATCTATTACAATAATAAATCGTGGAAGTCAATCCATTCTGTAATTACCATACGTAGCCGAATGCACACATTTTCCCGAAATTAATACTAATCCTTTGAATATCTATGAATCTATTACAATATTGGGTCGTGGAAGTCAAACCATAATTTGAATGCTATAAGTAGCCGAATGCACATATTTTATCCAAATTAAATCTAATCGTCTGAATATCTATGACTTTTTTACAATAATAAATCGTGGAAGTCACGATCCATTATCTGAATGCGATAGGTAGCCGAATGCACATATTTTCTCCAAATTAAATCTAATCGTCTGAATATCTATGAATCTATTACAATAATAAATAGTGGAAGTCAATCCATTATCTGAATGCGATAGGTAGCCGAATGCACATATTTTCTCCAAATTAAATCTAAGCGTCTGAATATCTATGACCTTTTTACAATAATAAATCGTGGAAGTCACGATCCATTATCTGAATGCGATAGGTAGCCGAATGCACATATATTCTCCAAATTAAATCTAATCGTCTGAATATCAATGAATCTATTCCAATAATAAATCCTGGAAGTCAAACCATTATCTGAATGCCATAGGTAGCCGAATTCACATATTTTCTCCAAATTAAATCTAATCGTCTAAATATCTATGACTCTAATACAATAATATATCGTACTTACTTACTTACTAGCCAACGCCTACCCTTGGCTGTTGAGCCATTTGGTGACGCGCTGACAAGTATAGTCGAACCAGTGGGTCATCATCATCTCCGGAATGGTCGAGCGCGCTGCACTTCATCAGATGATCCGCATCCATCGTATCGTCAGCTCAAAGTCTGACTAGGTTTTCCCAATTTCTTCCTGCTGATTGCTGTGTGAGGTGCAGTTTGCTGGCCTGGTCGATAGTTGCATTGATGAGGGCTTTCGTGCTTTGCATCGAAGGCATGAAAATGTGTTGTGCCATGGATGTGCCTTTCTTGGCCAGAAAGTCCGCCCTCTCATTTCCATAGAGGCCAACATGGCTTGGGATCCATTGTAAAGCTATAAGCCAACCCCCATTCGCCAGGTTTTCCAGGGCTTTTCTTGTCTCCATTGTTCTTTTGCAGTCTGTATCTGTATTTCGCGATAGGTTACGGATAGCCGCTTGTGAATCGACGAAGAAAACTGCCTGTGTAGGGGCTATTTTGTTTAGTTCTGCGGCTGCTGCTTGTACTGCTCCTATATCTCCATCGTAGTTGGTCTGGGGAGTTCCCACTGCTAGGTATCCCTCAAAATTGCCACTGTAGTAGGCAGCTCCTGTTGCACCTGTTTCCGGTATTGAAGATCCATCCGTGTATATATGTAACCATTCTGGTTTTGGGTACTCTTTATTGATTGTATGTAGGGCTGCTTGCCTCAATTCTACGTCCAGGGATGCTGATTTCGACTGACTGTGGCTCTTCAATCCAAATTTAGCTTTTGGTAAATTGTAGAAAAACTCGCGGTAATCTGTAAGCACAGGTGGCTTCTCTAAGGCTACTCCATACTTCAAGGCCACCCTCTCATAGGACGCCATTGTGGTTAATTGAGTCTTCAGTCGAGCCGTGGCTTGTCTGTAGCTTGTCCAATGAGTGTGTACTCCTCTGTGTCTCTGCCAGAATCGGAAAGCTATTTTCTCTCTATGGCTTGCCATTGAACTACACTTCGTTTGTGCCTCCATTGCTGCGATGGGTGTGGATTTAGGTGCACCCGTTATAATCCTTAACGCTGTGTTCTGCACGATGTCCAATTTATTGAGGGTGTTACGGTTGCTTGTGATGGTCACTTTACTTCCGTAGTCAAGGACAGGTCTGATATATGACTTATAGGTAGTTATTAGGACATCCTGGCTGGCACCCCATATTGTAGCTGTCAGTCTTTTTAATATTTTAGTTCTTTTTGTTGCTTTTTCCGCGCACTGTTCGACATGAGGACCCCATGTCTGACGTCTATCAAGTACTACACCCAGATATTTGGAGAGACTACTTTCTTCCAACGGATCGCTTTTTTTAATACAAAGAGATGCGGGGTACTTTGGTGGAAAGCGTGAACAGTTGAAAAGTGGTTTTTGTGGAGCTAACCGTCATCGAATTATAACTGGTCCACATTTCCAACTTTCTGAGAGCGTCATTTAATGCTGTTTCAAGCGCTAGGGTACTGCTGCTCGTTGCCCACATAAGTAAGTCATCCGCATATAATAGTGCCTTGATTCCTGTCACTTCCTTAACAGCGACAAGTACGTCATCAATCATGATGATAAACATGATGTTTTGGGGGGTGATGTTGATCGCCTGCTCGTGGTGCCCCCTGCGTAATCTAAACGATCAACCAAAGGTTCGCCTCTAAACACGCTGATCACAATGACTATGAACCTTACCCAAAATGGCCCTTTTCAGGGCTCCGACACTAGCCTTCGCATCATTTTCTGGAATGCAGGAGGCCTTAACAATGTTAAGTTTGTACAATTCAAAGGAAACGTCTACCATGCCGACGTGAATGTTTACTTTATAGTTGAAGCAGGAGCAGCTACAGAAACTCCAAACTTTTATCAGACAAAAGGCTACGCAGTCTCTGCTTTAAAGAGATCACGACAAATAGCATCTGGTATCTATATAGGGGTCAGAGATGGTCTCACGGCAAATTTTAAGATCATACATGAGATGGATGATAAAGATAAACTGGAAGATGTTTTGATTGAAACATGGAAAAACAAACAACATTTTAATATTGTCAGTCTCTATAATCTTTTGAAGAAATAGAGAGAACCATCCAACCTAATAGCATAATTATTGGAGATTTTAACAGTCCGTCACCGGCTACTCACATTTATCACCGGCTGGAAAGATAACCCAAGAATTAATCGATAATAATCAACTCCAAGTCATAGATACCCCTCCAACATTCTTATCATATACTGGAAATTTATCAAGACCGGACTTAGTAATAACCCATCTAAATATTGCTGACAGAACCAATGCAAAACTACTGGAGGAAGTTGGCGTTGTGGCCACAGAGCTATATTCATAACCATAGAGACAAATAAAAGCGAATACATAATTACCTGAGCTTCCAGATGGAATTTTAAGAAAGCAGACTGGAACTAATGTTGAAGGGTTACAGATGAGGCTCTGGGTAATTTAGCGCTCCCAGAAATTACCGATAAAGCTACCCGCTTTATTAATCAAATAACTATCGAATGCGCTCTTAAATGTGTACCCAGAGGGCAAGTAAAAAAGTTTAGACCCTACTGGAATGCAACGCTAACCTCGCTAAAGAAGAAACGCAATCGATCAAGTAAAATAGCCGAAAGAACAAAAACTCAACACGATTTGAGATGCCTTAGAAAACACCAAGCTGAATTACACCACGACGTAAAGACATCCAAACCTTTGGCCTTCAAATCTTTTATTGCTAATTTAGACTACCGGAAGGATGGCACCAAAGCCCATCGCTATATATCTCGGCTAGATAACCATGCCCCCAAAAACATTAGACAGCCTATACAGTACTCAGGTAAATCCTTCGCAGACCCATACGAAGCTGCAGATGCACTAAGTAAGCATTAGGCCAAAATCACCCGCACAAGTGTGGATAAAACCGTCACTAAGACCCTGCGTAAAACGCCAATACCATCTTGCGTCGAAGAGAAGACACACGAACGCTTCACATCACATTTTACAATCACGGAACTGGAATTGGCTTTAGCACAAACCAAACATAAAAAAGCTGCAGGTATTGATGAGATATATCCGGAATTCATTGTTAACTTGGGAGACGAAGCCAAGAAAACCTTTCTAGCCTTGGTGAACCTGACCTGGAAACATTATGTACCTCAGCAATGGAGAAACGCCGAAATATTACCAGTTCTGAAAAAGGATAAACCCCCTGATCAACCCGAAAGTTACAGGCCTATATCCCTAACCAGCGCCAGCTGTAAAGTGGCAGAAAAGATGGTGGTCCACCGACTTAATCAGTACATCGAACAAAAAGGCGTGCTAGACGATGCTCAAGCCGGGCTTCGAAGACACCGTAGTACTATGGATCATATAATGAATTTTAGACAACACGTCGATGACGGATACCACAAAAGGATGTCTACTCTGGCGGTACTAGTAGATTTCGAGGCCGCCTACGATACCGTGTAGAGGCTAATGCTTTTACACAATATTAAATCGTGGAAGTAAATCCATTATCTGAATGCGACAGGTAGCCTAATGGAAAACATTTTCTCCTAATAAAAACTAATCGTCTCAATATCTATGAATCTATTACATTAATGAATCGTGGAAGTCAAACCAAGTATCTGAATACCGTAGGTAGCCGAATGCACATATTTTCTCCTAATTAAAACTAATCGTCTCAATATCTATGAATCTATTACAATAATGAATCGTGGAAGTCAAACAATTATCTGAATGCGATAGGTAGCCGTATGCACATATTTTCTCTGAATCAAATCTAATCGTCTGAATATCTATGAATCTATTACAATAATAAATAGTGGAAGTCAATCCATTATCTGAATGCGATAGGTAGCCGAATGCACATATTTTCTCCAAATTAAATCTAAGCGTCTGAATATCTATGACTTTTTTACAATAATAAATCGTGGAAGTCACGATCCATTATCTGAATGCGATAGGTAGCCGAATGCACATATTTTCTCCAAATTAAATCTAATCGTCTGAATATCTATGACTTTTTTACAATAATAAATCGTGGAAGTCACGATCCATTATCTGAATGCGATAGGTAGCCGAATGCACATATTTTCTCCAAATTAAATCTAATCGTCTGAATATCTATGACTTTTTTACAATAATAAATCGTGGAAGTCACGATCCATTATCTGAATGCGATAGGTAGCCGAATGCACATATTTTCTCCAAATTAAATCTAATCGTCTGAATATCTATGAATCTATTACAATAATAAATAGTGGAAGTCAATCCATTATCTGAATGCGATAGGTAGCCGAATGCACATATTTTCTCCAAATTAAATCTAAGCGTCTGAATATCTATGACCTTTTTACAATAATAAATCGTGGAAGTCACGATCCATTATCTGAATGCGATAGGTAGCCGAATGCACATATATTCTCCAAATTAAATCTAATCGTCTGAATATCTATGAATCTATTACAATAATAAATAGTGGAAGTCAATCCATTATCTGAATGCCATAGGTAGCCGAATGCACATATTTTCTCCAAATTAAATCTAAGCGTCTGAATATCTATGACTTTTTTACAATAATAAATCGTGGAAGTCAAACCATTATCTGAATGCGATAGGTAGCCGAATGCACATATTTTCTCCAAATTAAATCTAAGAGTCTGAATATCTATGACTTTTTTACAATAATAAATCGTGGAAGTCAATCCATTATCTGAATGCGATAGGTAGCCGAATGCACATATTTCCTCCACATTAAATCTAATCGTCTGAATATCTATGACTTTTTTACAATAATAAATCGTGGAAGTCAATCCATTATCTGAATGCGATAGGTAGCCGAATGCACATATTTCCTCCACATTAAATCTAATCGTCTGAATATCTATGACTTTTTTACAATAATATTTCGTGGAAGTCAATCCATTATCTGAATGCGATAGGTAGCCGAATGCACATATTTCCTCCACATTAAATCTAATCGTCTGAATATCTATGACTTTTTTACAATAATATTTCGTGGAAGTCAATCCATTATCTGAATGCGATAGGTAGCCGAATGCACATATTTCCTCCACATTAAATCTAATCGTCTGAATATCTATGACTTTTTTACAATAATATTTCGTGGAAGTCAATCCATTATCTGAATGCGATAGGTAGCCGAATGCACATATTTCCTCCACATTAAATCTAATCGTCTGAATATCTATGACTTTTTTACAATAATAAATCGTGGAAGTCAATCCATTATCTGAATGCGATAGGTAGCCGAATGCACATATTTTCTCCAAATTAAATCTAAGAGTCTGAATATCTATGACTTTTTTACAATAATAAATCGTGGAAGTCAATCCATTATCTGAATGCGATAGGTAGCCGAATGCACATATTTCCTCCACATTAAATCTAATCGTCTGAATATCTGTGACTTTTTTACAATAATATTTCGTGGAAGTCAATCCATTATCTGAATGCGATAGGTAGCCGAATGCACATATTTTCTCCAAATTAAATCTAAGAGTCTGAATATCTATGACTTTTTTACAATAATAAATCGTGGAAGTCAATCCATTATCTGAATGCGATAGGTAGCCGAATGCACATATTTCCTCCACATTAAATCTAATCGTCTGAATATCTATGACTTTTTTACAATAATATTTCGTGGAAGTCAATCCATTATCTGAATGCGATAGGTAGCCGAATGCACATATTTTCTCCAGATTAAATCTAATCGTCTGAATATCTATGACTTTTTTACAATAATAAATCCTGGAGTCAAACTATTATCTGAATGCGATAGGTAGCCGAATGCACATATATTATCCAAATTAAATCTAATCGTCTGAATATCTATGACTCTATTACAATAATAAATCGTGGATGTCAATCCATTATCTGAATGTCATAGGTAGCCGAATGCCCATATTTTCTCCAAATTAAATCTAATCGTCTGAATATCTATGCGTCTGTTACAATAATAAATCCTGGAAGTCAAACTATTATCTGAATGCCACAAGTAGCCGAATGCACATATTTTCTCCAAATTAAATCTAATCGTCGGAATATCTATGACTATATTATAATAATAAATCCTGGAAGTTAAATAAATTATCTGAATGCCGTAGGTAGCCGAATGCACATATTTTCTCCAAATTAAATCTCACTCTGAATATCTATGTATCTATTAGAATAATAAATCAAGGAAATCATACCATTATCTGAATGCCATAGGTAGCCGAAAGCATATACTTTCTCCTAATTAAAACTAATCGTCTCAATATCTGTGCATCTATTACATTAATGGATCGTCAAAGTCATTCATATTAAAGAATATCATAGATAGCCGAATGACATAGTCCATGCTATTCAGATATTTTCTCCTAATGAAAACTAAATATCTTAATATCTTCAAATCTATGACATTATAGATCGTGCAAGTCAATCCCCTTTCAAAATATCATAGATAACCGAATTGCATCATGCATGCTGAGCAGATATTTTCTCCTAATGAAAACTAAATATCTTAATATCTTCAAATCTATGACATTGTAGATCGTGCAAGTCAATCCACTTTCAAAATATCATAGATAACCGAATTGCATCATGCATGCTGAGCAGATATTTTCTCCTAGTGAAAACTAAACTTCAGAGTATCTTCGTATCTATGACATTATAGATCGTTCATGTCAATCCACTTACAGAATATCGTAGAAAGCAGAATGGCATCGTGCATACAGATGGCATGCTGAGCAGATATTTTCTCCTAATGAAAACTAATCATGCAAGTATCCACGAATCAATGACAATAATAGATCGTGCATATCAATCCATTTACAGAATATCATAGATAGTCGAATAGCATCGTGCATACTGTGTAGATAGTTTCTCGTAATTATCAAGAGAATATCTTCGAATCTATGACATTATAGATCGTTCATGTCAATCCACTTACAGAATATCATAGATAGCCGAAAGTCATCGTGAATGCTGGCAGATATTTTCTCCTAATGAAAATTAATGATCAGAGTATCTTGGAATCTATGACACTAGTAGATCGTGCAAGTCAATCCACTTACAGAATATTATAGTTAGCCGAATGGCACCGTGAATTCTGAACAGTTACTTTCTCCTAATGAAAACTAATCATGTGATTATCTTTGAATCTATGACATAATTCATGCAAGTAAATTAATTTACAGAATATCATATAGATAGCGTAATATCATCTTGCATACTGTGTAGATATTTTCTCGTAATAAAAATTATCATGATAATATCTTCGATTCTATGACATTATAGATACTTCAAGTCAATACATTTACAGAATATCATAGATAGGCGAATGGCATCGTGCATACTGTGTAGATATTTTCTAGTAATACAAATTATCTAGAGAATACCTTCGAATCTATGACATTATAGATAGCCGAATGACATCTTGCTTGCTGAGCAGATATTTTCTCCTAATTAAAACTAATCATGTCAGAATCTTCAAATCAATGGCATTAATAGATCGTGCAAGTCAATTAAATTACAGAATATCATAGAGAGCCAAATAGCATTTAATAATTTCTAGAATATCATACACAGCAGAATAGCATCGTGCGTGCTGGCAAATATATTCTCCTAATGAAAACTAATGATCAGAGTATCTTCGAATCTATGACACTAGTAGATCGTCAATCCACTTACAGAATATCATAGATAGCCGAATAGCATCGGGAATGCTAGACGCATATTTTCTCCTAATGAAACTATTCATGTGGGTATCTTCGCATCTTAACGGAGTATCTTAACTATCTATCTTAATAACCATTCGCGAGTATCTTAACGGAATGCCATAGATAACCAAATTGCATCGTGCATACTGTGCAGAGACTTTCTCCTAATGAATACAAATCTTCAGAATATCTATGTATCTATGACTTTATAGATCGTGCAAGTCAATCCATGAACAGAATGCCATATATAACCAAATTGCATCGTCCATACTATGCAGAAACGTTCTCCTAATGAATACAAATCTTCAGAATATCTATGAATCATTGACCTAATAGATCGTGCAAGTCAATCAATGAACAAAATGCCATATATAACCAAATTGCATCGTGCATACTGTGCAGAAACTTTCTCCTAATGATTACAAATCTTCAGAATATGTATGAATCTTAACCTTAATAGATAATGCTAGTCAGTCCATTTACACAATGTCATAGATAACCAAATTACATCGTGCATACTGTGCAGAAACATTCTCCTAATGAATACACATCTTCAGAATATCTATGAATCTCTGACCTTATAGATCATGCTAGTCAGTCCATTAACAGAATGTCATAGATAACCAAATTGCATCGTGCATACTGTGCAGAAACTTTCTCCTAATGAATACAAATCTTCAGAATATCTATGAATCTCTGACCTTATAGATCATGCTAGTCAGTCCATTAACACAATGTCATAGATAACCAAATTGCATCGTGCATACTGTGCAGAAACATTCTCCTAATGAATACACATCTTCAGAATATCTATGAATCTCTGACCTTATAGATCATCTAGTCAGTCCATTAACAGAATGTCATAGATAACCAAATTGCATCGTGCATACTGTGCAGAAACATTCTCCTAATGAATACACATCTTCAGAATATCTATGAATCTCTGACCTTATAGATCATCTAGTCAGTCCATTAACAGAATGTCATAGATAACCAAATTGCATCGTGCATACTGTGCAGAAACATTCTCCTAATGAATACACATCTTCAGAATATCTATGAATCTCTGACCTTATAGATCATCTAGTCAGTCCATAAACACAATGTCATAGATAACCAAATTTCATGGTGCATACTGTGCAGAAACTTTCTCCTAATGAATACAAATTTTCAGAATATCTATGAATCTCTGACCTTATAGATCATGCTAGTCAGTCCATTAACACAATGTCATAGATAACCAAATTGCATCGTGCATACTGTGCAGAAACATTCTCCTAATGAATACACATCTTCAGAATATCTATGAATCTCTGACCTTATAGATCATCTAGTCAGTCCATTAACAGAATGTCATAGATAACCAAATTTCATGGTGCATACTGTGCAGAAACTTTCTCCTAATGAATACAAATCTTCAGAATATCTATGAATCTATAACTTTAATAGATCGTAACGAACAATCTATTCCAGAAAATGTTATTTGCTAATATACCAAAGGAACCCCAGCATTCATCATAAACTTTAATCTCGATCAGTTCCATTTTGATTGTTTCAAAAATTTTCTCTTCTCTATTGACCTTTTCAATATATAATCTGTATATATTACAAATGACAGTGCAGCTTACTTATGCACTACATAAATCTACTTGAGATGGTATTGTTCTAATCTGAAAGCACTGCATTTTTTTATTGATTATGCAATTTAGCAATAAGTTTAAACAAAATCAAATGGAAGATAAATTGGACTCAGAATGTTTCTAGAACGCATTTATCGTTCGTTTACTTTAATAAGCAACTTTTCACTATTTGTGTATAAACAAAGGGTTCTGTGAAACCCAGACGGTAAATCAAATTGGACTTCCTATTCAGAAACAGATGAAAATCTAGTTGCTGCAATCATCCTAACTTCACAGATTATATTCGTAAATAATATTTTTACAAGAAATTGAAAGACTATAGACTCGTTTCCAAACCGCCCTTTAATTTACAAGACCTAGTTTCTATTGATGGCTTTCTTTATAGGTTGCAAGATTGTGGGTGACTATGATAAGCAGGTACTGTACTGTTTTAGGAAAATGTGTTTTACTTCTATAGCTGATAATATCAGTTCAGATTTATGGTTCCATACACTACCCTTTAGATTTCTCTACGTTTGTTTATATTTGACTATCTGTATGCATTCTAGTACTACTCTTACATACACTTTTATTATAAAACCTTCTTGACGGTCATTGTGTATATTTCCTGAAGTAGCTTCACCATACGAATAACTGTATTTCCTTTCTTGAAGTCGTTTATAGACTATTTAACATTCCATTAGACAATTTAGTAGCTTTGAAGCTTCAAATTTTGAAGCATGATCTCATATAATTCCTGTTCTCCACTCATCAGAATCTTTTTATCCACGATAACTTCTTCTGTCATTAGAAGATTTATCCAAACAAAATGATTTAAGAGGTTGCACTACTCTTGCAGAAAAATCATGTTATCTATAAATGTAACCTGCTTCTTAAACTCTCCTATGTCGAAACGTCTCATCACCTTTCTCCTGCCTTCTTATTCAATTTACTTGGTGGGCTCATACAATACAGTAGCTACTCAAACAAGCTGAAAGAGTTTTTTCTGTTAGAAAACTCTGTCCTCTTGTTTACAAAACTAGCTGCTATTGACAATATCAGATTCATATCTAGATACCTTCCCACTTGTTTACGATTACATTACCAAATATGGCACGTTGTCAATTGCCATATCTGTGTAAACCAAGTTGCTTACCAATACTCATGATGGGTTGAGCAAACCTCATAAGATTTTAATGCTTCTGTAGAGGAAAATTTACTACAGCAAAGCAACATCCTCTTTCCAATATTTAATTCTACCAATAGTTTCTTCATAACAGTAAGTACTACAGCGATTCTATCTGTAATTTAATCTGGCTTACAAATATCATCTTGGTTCTATTTACTGACAGACATTACGGAATGGTTTTAGACACAGGAATTGTCTTCTCTAAATAATTATTGAACAATCAGTAATACTTCTCACAGACAGTCAGAGTTCATATAGAACACGGACTTGAGTGATATTGTTATGATAAAAATGGCGTTGGTTAAACAAGTTGTCTGCTGGAAGTCACAGCCACCTTCCAGTTATGCTTGACTAAGTGGGGTTTTCTAACTTTACAGTTGCCTCATTCATGGATTTAACCATGACCATGCACAACCAAATCGTGCGTCTGTCTTCAAATAACAGTAATCAATTAACCTCTTTCCATCGATGTTGTTCCTTATTACATTAGTTTTCAAACTAGCCAGTTCGGGGTTGAAGTGTTTCTATACAGCAAGACCTGATAAAAGGTACGCAATTTCACCTGATATAAGTAAATATGTTATCCTAATTCTCCTGAAATCAGAGAGACAGTAGTTTTATAAAATATATTTTTAAACACTTCAAAAGTTTCTCTGCCCGAATTTAACGGTTGGCAGAACATTCTTAATTTCTCTGAGTCTTTCTGTTTCTATGCTATCTTGTCATGTGTGTATTACCACTTATTATAGCATTTATTCGTTTCGACATATCCTTGTGTAATGTCCAGACTTTGGAGGTCACTTAAGTAAGTGTTTTTAATTTCTTTTTTTTATGTCTTTATTCCATAATGATACAATTTAATGAGTTGTGAAGGCATGGTTCTTTATCCGATATGTCCTTTTCGTCCGATATGTCTTTACTCAAACCTACTACTATGTATTGGTCTTGAGTGAAATGTTTAAATGTTGTCCAGCATATCCTACTCTTGTAAATATTATTTATCTGGCCAATAATTTCCAACTATTTTTGAAATATTTTATATTTGTCGTTAAAAAAACATAAACTCTAGTAAAGGAATAATTTACATTTTTGGTAAATATAGTAAAATTAATACTAAACACACACCTACAGCTATTCAATATTTTTTTCCCACGTTCAAATAGCGCTGACCTGGCACGTACCATTTGTACGCAGTCCGTCCGTATATACTGTATAGCATGTACACGCCTATCAACTGGTGGTATATTGTAGCGTGCAGAATGTCACGTGATACAAATTGTACGAGTAATATATTGCGGTCCGGTGTATCTTGTTGAAATCCTTCGCGACCGTCTCTGCCGTAGGATTAATTTGTATGAAACGCGTTGCGAGCGAAGAAATAATTGGGGTCCTGTAGAATCAGCGATACTCTGCCCTTGTCTGAAGACAATGCAGCATAATATTGTAATCAAGTACGGTGTTTATTTGGTAAACGTGGGCATTGGGCAAGTCTCGCTGGACTGAGTCATAAATTTAAGACAAGATATTTTCCAAGACCATCCTATCTATACGGCATCTACCCCCCGCTGAGCATTTCTAAGCCACTTGACTCAAAACTACATCTCCTTATCAAGTTTCTCTTTCGAATATTTAAATCCTTTATGTTTAATACCCAATCACTTATCCAGAATTTGTTAAAATCAACTTTTTTTGAGATATTTATCGTATTGGAAGTGGGAAGATGGCAGTAGGCTATGATTTCCTGGATTGGTGAGCTTTGGGTTTCCGATTGTGTCGATTCCTTGGAGCAATTAATCAGTCGAAGAATGCTCAAAGTAGATTAGAATTAAATATTTCTCTAGTGAAATTAATTTTTTTAATACACCAAGTACACGAGAACTATTACTCTATAGAATATTAGAAAAGATTAATGCAAAATTGTGTTGGCCCAGGTCTCTTACCAGTTGATTGCCGAATTTTTTAACCTAGAACCTATTAAACCAATCCTGTAGAAATCTCATTTTCATAGATTGCCTATTGAATTGTAAATAAAGTGAGTTATACGCCTTGATTTATACGCTATGTATATATATATACAGTATATCCGTAATTTTTCGTATATATTTTTAAACATATTAGCCTCTGAAAGCAACAACCTGTAACACAGCACTTTTCTTTATCTTTGACCTAATATTTGTCAATTCTTATTGGCCCTTCTTATTCACTTATAAAAGTAATCTTACAATAGTTATTTTTTCTACTGTTCTACTACAATCATTATATTATTCAGAAACATCTTGCAGAGTTACCTTTTGCAATTTCGTCATTGTAGCTACAATTTCTAGTAATCAATCTCCGATAAATCAATTTACTGTCGTATAGAAGATTTCGCATGTTTTGGAAAAACTTAATTCAGGTCTAATTCCTTACACAAAACAAGATAAATAAATTGCATGCATTTTAATTTAAGACGATAAAGAGTAATTTATTTACTAACTGTCTGAAAGTCTTATAAACTACCTTTTAATACTACACAGGATTCTCTAAATGTCATATTATTTCTCAAGGGTTAATTTTGCTCCAAGAGCTATAGATCATTCATGGAGATGATGCTATGTTGTAACAATTTCATAAAATACGAAAACATTTGTTTCCATTTGGTAAAAATATTTTATTGCATAGATAAACAGCAATGTACATCAACAATTTCGATTTGTTGTTTGGAAAGATATAAAAAATTAAAATAATACAATAATTTCGAACCATTTACATGTTTTCATATTTGAATTTAATTTGCGTACATAATGTGCATTTTAGATATAAATGTAAAATTACCAGTTGAACTTTTACTCACAAAGTTTATTGGATCAGTAACATTTTAGACGCATTTTTAAAATGTACCCAATGTTGAAAGGTGTCTTCCTTTCAACACTGTAAAGTAATGACATCCAAATATACTGACAAACGCGATTAATAACTACCTCATATTTCGATGCGTCTCTGCTAAGTTTTCAAAAGTTATCATCCGACAGTTGTATTTCTTAGGCAGAAGAACTCGCATCGACATTTCAACAAATCGAATTAACAACTGTATTAGAAGTGAAATATTGAAGTCTGTTTCTGTATTTTGTGAAAATTGAAATTGTAATTATTGAAATATGTGGCTAATAACATAATTAAAATTACATTGAATAATACAAAGGAAAACCAGTTTGAGTTTTGTTGTAAGTATATCTACATTAATATATTTACGTCATGCATTTACACAACTGGTTAAAATCAGTGGTGTACAATAATTCATCTTCACAGGTAAGACTTAACTAGAGTCAACAACGCAATACCTAAACACGCAGCAATAGAAAGGTGATACAGAAAATACACCTCTGTCTGACCCCGGTAGAGAGTAGGAACTCCAAGTCTTCGAGCATATTTACTCCAAGTAATTATGCAACTTTTCATACGTTAAGGTCTAATATAGGATTAAGAAGGTACGCAAGATGGAAATTTTCCCAATATGAAAGCTAAAGAAATTTATTATACTTTAAAGAAATTCAAAGAAAATATTTAATAAGATTTTATTATATTACAACAAAAAAATTGTTACAATAATTAATTAAATAAATAAATCACCGTAGATGAACTCACAATTATAAATATTTCCTTATTATAGACGTTTCGATTACTCATGTAATTATCATCGTGACTAATACTACTACAAAATAACATCTCCACTAATATATCAGTTACAGTTGTGATTGTCTAGTCTAGTAGTACCACTGAGGAAGATAATGTTGACATAGACGTCGAAATACTTATGATAATATAGTATTTGTAATTTGAGTTAGTGTACAGTTATTTATTCAATTACTACTATTAGTTCACACAGACACACACACACACACACACACACACGCACGCACGCACGCACACCCACACACGCGCTCGCTCGCACACGCACACACACACACACAGAGACACACACGCACGCACGCACACTCACACTCACACACCCACGCGCGCACTCACACACACACACACAAACAAACACACATACACACACACACACACACACACACACACACACACACACACACACACAGAGACACACACACACACACACACACACACACACACATATATGTATATATATATATATATATATATATATATATATTTTTTTTTTAATTTATTTATTTATCTATGTATATATCTTGTTCAAATTTTCAATCGTTAATAAAATCCTTTTTATTCATTTATTCAATTTCAAATCCATTTTTTACAATTTCTTCTATTAGTTCACACTCTCCTTATATATATATATATCGTTAAAACTTTCAATCGTTAATAAAATTCTCTTTATTCTTCCACTCAAGTTTAAATACACATTTATCAACTTGTAGTGGATTAAATTTGATGATATTACAGTTTTTTCTAACAATAATTCTTAATTAATTTTAAATTGAAATTATTTTAGTTTTATATGAGCGAAAAACATTTCAAAAAAGGCGCAATGAATGCAATATAATTATTTCGGTTCATTTGGTATAAATTGAGTGATAACATATGGTTTCATAAAACAGCTGACTTTACGTTATAGTATATGCAGTAGAACAGCTGTTTAACGTATAGGTTATGTTACTTATTTTTTAATAATTCTAATTATTTAATACAAAGTAACTAAAATAAAATTTACTTGTCGACCTAAGTAGGAATTGATTTTTAAAAGTTTTTGTTTGTATTACTTGTTTAAACTTGTAATGGATGTCACTTAATGTTAGTACAATTTGTTTCAAATACTAAATAAATTTTTTTAATTATTATTTTTTTAAATTTTCATTTCTATTTTGCCAATCAAAATTGTGATATATGTATATACATATTTATAATAATTATAATTATTTAATAAAATGTAACTAAAATATATTTTTTCACGTAAGTAGGAATTGACTTTCAAATTTTTTTGTATATTTCAAGTTTTTTAATCACTTTAAATCACAAATCAGCTGAAATAATACCCATAGTAGGATTGATATTTGTAGATATTTTAATTTTGCTTGCAGTATCGATAGTGTCCTTTCAGTAGAGATTTGTAGTCATTTTTTTAAAGTAACGAAAATTGCAAATACAATTGTAAGATCACTAAAGTAACACTATGTTATTATTGTAGTGATAAATATAAATTTTGTATGTTTAAGCCTAGTTGTTCTTCCCTTATATAGTTCCTCGTCTAAGGTGACGGCACTCAAGACTGACTTTGGCTAGTCGTCACTTTCCTTACTATCAGTACCATACGATTCCTTTCACCACTCCTCATTCTGATGTAAATGTTAGAGTTAACAGATGTAACTGATATAACAGGAATAAGGTCCCCGACAGTGTAGCAGTCATAACTCTTCTTTGAACCTCACAAAGGGGTTTATTGTCTTTACATTACACCTACGTGTAATCAATAATCCTTTCCAAATTTTGCATGGGCGATAATAATCAAATCATTCAATTGTTGCAAGCCTCACTCAAAAGGAATTGTGTTGATTTACCTATTTAATTGAATCAATTACTTTAATTTACCATTACCAACATCTCTTTAACGTCGCCACAAGATGATTGCTGATTGAGGGAAGTCATGGTATAGACCACCAAAAGAATAAAAACAGAAGTTCAAACGAACTAAATATCTAAGAGAACAGAAATGGCAAAAAAATATTTCAGCTCGGAGTCCTGTTTAAATAAATAAATGCCCGATGGCTCTTTCATTTTACAACTTATAAGGTAAAAGCCCATTCATGAAACCATTCTTCATGTATACGTACCTTAAAATGTGGGGGCTGAAGTAACCCCTTTCAAGCTTACTTGTACCATTGACGATACAATGGTTGCAAGAAACCTTGGGAATAGCTAGCCTCATAGGGTTTAATCTACAGATATAGCGAATGTATTTTACTCACAACCAGACACGATTACTTGCAGCGCAGCGAACGACAGCTGTTTCATGCTAGAAGGACGGACGGTCACCGTATCTGAAGATTACTGACTTTCCCTAGGCCTGATACATCACTGTTGGGAGAATGGACGGCACCTCATTGACAGTACAAAATCGAGTATTAGACGAAATAAAGTAAGACTTTGGTAAACTGATGAACTCTTTCTTGTAAACATAAATTTATTTAAAATATACGTAAAATTAATATTAGTTTCAATTTCCTCGCCTACTTTGTTAGATAGGACCACATCCAATAGCACCGATGTTCATTAACATATTAAGTGTACCAAGTACTATTATCTGCTCGGTCTTATCTACTCAAATACTGGAATAAAAAAAATATGCCCACACAACTTTGCGTAGTAAATTAAACTGTCATTACATATAGGCTAAGTTAGTACATTCGTAATGCGTTTTTATTCAGTGTCACTTAGACGCATTGTATCACTGTTTTATTATTTTTTTCATATAGAGATTTAAAAAAAGTTTATAACAATTAAAAGAAGTTCATATTAAAAATCACAAAACCAACATGACAGATTTTGAAATTTTAAGGTATGATGCAGTTCGGAATGATGAATCACTCTTCAACTTTATTTTTCAGAAGTCAAAATTTGCCAAACCGTCTAGGAGGTCGTTCTTCGGTTGAAATAGCCTGCTAGGATAAATTTGCAAATCATACTCATAAATAAATCGTAATCAAGGTAAGTTAAATTCTAATTTGAATAGGTAACTTATACTTTGGATATATCTGGCCACAGTTGTCGACATTCACAGTTGTAAGAAGACATGCACAATCATATTTTCCTTCAATATAACTCATCTACAATTCCCTATACGTGGTTGCAACGAGACGATACTTACTTGGCATTTTAGGGGTACCATAACGCAAAGGTTACAGGATGGACATTTTAGCCCGCTTGAGAGGATGTATACTTTGGTGGAGAAACTCTGCCCACGCAGTATCATAATCCCCAAACTTTACCCTAATTAATTCCATCTGCCATGCTTCATTTTTTTAAAAATGATTTGTAACGTATAGATCAAATTTTTGGACTCCTATAGATAGGTTCTCTACTTGACACTGCGTACTTATACCACTGATCCCTCCCTACGGCTATGCCTTTCAAATCCTCTTCTATAGGGGGTAGTATATTATCTTTTATTAGTTTTAGACAAGTTTGCGGGTCATAGACTAGTAGGCTGTACATAATTTTTATTAATAATATTTATTATTATCCGTGCATGTAATACTAATCATTTTACCTACTTCTTTCTTTACGAAGTAATTTCCAAACCAAGAGCCATTAAATTACCTATATACTTGCTATCGTATTTCCGCGGTTTGGAAAATATGTAAGACTTTTGAAGTGAAAACCACAACTTATTCACTAAGAACTGAGCAAGGGTAAGGGCGAGGCTAATATAGAGAAAGACTTCGGTAGAGAAAGGGAGAGATAGAGAGAGAGAGAGAGAGAGAGAGAGAGAGAGAGGGAGGGAGAAATAGAGGGAGAGAGAGGTAGAGAGAGAGAGGGAGAGAGAGAGAGAGAGGGAGAGAGAGAGAGAGAGAGGGAAAGAGAGGGAGAGAGAGAGGGAGAGAGAGGGAAAGAGAGGGAGAGGGAGAGAGAGAGGTTGTTCCAGTAATACTTTTTTTTACCACCACGTATTTCTCGGAATTGTAACTTAAATACAAGAAAATATTTAGTGGCAGGTCCTCAAATTCCAGTCTTTCTATAATATTGTTAGATACACAACCAAATATGTGTCATATTATCAAGTTTTATGTTTTTGTTTTTTTTGCTTGTTTGTAAACATAAGAGGAATGTAAGAGGTCTTGGTCGGACCGGATGTGAACCGTGGCCGTAGTATTCGGCTCTTTTCTAGGATAATTTATATGTCCCTTATTTATTCCTATATATTCACAATCTTTCCCTATCCTTCGAGTACATAATTATCACACTCACTGAAAACTACAAAATTATCACGTAGGCTATGTTTTTCTCATCTCCCTCACGAACTTCATGTCTTTTTTAGTCTCGTTTATTACCAAAATCTCTTCCGCATTCTTCATAGAATACTAACAACGACTGTGTCGGCACGAATCATTCGGTTCGAACCTAAACAGAAAAAACATATAATTAAGAAAAATAAAGAAATGAAAATAAATTTATTGTGTTTTAAACTATGTTTGTATCAGTAACTCCTAACGTAAATAGAGTGAAGACTGTTGTAGTTAAAACATAACAAATATTTTACAAAACTATGAAAATATTTCTTGGGTTCAAACTATTTATGGATGAAAACTATCATTACAACCATAATTTCTTTAACATACAAAAACCATACTTAAAAGACTAATAAAAATATTTTTTTAAATTTTAAATAAATGTTTTAGTTAATGAGATTATAATATTCTTAGAGTTCGATATTTTAAAAACTACTTTTGTGATTCTAGCCCGATTGGCCGGCATGATCGTTATTGCTTAAGAAGTAGAGGGCTTATATTAATAGATAAGTTTAAAGTAGGTACTTAAAAGATAAAGGAGAGCATCATCAAGGAAGGACGGCTGTTTGCCAGAAATCCGTAGACTGACTTTCATCCTGGAAGTGTCTACCCTTGAGAGACGGATGGCTAATGCTACATAACTCGGTCAAACGAATGCAGCACACTCTAGTAGTTTGCTGTGTAACTTGAATTTTTCCAGCTTCAGGAATCTCTATTTTATCCATTTGAAGGTTTTTTTTAACTCGCTGAATGAGTTACTGTGAAGAACGATGTTGTTAAAATAAATTTCTATAAATAAATTAACAGATTCTACTCTTAATGTTTCTGTTATTAAAAATAGACAATTTCTTGTACATGTATTTTTTTAGTTATGTGCTAAGATTTTTATTTTTTAGAAAAATAATTTAATACCAAAATATTGTTTAAGCTGTAACTAAAGGTATTAATGTATAATATCATGTAGAAATGTAATGGTGTGTGTGTAAAACGATTGAAAGTTTTAACGATATATATATATATATATATATATATATATATATATATATATATATATATATATAAAGAGAGTGTGAACTAATAGACGAAATTGAAAAAAATGGATTTGAAATTGAGTAAATGAATAAAAACGATTTTATTAACGATTGAAAATTTGAACAATATATATACATAGATAAATAAATAAACAAATATATATATATATTTATATATATGTATATGTGGTGTGTGTGTGTGTGTGTGTGTGTGTGTGTGTGTGTTACATGAAAAAACTACTGGGCCCGTTGCGCTGAAATTTTACATTCGTATTCTTAGGGTTCCTGGTTAACACATAGGCCTATTTAGAAATTCCACCAGGGCTCCGCCCCCAGGCCTTGGCACTCAATTATCTATACCCCATTATATACTTGGCTTAGTCAGCTGATAGTAAATGCATTTGTAATCACCTGTAAGAGTCACTTTTAAACACAATTAAACAGGTGATAGTGAATGTTTGTTGTTATTTAACTTTTGAGGTCAGTTAAACTTTACAAATGTTATGTTACAAGCAAAATCGTTTCTTTCTTTTGGTTTTTCAAATATTCTGTATGTTTTTAGTTTTATATATTTATTGGTATTTAATTTAAGTAAATTAAAATCAACCCAAATACAAATACAAATTAAATCAATAAAGACATACATCAACCTGAAAGAAGAACGGGTAATCTGTTAGTTAAATAATAGAACCAGTTCACAATCAATAAAGGTATAGAACAGAATTTGTCTCCTCAATGATGATTTATTTCTTATTGAAAAAAGGCCGAGAAAATAATTGAATGTGATCTGGTGTTCGTTATTATTAGATGGTTTAATATTTTTGCAGTTTAAACTAAAACACAATTTCCTGTGATACTTTTAAAAAATAATTATTCTTTTAGCATTTTCCATGCCAACCGTTTTAATTATTTGCATTCATTGTAAAGATTATTTACCAGATTATTGTTTTGATAAAAACCATTATCAATATGAAAAATAAACATGAAACACTACCAGGTTAGAGGTTAAACAAAATTTGTTTGTAATATTGCTTGTGGAACATATGCACAAAGACATTAACAAATTTCTGTACAGAGATGTTTTTGTTATATTCTTTACTTCAGGAAGTCATTGCTACAGTTACCATTGTAATACTATTCTCTTCTCTATTTATCTACCAACGTCACACAGTGATAGAGAATTATGAAAATTACGTATAGTCGGAACGAATGCTTTGAAGGATTTTATAGTCGAGTTTGATTTGGGTTGAGCAGACCTGTCGAACAGTAGGTGGGCTAGCCCCTACTAACAATAACATTTTATTCCTTTTCAAACAAAAAACTAAGAAATTTACTTTCCAATTTACAGGCTCTCCACCCCCTTTCAATCCATTACTGTCCCATAATATCAAGAATTCGAGTGATGTGTGTGCATCCCCCCGTAGATAGGACGCCTTCTTCTCGAGCCGTGCAAAATTAAATATTTAGTTATTTAATATTTCTGTGAACCGATGCTATCAACTGGTTACCTTTATGAGAACTATGAATAAATAATGCATTATTCACTAGGCGACAATATTCACAGTCTTAAGGCTTCAATTTCAGGCTAGAACACCTCTATGGCGCCTTTTGAAAATAAATCTATTTCGGGAAATGACCCCCTTCCATTTACCAGTACCATGATATTCATTACCACATATTTAATTTAAAAATCAAGAAACGTATTTTATGCAGCTATGTAGTATGATACAATAGTTGCAAAAGGAAACAAATACAGAAATAGAAAAGTAACTTAATTACTGTCCACGTTGAAATTGCGTCAATTTTTAAAATATGATCTATTTTAAAAGTTATTATGATTTCCGAGGAAATACATTTACTGTAATTTATTTTTTAAATTACAAAATACTCGTTTATTAGTGTAAATATACATGAACTTTATTGCAAAAATCATGTGACTGCTTTAAATTGTGCTTGAAATATGATATTTTGATATAATTTTCTCTCAATCCACACTAAAACTTTATTCTTAGGTTTATTAAATTCATTAGACAGAAAATAATGAGGCGTCAATATAATAACGTAAAGGAATGTGTAACTTTATATATATATATATATATATATATATATATGTGTGTGTGTGTGTGTGTGTGTGTGTGTGTGTGTGTGTGTGTGTGTGTGTGTGAGTGTGTGTGTGTGTGTGTGCGCGCGCACGTGTGTGAGTGTGTGTGTGTGTTCTCTTTTGTTTAAATGAGAACAAAAAGGATTCGAGTTAATGAAGGAACACAACACTTGAAATAGCCTTCCTCCTTTATACAAAAAGTAAGTGTTACTACACTCGAGAGATTACATAATAATATATGTAGAATGCATAAGTGGAAACAGAAACTATTACCTTTAGTGAAAGATGGAAAGAAATAAAACCCCCTTATAGATTCCCATAAACTTTTTATTTATAGTTTTATTTGAAGTAAGTCGTGAAATAATACTTTGGCTTTTCTCTATGCTCCCATCATACCTGTATTATGGTTTGGTTTACTTTTCATTTAAATGTAAAAATATCTGTAGATTATAATAAATTTTTACAATAAACCCTGGTGAGCTATGCTTATTATTATGCTGGCTAGTTTGTTGAGACTAAACTTTGTTAAGAATTGCAGTAGTGTTTATTTTACTATAAAGCAATATAGTTTACTTCGTAGTAGAAGTAAAAAAGTAAAGAAGCCTGTATTAAGCTTTTAACACCAGTAGTATGCACATAGTGTGGATCTCTGAATATTCCTTGAGCAATAAAACCAAGAGGAATGTCTCTCCCCTAACCTAACTGCCTTCTTTATTTTACTTTTTATTCTCTTATGGTCCGAAACGTGTTTCTCTGACAATAAATGCGGAATCAATACCTTGGTCATATTTCTACACGTCTTCGGGTTATTTATTCCTTTTGTTTCACTTGACGTTTCTCAACCCATAGATTAACGTATTGTATAGTGGTGAATGCCCTATCTGTGCCCGTACCTGTATCTACAGTTTACCCTTGTACCTATTTTTATAAAACAAAATACTTTTCAAAAAAAGGTCATTTATATTTCCTTTTCTAGTTGCTGAGTAACTTCCAGTTAAAAAAAAGCAACGTTCTTCTTTGAGCACACGACCTAGAAGGGGAAAATAGACAGTGAGAGAGAGAGAGAGAGAGAGAGAGAGAAAGAGAGAGAGAGAGAGAGAGAGACATCCAGTAAATTACACACAAACATGCAAAAAGTTGCAAGAAATAACAATTTGAACCTCTGTGTTAGCAAATTATACTTTGATTTACTGTGAGACAAAACTTAAAATCAATTCCAAATAAAACTATTATTTCTTGAAACAAAACTTTTACTAAAATTTTATATATTATCTTTAAAAAGATAATTTTATATATTATCTGTATATTCAAACTCACAATAAAAATGTAAGGAACTGTAATTACTTTAAAGTGAACGATTACCTTACAAAATTATAAAAATTAACTATGTTACCAACTCTATTGAAATTAATTACTTTAACAATAGTTTATGACTATCTGAACTTTAAATTTTCTAAATTTGTTAAAACTTGCTGACACAGAACGTTTTCGATCGCTATGTGGAGTTCTTCACCAATGTCTTCTGCTTGGAGATGTCTTCTGCTTGGAGGAATTACACAGACATTTACCATAACCTAGAAATCCTAAACATCAACAAAAAAGAACCACATCTCAACACATTAAAACAATATGAAATTTACAGGCACACAAAACACGAAGTACAAATATATTAAACGAACAAACACAATACAAATCACACATACTCTTTGATACTATCGAAAACCTGCTTTTAAAACCGTCACCGCTTCACCCTACATCTCCAAGCAGAAGACACTGATGAAGATCGCCACACAGAGTTCGAAAACGTTCTGTCTCAGTCAGTCTTAACAAATTTATAAAATTAAAAGTTCGGATAGTCATAAACTATTGTTAAAGTGATTAATTAAGATTTACCGAACGTAATGGACTAGATAATTCAATAATCTATTGAAGTACACAATATCAAGAGCACAGTGGTACAATATATTACAATAAAAATATTGAAAAGAACCCCAATACCACAAAAATAATCAAAAATAACAAATAAAACAAATTACTTAAGATTAAACCCTTATGTACATTTCGATGACCATGTCATCATCATCAGAGGGTCTTGTTACAAAACACAATCTAGCACACAAGAAGTTACAAACTAGAATGATCTTCTAGTTTGTAACTTCTTGTGTGCTAGATTGTGTTTTGTAACAAGACCCTCTGATGATGATGACATGGTAATCGAAATGTACATAAGGGTTTAATCTTAAGTAACTTGTTTTATTTGTTATTTTTGATTATTTTTGTGGTATTGGGGTTCTTTTCAATATTTTTATTGTAATTTATTGAAGTGTTGTGAATTTTAATCTGTGTATGTCAGCAAATTATTTTTACTTTTAATTTTCATTTTTATTGATTAGAGAACCTTTGGTTATGTTTAATATGAATGATACAAATGTATAATTAAGCGTTATTGTCTAGGTTCCTGTAACGGATTGTCCTAGAAGCAGGTGAGGTCTTGTAACTGCGCACAAAATAAAATGCTATCTACAATATTTTTCGCGATAGTTATAAACAAACAACGAATGCCCACTTTCCTGCTAGGTTTAGCATAATTATTTAACACAATTAATTAATTAACACTTACAAAATAATGAGTCAGACTTAGCGCTTAGTACAGGCATGCAGCAATAATGCTACTTAGAACGGCCAAGGTGAAGAGTGCATTACAGCATAATCGCATTGCACGAGAGTTCGCCGACACAGCCTTTCGCTACTGTGCGATAGTAGAAATAAAATAAAGAAGAGAATGTTGCATTTCGCTAAACTAGCATTTTGCTTTAGAGGTTTTTGTAGTGAGTTACGTTATTTGATTAAACTAAATACTAACCAGTACCGAAAATTCTAGGCCTATACTGACGTAAAACTTTAACGTGGCTTACGTTTAACCAGTCTATTAACCTAATATTGACTTTGTATTGCTGAATGTCTATTTAAACAGTCTAAAATTACCCAAACAAGTTAGGTATACCGTCAAATGCGACGATGTATTGATATAGACTTTAATATTGCCCTGAAGGAACAGCTATTCACAATTACGATGATACTGTTTGGCATCTATACCAGCAAAATTGTGTTCCTATAGAGGAATTGAAATTTGGATGTCAGAAAGGCGGGAGTAAGGCTTGAATGGCGTTGCCACATCTTCAATATGCCCATTCCATTCAGCCACATGCGGCACAGTCTCAACACCAAAAATACTGATGGAAGTGCTCCCAATTTCTCTAGTAAGTTACAAAAGAGCATTGACTTTTTAGCGTATAAAAATAGTTGCAGAAATATTTAACAAAATAATTTTAAATTTTTTTATGAAATAATAAAATGTTAATGATGTTTCAGTACCGGATTACCCTTGACACAAACTACACCTTTCTTCTTGGCTTCAGCCAAGGAAGAAGTGGCACGAATTTCACAAAAAATGAGGTAAGTTGGTTAAATTACACCCAATATCCATTTCTAAGTGATAGTGTTTTAAAGTCTGAAACTCCCACCTACAAACTTCATTAACACGGAGATAACTATAGTTGTATTTTTTTATTTTTGCGGGCGCTTTTTATAAAGTTTATTGTAGTTATGTTTTACACAGTTTTATAGTTTTGCATGGGGTAATAAGGGTAGGATTTCAAATCCGGTTTTAGCATCCTGATCAGTAATATACAGCGATGTGTACACAGATGCGTATGCGACTTTGTATGTGTATCTGTAAAAACGTTGGTAAAAATATTTTATATTAAGCAAAAAATAACCAAAATAAATAAAATTTCGCCACCCATTGTCACACCGTCACTGAAGAGGGGTATCTTGGTTTGAGAACAATCTATGAGATGAACCAATTTAAAAAAATATATTGTGAGTTTTAAATTTTGTTGCATGTTTGATACTTATGTTATCCCTAGCGGTGTATTATTTTATATTTTCCTAATTACATTTAAAAACTTATTTATTATTTTACTAAAATATTATTTATGTGCTTTTTAATCTTGTGTGATTGTCTTCATGTAAAAAATAGTTTAAAATATTAAAGAAAATCGTTACACAAATCAGTTTTTTTCCATCCTTATGACTCAAAACTATTGTTTTGTCATCCATTCCTAGGCTGTGATCAAAGTTTCAAGCCTCTAAGACATCTATAAATGGTTTAAATACCATTATAAAATGTGTATAGTACATGAAAGCGATCCAGTAAAAACATATAAAATCATATGGTCAATATTAAAATATAGATTTTTTCGATAAAATCTCTCCCTTACTTTCTCTCTCTCTCTCACACACACACACACACACACACACACACACACACACACACACACACACACACATACACACATTTTTTCTTTCTCTCTCTCACCTACACTCACACACACACTCTCTCTCTCTCTTCTACACACACACACACACACACACACACACACACACACACACACACACACACACACACACACACACACACACACACACACACACACACACACACACACACACACACACACACACACACACACACACACACACATACACAAATAAACACACACACACACACACACTCACACACACACACACACACACACACAAACACACACACACACACTCTCTCTCTCTCTCTCCTACACACACACACTCACACACACACACACACACAGACACAGACACACACACACACACACACACACACACACACACACACACACACATACACACACTCTTTCTCTCTCTCTCACATACACTCACACACACACACTCTCTCTCCTACACACACACACACATACACAAATAAACACACACAGACACAAACACACATACACACACTCGCTCGCGTGCACTAAAACGCACACAAACACACACACACACACACACACACACACACTTATTTAAGTTTGTTAAATTTGGTAAAAGAGAAATCGTGCCCTTTCGGTTTTACACGAAAATGCCTGTATCATACAAATATTTAAATATTGTGCTTTGGAGATTTCTTAACATATAATTATACATTTGGTTATATTCCAGTACTTTTTTCTACCTCTCCTAACAATTCAATATTTTCCTAACATTTGGCACGTATCAGAATGACTCCTTTTTGAAATCTTACATAGTACTCATTTAAGTTTTGAAAATTGTGTCATTCCGAAACGCACCAACAAAAAAAAATATTGGAATCTAACAAAAGGCAGAAAAATGTACTTGAATATATATAACTAACGGTATACAAATTTATAACATATATATATTCCGAACAGCCGTGAAGATGTGTGTAATAAAAATGTCTATTGCAGTTACTTGAAATTCTGTAGATGAGTTACAGGAGTAAAAAAAAATTGTTAATCCAGAAATTTAAGTTATTTGTATCTCGTTGGCGAAGGAGTAAATACGATCACCCGTCTAGTAATTAAAGTCCTAAATGTGTAAACAAAATAAAAGCTTCATTTTCTATACGTTGAAAAGAAAATAATTTTAAATGCTATTGGGAACGTACAGCTTCGATAAGTAAATCGGTCTAGCAGACTGAACCATGCAAGAGTTATGAAATGTGTATTTATTTATGTAAAACATTCTTTCCCAGGCCTGTCTTGACAGACTGTCAATGAAGACTAGTTATTATCCTGCCATTTGAAGCTGGGAGGAGATGCATCTCAAATTGCTAGGTGCCTCGCGCAAATAATATTAATATTAGTCTACATATTAAACCGACTTAAACTTGTCAAATTTTAATTGTTTTAAGGTACCTGGGGTAAATAGAATAAGTAGCTATTGACGTAAGTATAGGGAACAATGCAATTTATTTCTTATTTTTACTCAGTATGCGTTTTTGATGTAATATCTAAGTAACCTCTCCATATTGTTAACCAGATAAAAGTTACAGATACACATATGGGCCTTTCTCGCATCAACTGAATTGCATCTATCCTAATCTAGCTTTGTCCATTAATAACTTCAGCTAGATTAAATTCTGTCATAAATAGCTATGTCCAGACTATTCGAGATGAAGACCTTGCGAGTAAGGTTTCATCGTTAAGTCAGTGTGTTCGTTATCTAGACAACATAACTTTGTCAAGAAATAACTAATAGATTCTTCAGCGGGATATGAGAGCTTTATAATCAGCTTTTAATAGTTACAGTAGTAGATAAATTTTCTGGTTTTACGTAACACTACTTTTTCCAGTAATAACTCCTAAATTGTTCAGCCGGATATCATATGAGGAGCTTTGCAATCAGCTTTTCATAGTAAGAATAGCAGATACATTTTCTGGTTTTACCTAACACTACCTTGTCCAGTAATAACTCCTAGAGTGTTCAGCAGAATATCATATGGAGCTTTGCAATCAGCTTTTCATAGTAACAATAGCAGATACATTTTCTGGTTTTACCTAACACTTCCTTGTCCAGTAATAACTCCTAGAGTGTTCAGCAGAATATCATATGGAGCTTTGCAATCAGCTTTTCATAGTAACAATAGCAGATACATTTTCTGGTTTTACCTAACACTTCCTTGTCCAGTAATAACTAACTCCTAGAGTGTTCAGCAGAATATCATATGAGAGGTTTGTAATTAGATTTTCGTAGTTACAATAGCAGATTAATTTTCTGTGTTTACCTAACACTTCCTTGTCCAGTAATAACTTCTAGATTCTTCAGTTGGATATCATACAAGAGCTTTGCCATCAGCTTTTCATAGTAACAATAGCAGATACATTTTCTGGTTTTACCTAACACTTCCTTGTCCAGTAATAACTCCTAGAGTGTTCAGCAGAATATCATATGAGAGGTTTGTAATTAGATTTTCGTAGTTACAATAGCAGATTAATTTTCTGTGTTTACCTAACACTTCCTTGTCCAGTAATAACTTCTAGATTCTTCAGTTGGTTATCATACAAGAGCTTTGCCATCAGCTTTTCATAGTAACAATGGCAGATTAATTGTCTGTGTCTACCTAACACTTCCTTGTCCAGTAATAACTTCTAGATTCTTCAGTTGGATATCATACAAGAGCTTTGCCATCAGCTTTTCATAGTAACAATGGCAGATTAATTTTCTGTGTTATCTAACACTTCCTTGTGCAGTAATAACTTCTATATTCTTCATTTGGATATCATACAAGAGAGTTGTAATCAGCTTGTCATAGTTACAATAGCAGATTAGTTATTTTGATTTTACCTAGCACTATATTCTCCAGTAATAACTCCTACTTTCAGTAGATTCAGCAGGATATATGAGACCGTTGTAATCAGATTCTAAGATTCTGCCTTTATAGCTTTTGTCTGCTCTAACCGAAAGTAACTTCTTTCAGTCATAGTTCTTCAACAGAATCTCATGATCAGCGTTTGACCATTAGGAAAATATATCTTTGTCAAATACCTATCCTAACCTAACCTTGTACAAGAGTAACTCCCAGATTTTTAATGAAGACCTTGTTTGTGTTGGGATTTTCTGAAAAAAAAGTACAGAGTTACTCTCTCTCTCTCTCTCTCTTTCTACTAAATCACATTGCTAATGGCTGCCCTCTTCGCATTCTCTGGAAAACGTAGTCTAGAACAGCTTGAAAGTTTTGCATAAATATGTAACTGGAAAACCATTTACTGAGGCTATGAGCGTAATGTTTACAATAGGGTGTTGTTCCCCTTGTCTGCGAAATGAATATAATCCTCAGTAGGAATGAAATTAAAATTCAATAAAGAAAGAATTATTATAAATTTACATATTTCACTTACTAGTGTCATGATTTTATTTTAAACTGGTAAAAGTTCTTAGTTATCATGTATAATATTTAAGGCCAATGTTAGGTTTATATTTTGAGAAACATACATTCATAGGTAAAGTCTTTATATATATATATATATATACATATATATATATATATATATATATATATATATATATATATATATATATGTGTGTGTGTGTGTAGAGAGAGAGAGAGAGAGACAGAGAGAGAGAGAGAGAGATAGTTTTTCCATATACTTTACATACAAATACAACGTTTTAAATGATTTACAATTACTATTTTCCTGATAAACCTCGTTGATATGTTTTACTAAACATTTTTTCAAAGTTTGTAAAAACTTGTCAAAACAATGGAATTGTATTAAATTTTTTATATCATTTATTATTTACACAACATTGCTAAAATATAAATATGAGGTCTGTTCAAAAGGTATCGGGAGTTTTGAATTTCCGAGGGTTACGTATATTGGATTTTCGATTTTATTGTGGCTTTATATTGGTACTTTTAACGAAAAGATCGGCCATTTAGAATGTTCAGTAAATTATTGACAGCTGTTTTGCTTGGACGTTATTTGGCTAGTCTTCGATTTTTGCCTGTACCGAACAATGGATAAAAGAATCTGTATCGAATTTGTGTGAAAAACAAAATTAAGTGCACGGAATCATTCCGATTGTTGACCGTAGCATATGGAAAAGTTACCTTGGACCAAAACAACGTTTATCGATGGTACAAAATGTTCTCAGAGGGCCAAGAAAATGTGGCCGACGAAGAGCGTGCCGGACCCCCGAGCACGTCAACAGACGAACACATTAATGAAGTCAAGAAAATAGTTTTGGCCACTCGTCGAATCAAAGTTAGAGAAATTTCAGAGGACCTAAACATATCAATTGGCTCGTGTCATTCGATTTTTACCAATGATTTTGGCATGACACCAGTCTCTCCGCGAAATTCGTACCAAATTTGCACAATTTCGACCAAAACCAGCAACGCATTAACATTGCTAATAAGGTGTTAGACTCTGTCCGCGACGACCCAAATTTGCTCCAGAGGATCAAAACTGTTGGACGAATCATTGGTTTATGGTTATGACGTGGGAACTAAAGCTCAATCATCCCAATGGAAGCTGCAGCACGAGGCAAGACCGAAAAATGCCCGCCAAGTTCGGTCGAATGTGAATGTTGTTCGTGATGCATCATGAGTTCTTTCCATAAGGTAGAACTATAAGTAAGGAATATTACCTGCAAGTTATGCTCAATTTGCGCGAAACAATCCGCCAGAAACGGCCGGATTTTCGAAAGAACAACGCCATGCACCATTACAACGCCCCTGCTCACAAATCGTTATTTGCACGCGAATTTTTGGGAAAAAACAATCCACTAACAATGCCACAGCTACTGTATTCCTCAGATCTGGCCCCCTGTTATTCTTTGTTGTTTCCGAAACTGAAGACAAGATCCCAAAAAATGATTTTTTGAAGTCCTTCGAGGATTGGAAATAACGTTTCCACAACTGAATAATATCTAATTGGGATTACTATAAAGAGGACAAAATAGATATTCATAAATAAATAAATAATTTTTGAAAAAACACAAAAGTCGTGACACTTTTTGAACAGACAGCGTAAACTTTAAATCAATAATTTCTTATTTGAGTGATAAACAGTTTTCATAAAATAATTATGTTAGGTAGGATTTTCTTCTTTTGAAAAAAAATCTATTTTTTCTAGTTCTTGTTTAAATTTTTCGTTATTGTGGTACCACAATGGTACAACGATCAAAAAATAAGAAGAATAACAAAATCATTATGGCTTATGTTCTATTTTTTTACAATAAAATGGTAATAGTTTTCTTTTTGCAATATTTACTTATTTCAAAAATTTCAAAATAATGTATTGAACAAATAAGAATTCAGAGTCTTTCTTTAAATAAGATATCAGTATTCTCAAAGAGCTTTACAATAATACTAATAAAATACAATATAATTTTCTTTATTCTTTGTTTTTCCTATTTTGTCGTTAAAGTAAACTGTTCTTGAAAACGCTGGTAAAGTATTTTAGTGATAAACCTTTAATTTGATTATTTATATTCGAATATAACTGCAATATATTTCTATAATTTAAAGTCTTGTATTCAATAACTTGTTTCATATTACTTATTTCCTTCTTCAACGTGACTTAATACTTTACACTTACGGACTTTAACATAATTCAATATGTAAACACTTGCCTATAGTTGCAATTAACCTCTGTGGGAATGAGGCGGCGGACGTTAAGGGGGATGTGTTTGTTTCAAAACAATATTTTTAGTGAATAAAGTAACAACTATATTTGTAACAAAATTCAAAGCAATTATCTGGATTAAGTTGAACAATAACTTACAGGGCTTAGCTTTTCCGTACCAAATATCCTCGAGTGTACCCACACACATAAAGAGGCTAACATGCGAGATCCTAGAGAAAGACTAGGTGATAGACAAGGTTACATTAGTCTCAATGAAAGAAATATGTTCACTAGAACATAAACTTTGGTCAAACCCAAAAAACATTAAAAGAGTGTAAAATAACTTGGACGCTTTCGAACTGTTGGTACACAAATATTATTAAAGCTATTAGGTATTAGAATTATTTTAATTACTAGCCTTCAACTTAAATTTAAATAAATTTGAATTTAAAATAACTTTCAACAAGCTTAGAATAACACATAAAATGATTGCAACTAAATTGTAGATAATCTGTCGCTTATTCAAAATTATTTTCAGACAAGTTTAACGTATGAAAGAGCAATACGTAGCAATTGGATTATTGGGAAATCTAAGAATCAGCTGACGTCCTACTTGATTCATAAAAAATCAATACATTTTTTATTAGATTTTCATTACAAACTTTATTCTTGTTGTACTTATTTTGGATCTATCTAAGTCATCTTCAAACGAAATAGAGTAGTAGGCCTACTTGCTGTTTTAAACAAGTTCATATTAAATACAGTCTATACGTGTAAACTATTAGTGTTAAAATGAAGTAGAAATCTCTCCCCTCACCTAATTGGTTGCATATTTTTTTCAATTTATGTTTGTGTTGTTCTTAAAATTTGGTATGATGTTTTCGAGAACTTTATACAAAAAAATATATAGTAGCGCCTTCAATACCGTGAATACTACTTGTCACACGGCAGAGTAAATAGCAGGATAACTTACGGGCGACAATGATTTTCATATGCTTAATTTACTGATTTAATTGCACATTTTAAAAGCCGTGTTCAAAAGAGGTACTGAGCTTCATTCGCGTGTAGCACATTAAATAAACGAAAATGAAGACTGAAAAATAATTATTCATAAAACAAAAAAATGCATTTTAACTCCAAAGTAATAGCGAAATCATTTTTAAAAAATACGCGGTTTTTCACGTGCTCCAACTTTTATGTGTGTATTTTTATGTGTGTATTGGGATTATTATTATTGTTATAGATTAAAAGTAGCATAGATATTTACATAAAGCTATTGACATATCCGCCGTACGTAGGATGTTATTTTGAATGTGTACCGTATAAAGCACACGTAAACCGAAGCTCTCAACATAGCATCTTACTAATAGTTTTGAGAAATGTTTAAAGACAGAAATGTATACCTCACATTTACAGAGGATGATATTACTGACTTCTAAAGATATGTATGTTATCCATACCAAAGACATGTTCAAGACAGCAGTGCCCTAGGGCAGGTTTGGGTAAATATTAATATCCTAGTGATGAGCATGGACATACCCACTATCACATTTATCCTTATACCGTCTCTCAAATACAGATACTAAACTTTCCAAGATTTTAATAATTTTTAACAACTAATTTATTTCAAGAAATACTGGAATGTTCTTGATGACTATACAAAAATGTAAAGCGATACAATAATGGTTACAACATGAGTAATGCAGAGAGTACAGTAATTTTATTAAAAGATTGCTACATTAATTAAGCTCACAGATTTATATATTTTGGAAGAAAATTAATAAAAATGAAGTTGTCATTTTTTCTAACAAAATTTGTGTTTAATTTTTGAACAAAGGTAATAAATAATCAATAACAAAAAATAAACATCAATAATTGTTTTCTCATACGTATTTCAATTACAAAATTGTCAAAATCAAGGACTATAACTACCGTCACTATAACTACAGTGGGGCTACGTTACTCCAGTTTCATCACTTTTCATGAATTTTACTTGTTTTATGTGTTAAAATATTGTAAAATAAAACAACTACTCAATTAAGTTAAAAAAACGTAGGCACAGGATAAGCCCAGGTGCATTTTAATGATGACATATAATATTTAATATATTTTTTATTGTTTTTATTTTGGGGTAAAGTAACCTAACTTTACTCCACCTTAAAAATAACAAGTAAAACACATAATAATCATTGAATTGAGTATAGTAACCTCATGTAAAGGTAATAAAATACTCCAATACAGTTTAAAATGAACTTTTTAACATAAAATATATTGTGAAAAACTTCTAAATTGTTGGTATAAAATGAAGGTTTAGCATATTTTGCACATAATTGAAGTCCTGAAAAACTATAAGGTCCTTTGAATAAAAAGTCAAAACAGCTGGACTTATTTATACTTATTATACATCCTCATTAGGCAACTTAGTTAATTTAACCACAACCGATCAAGTTCAGGCACAAGATAAAATCCACGTTTAGATTTAAGTTTCGGTGGTTCAATCCTACCCACTATGTCTCCCACGGATAAATATGGATATCTTCTGTCTCTGTCCATTCCCATGACTTCATAGATTTTTCCGGACGTGATCGTTACCGGCACCTCTGAATCATTGATCTTCAAAATTTTTCCTGGGAATCGTTCACCTTCGTACTTGAACACTACATACTCACCCACTTATTTTTTACATTTTTCAAAAGCAAGACATGAGTCCAAGTAACTTCCTTTTTCTAATAATTTTTCAAAATTATTTTCTTCCAACATTTCTCTCTCGTTCTCCTCTACAAGATCATTATAGTCAATATCCATGTCACTGCCATCGTCTTTGCCCGTTTTTCTTTTTGGAAATATCGTTTTCACCGTCTTCTTTTTTCCAAGATTCCTTTTCGAGGTCGTTCCACTTGTTCCTTGCAATGGACTTATGTTTGCATTGTCATTTTCTGATAAATCCTCAGGACCAATGCTCTTTCCTGGAACCACATTCAATTTCTTCTTTCTCCCCTTCTTAGGTTTTTCGGTCCACTGGCTTCGTTTTTGCTCCAAGGATTTCAAAAACGAGTCTTCAATGTCGCTGACATCAACTGGTGCTTGTTAAATTTTCTTTAACAACTCTTCTATGCTATTCGGATATAAGCCACAAATCTTGAAGCCAGATATCAGGTTTGCTTTAGAAGAAGGTTCAATGAATTCCAAAAGCTTTTTCAAAAGCATGGGAAAATCTTGTTTTTGGAGTGTGGTGCAAGTAAATCCTCCATTCTCTTTCCACTCTGACAGTATTTTTCTCTATCCTCTTTTAAGAGGAGCGAAAAAGGCTACGTCAAGTAGCTAAGTCAAATGGGTGCTGTTTGCTGGAAGGCAAACGAAGCTTATGTCATGAGTTTAGAACATTCACCGACAGATGTGTTGACAAGTTGTCTCCGATGACTACTTTCTTCCCGGGCAGTCTTCTAAGGCGTGGTAAAGGTAGAGTTTCAAACCATTAAAGGAAGCAGCCTCAAACCAACCCGGTTTAGAATTTCTATAGCGAGCCCCTAAAAGGCCGTTCTGTGTCCAAGTATTCCACATATTCAGGGATTTGTATACTACAAATGGCGGGAGACACTCTCCAGCAGCGCTGCCACAAAACATAACTGATATATTGGTTTTAGTACTGTTCATAATTCTCTCGGAATACTTTGTACCACGTTTAATAATTACTCTTTTTTTCCCAGGATCATCGGTTAGGTTTGATTCGTCGTAGTTCCATATGTTCTGGGGAGGAACACATTCTGTGACCTCTTTTAAATTGTCTACGTACTATGTTAAAAATTTCTTTATTTATGGCAGGTCTGTTCCTTTTTACATTAGCAGAAAATCGACCTCCAGTCAAGCATGGATGTCTTTTCAAGAAAGATTTAACCCATTCTGATGGGTTATTGAACCTTTTCACTTTTCTTCCTACACTGTCAAGATACGACTTGACAATCATTCGCACGTCAAAAGAATCTAAGGGGAAGCCAAACTCTGCACATCTTGTGATACAATTTACAAATGATAATTCTTCTTCAATTGAAAATACTTGTGGTTTTCCAGGTGCTTTTTTCTGCTTCCCTTTCAGCTTATTGTATATAGTTTTCCTTGGTATATTATATTGAGACTCACCTTGGCGGTGAGTTATCTCACCATTTTTGATTCGCTCCAAACATTCCTTTAGCTTTTCTGATGTATAATCAGCATATTTCCTGGATCCAGGTTTCCTTTTATAGGTGCTTGGCATCCTGAAACAAAGCAAAACAAATTAAAAGGCAAGAAAAAAACATTGGGGTTTCTTTACTCTAACAAAAACGTGGAGTAAAGTAACTCCATATTTGCGAATACATAACCTCCAAAAATCAACAATTTAACAATTGCCATAGAAACGAAATTAAGGCTACTTAAAGTTGTTGTTTTAACTGTAAAATGATTATAGGTGTTAAAAAATATGCATCTTACCTGAATTTACAGCGAAATAACGTGTCCACATCCAAAAGTACACACTTGAAAATGCGTGATTTTTAACAACCGACTACAATTACCAACAAAATAAAGAAGAAATGGAGTCAACTGTAGTTGACTATTATAGGGTGATTCCCAGTATTACCAACAACAAGAAAAAAATTTCTTGACCTAATATAACTTATATATGTTAAAAATACATGCGATTAATCTCTTTCCGAAAATGGAGTAAAGTAAACCCTGATGGTGCAAAGTAACCCCCGCTGACGGTACGCAAATGCTAAATTACAACCCTGATTAAAAAACATGAAACAACTGTGGTGTAGTTTTTAATTTGATGAAACTTTTGAACCGTAAATAGACGTTTACATTTCAATTGCAAAGCAATCATCTTCAGAGGGAATTTCTTTTGAAGATAATTGGTCTGCAATTGAAATCTACATAAGGATTTAAATAAAAAATAAAGTCTATTTATTGCAAGAGGTTTTATTTATTTAACTTATAACTCACTTATTATAAATTAGAATTTCTGAAGACATGCTCAGTTTATCTATTTGTCATTGAAACGCATAAGATAAAATAAATTGTTAATTGTGAGATGGAGTTTGTTAATTCTGCATTTATTCAATCTCTTTATTACTTGTATAAATCTTATAAAATTTAAACTCAAATATAGACGATGGAAACGATAAACGTGCCTTTTAGAGTTATATATTTCCTTAGCCCATCATATTCATGGGGTAACCATGGATTCCTTACAGTAACATGGGCGAAACCATAGTACATTAAATTTGTGTATTCATTAAGATCTATAAGATAAGGAACATACAAGAATTTACAATGGCTTAAGGATGCAGGATAGAAGAAGTGTGGAAGTCAAAGAGTTGTGATTGAAAGGTTGTATAAGTAAGAAAAGATAAAGTCAAATTACATCAACAAACACTTACAAACAAGTACTGACAGTATCCCAATTGCGTTATTAACCAACCTCTCACAGCTCTGAGAAGCTCATTTTAGAACTATTCGCCACAGCGTAACATTATACTGTGACCCAGCTTTGGACTAGCTTATTGCTCCAAGATACACTCCTAAAACCCATCACTACAAAACGCTCACAAACAAGTGCCGACAGTGCTCTATCGTGTTCGTAATCGCCCAACCTCGCACAGCTATGAGCAGCTCCTCTTTGAACTATGTAGCCCAGCGTAACATTATACTGTGACCCAGCTTTGGACTCGTCCATTGCTCCAAGATTCACCGCTAAAGCCCACCACTGCAAACGCTCACAAACAAGTGCCGACAGTGCTCTATCGTGTTTTTAGTCACCCAACCTCGCACAGCTCTGATAAGCTCCTCTTCGAACTGTTCTGCACAGCGTAACATTCTGCTGTGACCCAGCATTGGACTCATTCGTTGCTCCAAAATTCACCGCTAAAGTCCACCCCTACAAACGCTCACAAACAAGTGCCGACAGTGCTCTATCGTGTTCGTAATCGCCCAACCTCGCACAGCTATGAGCAGCTCCTCTTTGAACTATGTAGCCCAGCGTAACATTATACTGTGACCCAGCATTGGACTCATTCGTTGCTCCAAAATTCACCGCTAAAGTCCACCACTACAAACGCTCACAAACAAGTGCCGACAGTGCTCTATCGTGTTCGTAATCGCCCAACCTCGCACAGCTATGAGCAGCTCCTCTTTGAACTATGTAGCCCAGCGTAACAATATACTGTGACCCAGCATTGGACTCATTCGTTGCTCCAAAATTCACCGCTAAAGTCCACCACTACAAACGCTCACAAACAAGTGCCGACAGTGCTCTATCGTGTTCGTAATCGCCCAACCTCGCACAGCTATGAGCAGCTCCTCTTCTAACTGTTCTGCGCAGCGTTACGTTCTGCTGTGACCCAGCATTGGACTCATTTGTTGCTCCAAGATACACCGCTAAAGCCCACCACTACAAACGCGTACAAACAAGTGCCGACAGTGTTCTACCACGTTCGTAATCGCGCAACCTCGTACAGCTCTGATTAGTTCCTCTTTGAATTATTCCCCCACAGCGTAACGTGTTTGCTGTGAAGCTTTGTAACCCTCGCAAGTTTCACACAGTCTTTAACAGAGCCCTTACGAAAAACCGAAACGTTAAAAGGCATAACATATTATTAGTTCTTCTCTACATGGTCTTACAATGTCCTGATAGTAATTGTATAATATAGAAAGCATTCCTTGTATTTATATCTTCAGAGTAACTCTATCCTTTATTTTTCTCTTTATTCTTTCAAAAATAATTAATATAACACGAATTTTTTCATATCTCTTTCCAAAATTAGCATTATCTCTCCATAAAACTTTGACAATAAATTCCCACTCTGCAATAGAATACGAAGATATAATTTAAAGATCGTAAAACGTTTTCAATTAATTATTCTCTTAAGCATCTATGAACATAGTTGCTAGTAATTAACTAAATACATACAAATTAAAACTGAAAACCCTGAAATTTAGTTTACATTTCAGTTACAGGATATTCATAGGTTCTTTTAAGAGAAAATGAAAAGCCTAATAAGTCTTATATAGATGAATTAATTTGTGTTTATTTAGTTTAAATTTTTTATATGTTTTTGGTTAACAATTTCCTAATTTATTACTTTTTTTAATGTTGTAGCACTCGTAGGAGTGCTGTCAGAAGTGAAAACGTTTTCAACATCGTCTACAGAAATTATGAATTGAGAAAACAGTTAATTTTGCGTAATGAGAAACTACCTGAAAACTGTTATAATATAAGAAACAATAATACATGTTTACATTTCACATCAACATTTAAACTTCAAGTTACAAAATAAAGCGAATAATTTTGTAAAATTTTTAACGTAACTAATGAAAATAAGAATATGAACAATAGTTGTATAAATAAAAAGTATTTATTTCTGTCAATAGTTAAATAATGTAGGTAATAAAGAACATTTATTAGATTTTTACTGAATACAAATTTGTTTAACAAATTCAATTGAAATCAGTCTCGTATAAAATGTCAGAACCGCATAAGAATGTTTTCTTTTCAAAAATTGGGATTAAAAATACACTAATTATTAAAATTGAATAATTGGTAATCAATAGATTTATTAACTAACCAAAAATATTTAAGGCCTTTCCCCTTAACAATATTCTATATAAAATGTACCCTAACACAGTTGTTTTACAACATAACGTATAACAAAAAATCAGCTGATATATGAAACCATGTTACCATCTAACTCACTTTGAGGTAACTCAGCGTAGCCTGACGGAAATTATAGACACACGATAACGTATGTTCATGACCATCCTATAAGTTTTTGCAGGCGTCGCATAAACGTTTTCACTTTAAAGCAGTAATGGTTCACTATTAGGATTTTTGAAGAATGCCAAAGCTATGTATCGAATGTTTATAGACCTACTAACCGTATTTCTAAGTAAAGTGGTAAAGCTGGTTTCAAGGTTGTGGGTCGAAGTAGGATTTGTAACAGACAAGCTCAAACGATTAACAGTTTTAAATACGTCTATCGCCTTGTATTGTATCTACGAGCATATAAATTAATCACTCAAACAATTACTTAAGAACTTGAAGGTCATTTTGAAGAAAAAATCCTAACATTCTTAAGAAGGCGCGTTACTGTCCATGATCTTACAGTTTTATCTTGGCAAAAATGCCATTGGCAAAAAGCTGGCAGATCTTTAATCATTTTATATTATAAGTAGCTTAGTTTAATAGCAAGAAGGCAGACGCCCCCCGGCGGCGAAGGCGATACACAAAAAATCGAAAGCATTTCTCCTTGGAAATGAGTCATTAAAATCCAATAAGGAATGATGAGTTTTTGATGTGAATTTTCCCGCCACTTTTTCTTATTTCTTATTATACACCACCGTGATTGACATTTAATATGCATCCCGTTAACCCGCACGGGAGCGAGAGGAAATACCATCGTATCCGATTAATTATTGTCGTATTTTAAATTCATTTTTTCACGATTGAAACAAGCCTTAAGGAAACTTTGAGACAATCAATTTCCAACTAATTTTCGAAAGCCTTGGGCAGATTCAAGAGCTTTTAATTTTGTATCACTTAATATCTAAACGGTAAAGTGGGCGATTATGAAACGTGGATGGAAATGAGATACTCTAGAAATACAGAGGCCGAGAGGATGCTTTTTATTTAAAACAAGACGACGAAATGTAGACGGGATTTGCCGAAGCTGAGAAACGGCAAAATGTTCTGGTTTTTCTATATTTTAGTCATTTGCACTTCAAAGAAGACAACAATGAAAAAATTTGTTTCTATATCTAAAAAAGTATTAAACAAATTTTTATTATGTTTTGAACCTGTATTCGTACATTCAATCATTCGATATAAATAACTACAGTGATATGCATCTATATAGTTTTTTTTTTTTTTTTACCAACCAGAACATACACTAGTTATCTATTATATACCTATTGATATTTTTTGTGATAAATTTGAATATCTTTTGGTATTCTTTATCAACGAAATTTAACAATTTATCCTCAATTATCTGTAATTATTAAAATATTTCTAAAACCTAAACCACGATATAGATTTTATATTAAAAATTTTATTTTTGTAAGTCTTATGTAATCTAACGAGGGTTTAAGTGTTTTCCGAATCTTAAATGACATCTATTTTAACGCAATATTTTTGTTATTTAAACTGTTTGTTTGATGACCACAAGTAAGTTCATAAGTAATAGAAACCGCAACTACTTGGTGAAGCGACATTACAAAATTAGGTCATCGCAAAACGTGTTTATATTTTAAAAAATAGCTAAAATTCGACTTTAAAAATAACTACTTTTAATTGGCATTTCTCAGGGTAGGCTTGACGTAAAATGTTTCTTCCAAAGTACATATCAATTTGATAAGGTTTAACACTGATATTTAGTCGAAGGCCCTACTAAATTTTTAGATTAAAAAAGTACGATGAAACAATTGTAGCTATTTTGTAAAATAATAAATAATTAGGACTTTATTAAAATATTTTATTTAATTCTAAGTTTTTAAAGTCGATCTTTTTAATTCATAATATTAATCCAATGTATAAATACAAATAAAAAGTAACAAAATAGATAATGCAACGATTTTCCCGATTTTTCTACTTGGAAAACAAAACTCACTAAATTCATGTATAAAGTCACATTTTTTTATAAAAAGGAATCATATTGGTTGAAAATAAGAGTGCATGTAACTCAGAATGGTTATATAAAATGAGGTAACAGTTTGGGTTAAATTTTAAAGTTTTACTTCAAAATACTATTTTCCGTTTGGGGTGCATTAAACAACGGCTTATTCAAAAGAATCTATTTCATTTAGTTTTTTGTAGTTCTTTAAGAGTATTTAAAACAAACTGCCGCATCAGTTTTATTTTTGTGAACAACCCTAAGTACATCTACATATACTCGCCATTAACCTTACAGTTTTTGTGAAATAATTGTAAACATATATTCTTAACCACTAAGAAAATTTAAAAATCGTTTGCTTTTATCGTAATAATTTATTATACTTTTGTGGAAATATCATCGTACGGCAACGGCCAGATTTACCGTAAAATAGGTAAAAGTATAGAAAAATGACTTAAGCAAAGTTAAAGAATATTACCAAAAATTAAACAAAATGGACTACACCAGATTAAAAACCGACAATGCAGCTAAATTAGAAAAACAATAATAACACTTGAAAATTGTTTAGATTATTGAAATTGGTTTAAATAGTCTAGATTAGTAACTACAGGTCAAAGAAATAGCCTCGGTACTGAGGGAAAAATGATTGAAAAAATAATAGCCTCACAACAGGCTTCAAAACAAATAAGGTTATATAAAATCTATTCATCCCCGTCAACAGTTAACGAAATCTTACTCAACAGGCCGACAGCGCTTCTAGCAGTGAACTACGATAAATAGTAGATGAGTTTGAGTAAATAATGACAAATAAAAACAAGGAAATTATTAGAACAAATCTTGAAAGTTAAATAGATATATTTTGTAAAATTACCCGCTGTTATGAGTCCAAATAACAAAAATTAAAAAAAAAAAAACATAATGAGAACGGGTTTCGAGACTATGAATACACTTGTTGCTATGATAATACTACAGTGATTGGATAAAACGAAAAAACGGGGTCAACAAGAGATTTTACAGGGACTAAGATATTATTTTTTAGCGTCACTACCAGTTAGTTTGAACCAGTTACTTTGAAAGAGTTTCACTGTTGATCCAATAATAGTTTTTAGTATGGCGCGAAGAAAATTCTTTTGAGCAACATATGATCCGGAAAGTGTAGAAGAGAAATTTGGGGTTTATCCCCAAATATCAGAAATGAATAATCTCGACGATGTAATAGGAAACTAATGACTTCAAACAACCCAAAACGACAACTCTTACAAACTTTTATGACACGCCATAAAATATGTGATTTTCGAAAAGCGATTCCAAATAAAAAAATTATCACACTTTATTAACGTATTCAGAAGGAAAATTTATTCAAAGAAGAAGATGACAACAATTTTATAAAATCCAGTACAAATTTAATGCAGACTTTAAAGAAATGGACAACCTCAAAGGACAAGATGAAAAATAACGAACGTTTGTCGTGGTCTTATAAACGTTAAATTCTTTTAAATTATAAATTTATTTCGAAATATTAATAATGAAAAATCAAAATTTATAAAAGATTAATAGCACTAGAGAGATCTATTCCTCTTAGGCTTTATTAATTTTCAAATTTGGCTTTCCATACAACCGTTTGTCTGTAATGGAAAGTGAATAATAATTTCAGAAAAAATATTCAAATTAGGCTTTATTAAACAATAAATCATAAATAATGGTTTTGTTATTTGTAGTTTTAAATGAATAAAATTTGTGTTTTAATAATGGATAATATGTTTGAAAATACGAATTTACCTAAGAAAATAACTTTGGTAATTGTATAGTAAAAAAAAAACTAATTTAAATAATTATTATTTTTTGCTAATGACACATAAATTTAATAATTGTATTTAATATAGGCGATATGATTAAAGCAAATTTTGCATGAAACAATAATTTAATATTTGTATTTTGAAATGAATCATAAACCTAATAATTGTGATTTAATATTAACATGAACTATAAATTAATAATTATAATTTTTGCTAGGCATAATAATTTTGATAATTTTAAATATAAATAGATAGGTAATTTGCTTTAGAAACTTTAATATAAGTATTATTAATAAAATATACAATAATGAATTTAGGGAGGTAAACCACAATACGTTAGGTTAGTAAAGGGGTAATACTTGACGATGCCTTCATCACATTTAGAATTAATTTACCTTTATAGGTTAGGGTTTACGGAAATAAACAATTAAATGTTAAAGTAAATAAAGGAGTGATTGAAGCAATAAAATATTAAATTAAAATTAAATGAAATTGATTTTTATAAGCTAGTCCGAAAATGTACTGTAAATTCAACTAATAACTTTTATATGTAAATAAAAGACCTGTACTTTCAATCAAATTTTAAATTAGTTTTAAAATTCAAACAAAATAAAAAATGTATTTTTCAAATAAGCAGATATTTTTCTGATACGTTTTCTCAAATAACCTTGATAACCTTAAATTAGTCTCTAAGTTAAAATGGCTCTCAATAAATTCGTAACTCCGATAGAAGCCTAAAGGGTTTATAGGTGGCTAATTGGGTTTTATTATAAATTTAGGAGTTGGATCTTCTAAAGATTTATTTTTTGGGATATAGGTTTTAAACCAGAGTCCGAACTTGATAAATATATCATTACTTTCCTACGGACAAACAATGATGCAACGTCAAAAAATGGGAGGTAGTGGATGAGCTGGCCGGAGGTGAGTAGTGAAGGTGGTTGCAGTTAAGGGTAGGAAGGTCCGTAGGAGCGTCTACGTAGAAGGTCCATGTGATGTCTATTTAATTAATTTATAGGAAATGGGAAAATAACACTGCTAACTTGTATTTATTTATCATTCACGGACTTTTGTTGTATTGCGTAGCAAAAAGTATAGCTTTAATATTATTTCTAATCAGAAGGGGCTTGCATTAGTCTAGCCCATTATTAAATACCGTAAGATGTGAATTCATTTTATACGAATTTTTCTTTTCTGCATTTCCTAAATAACTATAAAATTTATAAATACAACATAAAAATTACATTGATGAGACAACGTTGTATATAAATCACATAAAAATTTGTTCAGGTTTTTTTTTAATACTGTTTTACTACATTTAACCTAGCAGATGCTATAAATTTCCTTAGAAAGCTGAAAACAATCTACTAATAAGGTTTACCACAGTTTTATTCGGTATCGTCCCTAACTTCGTTAATAAAAAAATATCACATTCAGTTGCGTGGAGCATTTTCTAGCCATCCCACCCCCTTTATAACCACTACTTAGATATGTCGATACGCTGCCAGTTTAGGGCAATAAATGTTGTGTATAAGGCCGAGCCCAACTTAAGCGCGTCACGTAGGCTTATAGTGTTGTCTCAACCCAATAAAACTTAGGAAACCGTTCGCCATTCTAAACACAATCGTACTTCAACTCTATAAAGCTTTAAATTATTACAATTCGGAATAAGGCAACCCAACGGTCTCATAACATTATTATTTACAACCCTGTTGATCCGCTCAGCGCCTGGGCAACCTACTACAACATATATATTTCTAGGTTTACAAGTAGTTTTGTATTTTAATTTATTGAAAAACTAATATCGCCTATATTTATTGTAAATTAAATGAATGATAAAATCGTATGTACGTTGTTCATGAGATGAAGGCTTTCAGACGTATTTTTATGGAAAGAATATTATAAAACATATCTAATATATATTCTAGTAAAACAGTTTCAATACAGTACCAACCCAAGAAAATCAAACACGGTCAATATAAAGGCTCAAGAAAGTAAGAAAAATTATCAGAAATCAAAGTAATCAAACAATACCTTCACCTACTTCCAATTATTTAATTATTCTTTAAACGATTCATGACAAAGTCATCATCATTGAAAGTAGCTAATGGTAGATTTAAAATATACCCGTCTGTTATATTTCTTAGCGTTTGTGCAGTTATACTCATTGAGGTTTTTTATTGAATCGAGTTTAAGATATAAATTATTTAATGTATGAGCCGACTTTAATCTTTATACAAAAAGCAGATATTACAAAATCCAACTAATTGTACAGCACCACATACAGCTTCACAGCATTAAGTTGGGGCAGTAGTATGTGTGAGCATTAGGAAATGATAAAGCTGAAAACCTAGCAGTGAGAAAGTAAAGGTGTATTCGGCCCATCTCAAAAATCCTACTATGGGCCAAATAGTTGGTTAATACGGGGGAAAACATTGTCTTCCTATGTCTGTAATAGTGGCTTGCTATGTAATCGATTAGTGGTTTTCAAGGTGAGTAATTAGTGGCAAATTTGTTGGCATAGGAGTGATTTGATATGTGGGTGAGTATTCTGTTGCTATGTCGGTAATAGTGGCTCGCTATTCGATCGATTACTGTTTTTCAAGTGGAGTAATTAGTGGCAAATTTGTTGGCATAGGAGTGATTTGATATGTGGGTGATTATTCTCTTGCTATATCGGTAAAAGTGGCTCGCTAGTCGATCGATTAGTGGTTTGCAAGGTGAGGAATTAGTGGAAACTTTGTTGGCATAGGAGTGATTTGATTTGTGGGTGATAATTCTCTTGTTATGTCGGTAATAGTAACTCGGTAGTCGATCGATAAGTGGTTGCTATAGTGTTTTATTTATTAATTATGCTCTTTATTTATATCTTCTACTAGTTTCAAACTACGGTAAAGTTATGCATAGTTCGGTCAAAATGGCAATCACATGTACAAATTCACTACTTTTTTTAAGAAAAAGTAAACATAAGAAATGAATATTTTGGTTTAATATTATTAACATTAAAGTGTAACAAAATCTGAATTATTTTCTCAGACTAAATCTTTAAAATATGAATTCGTTGAGGGTACCAGCGGACGGGCGTGCATGAGTTATTTAAAACACCGTACAATGTGTTTATTCTTTTAATATGTACCCACAGTTCAAACTGTGTTTTATATATTCACTATATTAAATATCAAACTGATCCGACAGTGGGCGTGTGATGCAAAGGGTAGTCTCAACGATTCACCCTTAGTACAAACTCATAACGATCTCTGATATTACTTAGCGGCGAGACTTGAAAATTCCTAACATATTGTCTCATTCGAAATTTGAATAGAACTCGTCCAAGGGCAGGCGTAATACATTTCATTTAGTAGAACTTTGACGGTCAGCAATTGACGGTTGGAATTTCTCACTCATTTATAGACGGCTAATGAGTCTGCGAATGAGTGATTAATTTTATGTGGGAGCCAGTAACATCAGCCTCAGATCCTTTTAATGAACGGTAAAATATTTGTGTGGGGTAGACCTGGCAGAAGCTGCAATTGTCAATAACCACACTACGTGTCCTACGAATACACCCAGTTCAATTTCGTTATTAGAAAAATTGACTGCGCGCTATTTATTTGAAATGAAAGTTCGACAATGAATACTCTTTAGAGAGAATCATCCTACAAAATAATTGTCACTGACACACAACATACAACTATACATACATATACATATATATACTTCTGTTATTTTATTTAACTACTTAACTTTTAGTTATATTATTCATAATTAGGTATTTAGTTTCTTAACATTAAATAATTTTGTATAAATTAACGGATTTACATAAATTGATTTTCTTGTGCTGTTTAAATTTATTAAGAGCTATTTACATAAAATATACAAACCATAAAATAAGTACTTAAACACAGAAGGGTTGCACAAATTTTTAAAAATTATTTATTTATTTCCTACATATACATAGCATCAGGAATGTTTTGTTCTTTGTTTGCTTTTTTTGTACATTAAGAAAAATATATAATTACAAAATTACCACGGATTATGTATTTTCAGGTCTTACTGGTCGTGTGTATAATTCTGTTAACATTATTTCTTTCAAGCAATAGTATTCATTTTAATGCTATCTATCCATAAAAAATGTAATTCTGTAAAAGTTATTGTTTGGAAAATTTATCAGTAAGAATTGGAATTTTTTCTAAATTGAGTAACAGAACAAAGAATCTGGACACTTGGGTAAAAAATTTCAAAAATTCATTTTAAAAAATGTAATAGTGGTAGCCAACTGATATAAGAAAATGTAGCCCAATGTCTATTTTTCTCTAAATTCTAGATTTTTTCATATTTTTACATTAAATAATAATCAAAATAAGTCTGGAAATTTCTATAATTATTTTTGATATATAAATGAATGATTATTATTTTACTAAGAAACGCTATGCCCAGGTTTTAATATATATGCTAAAATAATACTTTCATAAACAAGAATTTGTATTTTATTTTTGTTTACACATTGAAGCTTTTTGCTTATTGGTAGTATCAGCATTATAAAAACTTGATAAATAGCTTGTATATCTATTACTACATCTTCACTGTTCATATAATCGTACTATGCTTAAAATATTAGTTATTTTTATCTTATCTCTTTGATGAAAAATCAATCAATCATCTGTATTTATTTTAGACTTTTACTCTTAATATTTCATCGAATACACTATAAATGGCATTATGTTTAGATTTTACTTGCTCCTCTATAACTGTTTTTCAATACAAATTATCACTGAAAATTTAGAAATTTATAAAAATAATATTAAAAAACGCTTATTGAGGAGCAAGTAAAAAGAAAATCAAAACATAATTCCATTTTCAATGTATTTAATGAAATCTTAAATATAAAAGACTAAAATAAATACAGAATATTGATGATCGTTTAATCAAATAGATAAGATAAGAATAACTGATATTTTAAATATAGTACGGTTATGACAGTCCAGAAGTACTTAGTAAGTTTTGATATTGCTGATACTACCGCTTAGCTAAAATCTTCAATGTATGGAGAAAACTAAAATACAAATTCTTGTTTATGAAAGTATTATTTACCCATATATATATATATAGATTTAAGATTGAATAAATATACAATTACAGGAATAATTTATTGAAACAATACACTACAATACACTTTTCGTTGGTTGACATTACCAAAATCCTCAGGAATTACAATAGTCAAGTTATGTATTGTAATTCCTGAGGATGTTGGTAATGTCAACCAACGAAAAGCTTTGTTGTATTGTTTCAATAAATTATTCCTGTAATTGTGTATTTATTTAATCTTAACAATAATTCTAACAGGAAAACGTATTTGATATTCTATATATATATATATATATATATATATATATATATATATATATATATATATATATATATATATATATATGTATATGTACATATATATATATGTGTGTGTGTGTGTGTGTGTGTGTGTGTGTATGTGTGTGTATGTGTGTATGTTTGTATGTGTGTGTGTGTGTGTGTGTGTGTGTGTGTGTGTGTGTGTGTGTGTGTGTGTGTGTGTGTGTATGTTTGTGTGTGTGTGTGTGTGTGTATGTGTGTATGTTTGTTTGTGTGTGTGTGTGTGTGTGTTGTGTGTGTGTGTGTGTGTGTGTGTGTGTATGTGTGTATGTTTGTTTGTGTGTGTGTGTGTGTGTGTGTGTGTGTGTGTGTGTGTGTTGTGTGTGTGTGTGTGTGTGTGTGTTGTGTGTGTGTGTGTGTGTGTGTGTGTGTGTGTGTGTGTGTGTGTGTGTGTGTGTGTGTGTGTGTGTGTGTGTGTGTGTGTGTGTGTGTGTGTGTGTGTGTGTGTGTGTGTGTGTGAATTAAATATATTAAAACATATATACATGTTTATAGAATGTTTTGAATGAGATTTTGAGTTTGCTACTTTGAGTTTTACCTTCGTGAATATTTCTCACTAGCTAAGCTCTAATTAACTAAATGTTTATAGAATGTTTAATTCTATAGTTTACAAACAAGATTTTATTACTGAAGAGGTATTCAGCTTTTCGCTAGTTATATTTTAACATCATACAGATTTAAGCTTCTTAACACGTCCTCTTGAAAACTGATACAATTGCTATTTAGTTTTCAAGAGGATGTGTAACATGTTTTAGGGATTGATAATGCTAGTAATGTAGCTAGCAAAAACTTAATACCTCTTAAGTAAATGCTTTCTTATTTATAAACTGTTTACCAAAATAAAAAAATGTATAATTTTATAATATTTTATACTGTATATTTTAACTATTTTGTATGTTACTTCAGTTTACATGTCTTAAGAAAATTGAGGTAAAACGTTTTTCTTCATATTGTAAATTATTTTCTTACTTGAAAGGTGTTGAAATAGTATTTAACTATTTATTGCATTGCTACTTGAAAAATATAACCAAAAAAATTCATTGCTTGCTACTTTTATAATAAAATCTGGAACTTCTAATATGACATTCCAATTTTAAAATTTGGAGAATGAAAGTTGTGTCATTCTATTATCAATTATAATATCTAATTAGAAGAATATATTTAAAAACCGCATTTGTAATATAAGTT
>JBAIZL010000006.1:102067785-102182785 GCA_036971475.1 Prosapia bicincta | reverse complement strand
AATTTTAATTTTTTATTTTGTATAACATTAGCTAAACTCGGAACGGATTTAAATTGAAGTGTAAAAATGTATTCGGGGGTCAGTAATTATATATTTTCTGTTTTTTTATTTCGTTAAGAAGGTGGTGGAGTATTTATTTTCCCTAATTTCGTTTGAAATGACAGATTGTACAGAAGAGGGCCGCGGGATTACATTTGTCGCCATCGTGCGTTAATAAACATTGCACAAGTGGGGCTCAGAGTTCATCTAGTAAACGATCTCATCTGCCGGGGATTCCGCTAAAGGCCGACTTCTACTACCCGACAGCACTTTTTATTGAGACAATAAAAGTGGTACAGACGCCATGACACAAGTAATTTGCATACAAGAGTCCCCGGCATTCATATCCATCATTATTGTAGCGTTTATTTCGTCCCAGAGAATATTATCCAGATAGCTTCCTTCGTGTCGCTCGACCGTCAACGTTTCCCAAAACCTAGTGAAAGGATATTTAAAGTAATGATAAGATCCCTATACAGTTAAATATTAGGTGGAACTATCGATAAATTTGGTACTTCCGCATACAAAGCTGTATCGTTGTCCACTTCATTACATGAAACGTATGAAATTTTATAACGCTATCTAACCCAAGTCCATTAAAAATATTTATAAACCTTACATTATCTAAAACGTTTACACTGATATGCCTTAACTCATAACATGTTTATAATCATACTTATAAACAAGCTTTGAGCTTAACTTCTGGATAGTGCTAATTATAAAATCATAGTAATACAAAATTCACTAAATAATAGGTTTTTACATTTGGACCTTTTCTCAGTACATCAGTGTTTGACAAATGAGTCATTTCTAACACGTTTTTGTTGAATGCCAACCAATACATTGTGCTCATGAATGACATCAAATGGTTCTGTGTATTCAACGTAACTTAGACACAAGTAATTGCGTATTGAACCGGTTTATCACGAAGTCGAAATTGCACTAATATTAAATTTTTTCAAAGCTTATTTGCACCATTATCATCAGAAGAAAATTATCTACAAGTTTAATGTACCAAATATACGCATTTAATTATTATTTAGAAAATATAATCCAAGCCTAAACATAATTCGTGTTTTCATGTCTTACGTATTTCGTCAGATAAATTGAGAATTACGGCAATATAGAAATGGGGTCTGTTTCAATTGATATGCAGCTCATTTTACATACAATCTACCACATTCTACACTTCAATTAACATCCGACAAATTTTAGTATGGTTTTTAAACAGGAATCCGGGCGAAATAATTGGTTTACGGAGTTTTTAGACCAAAGTTTATATGAACGTTTTTCATAGCTGCACACGAGCAACAGACCTTAACATGTCCTCATTTCTCCCTAGGACACATTGTATATATTTATGTCCAACGCGTTTTGATGTTTTATGTCATCTTTAGTGAAAACGCTACAAAATCATAATCTTAAATGCATTGACAACTTATAATCAATTTCAGTTATTCTTTAACTTTGCAATTTAAAAGTAATGTTGTAGTTAAGTGGATCTTAAATGTTATATGCAATTTTATACGTAATAAGATTTATTTCTGTAGTTATTTGGTAATGTAAGTCTATGTAGTAAGTTAGATAATAATATAATGGTGATAAAATTAATATTAATTCCTTATTTTTCAATTCCTACTATTAGTTCACAATCTTCCTAAATATATTTTTATATCTTGTTCAAATTTTCAATCATTATAAAATACATTTTATTAATCTGCTCATGTTCAAATACATTTTCTAAAACCTTTAGATGAGACTTTTTGTTAATAAAGTTTTATCAAATAATAATTCATTTAATTATTTTAATTAATAATTTTGCTTTTTATTTTGCCACTTATTGTGATTCTGCCGTATGTTTATATACATATTAATATAATTGTAATTATTTAATAAAAAGTAACTAAAATAAAATTTGTATTTGTTGACGAAAGTAGGAGTTTGTTTGTACTACTTGTTATTTATATCTTTAATAAAACATTTTAAATATCTTTATAATAATTATTTCAATTTTTAATTATTTTTTTAAATTTTGTAATAAACATTTCAATTGTAATTACAATAAATATAGTATAATTTCGTAAAATATTGTGTTCTATAAGTTAGGTTAATTTGCTAAATTAGGCCTGTGCTAGCCTAGTCCGTGTACGCAACTAATTCTGACAAAGTTGAAATGTTGACAGACAATTGATGGTATTGTCAATTAGGGAGTGTTGTGGTTAGTCTTGCTGCTTTGCGCCTTTGCGGTGGCTTACATCAATCAGCAAAGTTACGCTAAGACTTTACCGGGTTTCCATCTTTACACCTAATTAGAATACTTTATCCCTAAGAGTCAACAAAGCTACGTCGGACTCTGTTTAGACACCTGCTGAGATTTCACGAATGCATTTCTCAAGTACAAACATTAGGTTCCGAAACAAGGCCCAACTTGTGTTCCGCCTCTGATGAGATATCTGACACTTTACATTTCGCTAGATTTAAAGCTCGTTTCCATACTATATTGTTTATTACCTTTCTAGTTTTGTTCCTAGAACGTTTCTAACTTATGTATTTTACATTTAAATTTTATATTTATTTTTCTGCTATCTTTTAACTGTAATTTTACTACGTAATAATTAAAAAAGTTCACTCTAAGTCTCACTACACACTAGTTTATTAAAACATACATACTAGTTTCAAGGACGATGCCAACTTCATCATCGAAGTTTAGTCTGTACCTACATTGTTCTCGAAACTAGTCTGTATGTTTTAATAAACTAGTATGTAGTGAGATTTAGAGTGGACTGTTTTAGTTTTCACCGATGTGAGTTGTTCTTACAGGATAAGCTCTAATTAACTTAATAATGTAATGTTACTATTTGTTGCATGGTCTTAAATGTAAACACCTAGATGGAGTTATTCGATTCTCTTAATCTACTAAATATGATTTCATACATAAGCTATTTTCCTCTTCGGGGTCGTTATTACGTGGCTGGTAGCGCAGACCACTATTCTAACATACTTGGATTTTTCGTTTTTTTTAAAAAGTATATTAGCTTTGAAAATTACAAATTAAAACACAGATTTAATTGAAAATAATTGATTGAAATAAAAATGATTCAATTGACAATTCATACAGATCTTATTAGTAAAATAAAAACGTATATCGGTGATAAACTGCTTTTCTTAAAACTTCAAAATTTATTATAGGCTACGTCATAGTATCCAAATTAAATATATGTACTTTGAATGAAAACATTTTAGTAAACAAAGATGTTATAAAAAATAAACTATGTATAATCAATTGATTCTATATACAGTATATCCTGACGATAAAATCAATAAAATAAAATATAATGTAATTTCGAAAGCAATATTTGTATAAAACTCGAATCAGTGGAAAATATTCTACATTGTCTTAAATTATTAGACAAGACGGAATGTTTATTAAGAACAGCTGTCACCCATTGGTAAAGACACACCCAGTGATTGCACTTGCTGCTTGTACTTTACTGTTACTCTCAGACTTTTACATAACCACTGCCTTATCTAGTGCCTATAAATGACATTTACACTTCACACAAAACTATTAGAAGAAAACAAATATTTTTACAATGTTGGTCGTTCCAAGCTCAGCCAAAGATATTTACAACTGACACGTCAATCGCCAATTCGCAACGAACGTAAGGAATACAATGGCAGTTTCAGACAGGTGTGGGGAGGGGGCAAGTGGCCGTTTAAGGGTGACCGTGAGGCCAATTATTAAATACGAAAAACGATGGTGGTAACTAAAACAAACTTGAATTATTTTCAAATGCAATCTAATTATCTTAAAGGACTAATAATTGTAGATTAAATTTTTAGTTTTTCTTCTCGGAAACTACTCTAAGGATTATCACAATAATTGGTAGGGGTTTTTAACCTAAGCAAGACCGGTTCTTAGATCGGCTTCCTGGTACTAGCTTATAAATTCTGGTATTCGTTTAGTTTCTGTGATATCGTATATTCAATTCAGCTCACAATGCTAGCCGAATTATGTTTAAAATTATGTTTATTTATTTTGTCTAGTTCTTTGAAAGTAATGAATAAACTTAAAGATTAAAAATTTGAATTATTTTTAATAAAAAAATATAAAGTCATATTAATAAATCAAACAATATAAACAATATTCGATCAGATTTGTGAGTAAAGGTTATAAACACAAGAAATATATACAACTCACAAAAATATGTGAGTTGGCGATTTTAACGACAGAATGCCGTTATTACTGCCTTCGCGTCACCCCTGAAGCAGGACTGTCTCCCCCTGCGCTGAAACAGTAGATGTTCCATTGTCTATGAGTCACGTGAGTTTGCTTTCGGTGGCACAAGTTAAAGTGCGGTCGCGATTAAGGTTAGGTCTGAAATATTGAATACATTAGCCGTTCCTAGTGGTCACTATTTCGTTTAGTATTGTAAAGAGAGTTTGTGTGCGTTATATAACTTTACTGTAGCTCCTTCTTTAATAGCTCTGAAAAAAGACCCCAAAATCTGTTTCTTGAAGCTTTTGTCTACCTAAAATTCTACCATTGTTAACTTTACGGCCATTTGGAAAGAGAATTTAAATGTAGATACAAGAATTTTCCAATCCTTTCGTATCTGAGATCTGTTCAAATTTAAATTTTATCGAAAATGGTATTTATGAATAAAATTACCGATGCTTACCAATATAACTATATGATTCATTGGAAGCTGCACACTTCAACCTACTTTATTGATCAACCCTAACAATATTTTTCCTAAGGAAATAAAAAATTAAGTTTCTTCAATTATACAAAATCTCTTTCTATCAATTGTGGTGTTGTTAGAGATATTAACTTGAAATAAGCAAGGGAAATTGTGGTGTGGGTAGAGATATTAACTTGAAATAGGCAAGGGAAATTGTGGTGGGGGTAGAGACATTAACTTGAAATAGGCCAGGGATATTGTGGTGTGGGTAGAGATATTAACTTGAAATAGTCAAGGGAAATTGTGGTGTGGGTAGAGACATTAACTTGAAATAAGCCAAGGAAATTGTGCTGTGGGTAGAGATATTAACTTGAAATAGGCAAGGGAAATTGTGGTGTGGGTAGAGAAATTAACTTGAAATAGGCAAGAGAAGTTGTGGTGTGGGTAGAGATATTAACTTGAAATAGGCAAGGGAAATTGTGGTGTGGGTAGAGACGTTAACTTGAAATAGGCAAGGGAAACAAAGTAAGAATTCACTGTTAAAGGCTAGGTTTTATGCTTTGTTGACAGTGTATAGAAGTAGAAAACATATGTGCAGTAGGCCTATATTACTTTACAAGTCTAGTACATTTTTTTATCCTTTTCAATAGGAAGAGCTTACATTACTTTTTAATTACATTTATCACAATTTTATATCTCGGCTCCGCCCATCAGCGTTTTCTAATTGTTTTGCCGTCACAACTTTCACTTTCTAAGAGAATTTATCCTCCCATTTCTTCGTAGCTGAAAACGAGAGTAATAAAGTGTGTATTCAATGAATGTGACTAATTATTGTATTAGTCATGCTCAAATACACATATTTTGGCAAATTCGATGGGGCATTACTAGATAAAAATCAACCCCATGTTTTTCGATTTCGATAACGTTAGGTAAAAATTCATAATACAAAGTTACATCATAAAAAATAAAACATAAAAAAGATTTTAATTAGCAATTAAATTTGAAAAAAAAAATCAAAACGTACAAACACACTCGACATTATAACTCAAATTTTCTTATTATAGTTCTAAATTGTATATTACAAAATTAATGGTATATGCTATATTACAAAATATTTACAAGTTATAAGGTTTGGTTATAAAAAACAAAATTAGGTTTATCAAAGTGAGCTAGTCACGCCATCTTAAATCTTTGTACATTTCAATACTAACTCTATTATTTCTTTGTAGAAAACTTTAATTTTCTTATAACCAATTCTCTTAATATATATATATATATATATATATATATATATATATATATATATATATATATATATATTATAACATAAAGTATGAGGCTTTAGAAAAAGTTCAGTTAGTTGCTAAAATAATTTTCTGTAGGATTAAGCCAGGAAAGACACAAATATTGCCGACAAAGCAGGTACCGTGTCATTATCCTTTTCCAGGAAAGCTATAAGTTGAGTGCGGCAACAATAGACAATAGAGAAGGGTACAGCTTGTTAAGACAGGGAAATCCAGCGGCCGATATAGCCTGGGAAAATAACCGTGTACCGTCAGGTTAAGCTAATTGTAGAACTGTGGGAAACTTACAAAGAACGTATTGTGGTAGTTGGAAAGATTAGATTTTTCAATAAAAACTAAATGATCGGGGAAGTTAAGAGGAGGGAGTTTGAGGAGAGTCTCAGAGGAAGGCAGTCGGATTGGTGGGGACCAGGATGGAAGTGTTGTAAAGGGAGAAACTGATTAAATTAAGTAAAGAGTTTTTTATAAGTAAAATTTAAAAAGTGCAACGTAAAAGTTTTTTTTGAAATATAAAAGTAAGTTTATTTGTGTGTCAAGTGTAAAGGCAGAAGGTAACAAAGGCCGAGATTCCAGGAGCTCTTCAGAACAATAAGTATTAATTAAATATAAGTGTAACCAACAGACATCTACATTTTAGTAAAGTTCAGAACAATTTCAATTTCATTAAAATTTATAAAAATTATTCTATTTTCACCATTTCTAATTTAAAAAGCAAAGTTCCCGTAATAGCAACCCGAGAGCAAGAATAAAATTTTAATACTGTTTTTTACATTGTTATGTTATTTTTATTAGAAATCTAATGCCTCAGAAGTCCACCTTTTATCATTGTAATATTAGTTAAGATATCAATCCTGTCACTGCAAAATATTAATATAAATTTGGAATAATGTGTAGAGTTAATTGAAGAGAATAAATGCAAGTGATGTTAAAAAAAAATTATAAGATTGTTAATTCCTTATAAACCTGAAGGTGTGACATTAGATAGGTAAGGTGAATAGATAACAATAAAATTAAATTATAATTATAACAAAAGTTAAGTTATAATATATATATATATGTATATATATATATATATATATATATATATATATATATATATATATATATTTCTTCTGTTAGTGTTGTGACTGAACTCTTCCTAAACAGCAAGTCAGATTTATATGCGTGAGTCACATTTGTTAATCTTGTATGCTTGATTAAGTTGATTCGTGAATGGTTTATATTCACATTTTAGCCAGTGCTGCGATTGCGTTTGAGTTTTTTTTTTGCTTCTGGAATGTCAGTTGCTTATTTTCAACTAGATATCTGGCCGAGCATTCAGTCACATTTAAATAGAACTAGTAGATGCAAGTACTGTACTAACTAGTAGATAGCGGTAGTCGCGCTATGACATACAGCCGACAAATTAAGTGAAAACATTATTGCAAAAGGCAATTTTTTATGTGTTTAGGTTGGTTTATATAACAGCTGTTTGAAAACGATGGTTAATTTTAATTTATTTACAATACACTATTAGATACAAAATTAAATTGAATTCAAAATGTCTTTATTGGTGAGGTGATACATATATTAATTTATAAAATAAATATTTCTTAATAATTCTCTATACAAAAAATGGATTCTACTTTTTATTTGTTACTGTATTATTTGAGTGAAATAAACACAGATTTTGGATAATTTGTGTTGTTTTGAGAAACATACGAATTAGGATGTTATTTTACGCTTAAAATCTAGAAATATACATTAAAACTTAGAACTCTATGATGTCGAATGGTTCCGTGTATAATCGGCAGTGGCAATAGCTGTTTTACAGTAACCGTTTATGAATACAGTTCTTCGTTAAATTCAAAAGGGTATAACAATTCAAAAGGTTAAATTCAAAAGTTTATTGGGAGATATTATTATCCAAAAGTATCAGAATAAAAACGAGATTTTTAAGAAAAATAATGTAAATAATGTTTTCAATAAAAATGACATAATTTAAAATGAATTATTTCATAAATAGTTTTGTTGACATCCCTTCTGATATCGCAGCAACGCGCGATGTGTAAGCTAGTATTTCTGTAGTAATACAGTAAAACATAGTGTGTTCTAATTGTGAGGTTAATACTGATAATTATCAGTAGATTTTAAGCACTTTTTTACACTTAAGATAAAGTTTTGTTCTTTAGAAGGTATTTATAAGTGAAAAAGACAAAAGTCTTAATTTACTCAGTCTTTTCCAAGTATTACGAAGTGCTTATAAATATTTTGGTTGGAAACAAAGAATTTAAAAAAGTTGTTAATTAAGAAATTTATTTAAACATTAGGGGTGTAAACTAAAATAATTCCTTTATAATTACGTGTCAACTTATACGTAATGCGCTTAAAGGTCATTTTATTCATGCAGATATGTTTAATATAGGCTATAATTATTTATTAATCATACTGTTCTAGATAGCTTTTGGAAGAGATCGTTAGCTTGAAATTAGTAAACGGTCCTTGTTTTCTTGAAATTGTCGACGTGTTTCGGAATACCTTCATCTTCCAGGAGCTGTTAGGCATACGTAGTAGCAAAGAACTTCTCAGAGTTTACGACAGGAAGCACTGTCTGATGGAGGTTTTTTGAAAGCATCGCCAGGGTTAATATGACAATGCTAGTAATGTAGAGAACTAAACATATTAGAAAATTAAAAGTAAATGTAGTGGCTAAACGCCCTGATTAAACGGGAAAGTAGCCACCTGCACACAATAAACGAGAAAATGTTTTTTTAATTAGCTAGTAAATAAAGTTGATTTATTGCCTGATTGGCTAGATCCAAGTAAAGAAATGCTAATATAACCTGATCCAAATCTAAGCGCTTAATTAAAAACACAGAGAAGTAAAAGTAAATGATACGGACCTCTGAACTCGGTGTCTGTTTGTTTAATGGGGCACTAGCTACGTGCCGCATGATGCAACCTGATGATGACGAGATGACAGCCAGCCTATGAATCATACCCTACGTGATCCACATCCAAGTTGTCCTCAACTCGTCGGATAAGTCTCGGAACGTTTGAACGTGCCAGGTGAGGTCACAGTGTATCTATTAAATCTTTCATTCTTTCTTGTTTCAATTATCCATTTGAATTTATGGCGCGTTTCCGACCGTCTGTCATTTCTAATCGACCGATATTTCGTGAAAACATAAGCGGTTGCGTGGGCAGAAATATTTAAGATGTGAAACATCGCCGTGAGTTTGTTCAGTGGTCGGTGACTGGAATATAAAGAGGGCGAACAAATCTTGCAAAATGTTACGACGGTTGAGAGCGAGGACAATAGTGGTGTTGCGTGTGGAAGTGACAAGAGGCAGAAAATATTTTCAGGTCGTGCTAATATATCGGAGTAGCCTAAATTTAAAATATTACAGCTGGTAACGAGAGGCGTATATCTTAACTACATAAATAAAATATAAATTAAAATTTATATAGTGATTTATTCCTTTCAAAGTAGCGTCGTTTTTAAATTTAAAAAAATGTTTTTCTTGAAAACAGATAATGCTATTAACTAAGTTGAAGTATGAAAAGTAAAACGTATGTAGCCTGTTTACGATGATTTATTGGGTGAAACATGTAAACATGTATTTGTGAACACGATAGAGAATTGATCTACTTTAGGTATGTGACTATGCACGGGTGTTGCCATTTAATCTACAAAAGGCCTACGTACTTATCCTATACCTATAATCACAGTTCTTTCTTATCCTTCATAATGGCTGATCGCCTGAAACTACAAAACCACAAATAAGAAAAATGATGACGTTATATTTTCCACCTATTTCGTTGTCACTTTTTCAGAAGATTTCACTATCCTTTGACTTGCATCTTATCCGTGTATGCTGCCCGCTAAGCACAAAATGTACAGTTTTTTGAAGCCATGTTACAACTGTTCGTTGTTACTAGTCGTACATAATTTAAATGCAATAAATCTTGTCACTGGAGAATAGTTGACAAAATATATACTTACTACTACTTACTAGCCAACGCCCACCCTTGGTAGGTTAGCCATTTGGCGGCGCGCTGACCAGTAAAGGCTGGAAATCTCTCTGTAGTTGGTCTCTTCTTCGTCCACAGAGTTGGCTGATAGGGCCGGACACTGGGGTAGGTAGGCTGCGTCCATCCTGGGGTGTTGGCACAGCGTACAGGCCGCAACTGCGTTTAACCCGATGAGGTGCAGATGGGCTGCCAGCTAGTCATGGTTCTGAATGCAGCTACTGCTACATCTCTAGGCAAGTTTCGGGGTATGGGTTTGGGAGACAATGTTGCTCGCGTCCGTGGTCTTCGCACCACAAGTGTTTCCTGGGTAACGCTAAATAAGCAACAGCGATTCGCCGCCAGTGCGCTGACAAAATATATGGTTTCATCTACACCATAAACTTTGATAATAGAGTATAAAACTCTGACTAATACCATCGGTGTAGAGCTAAATCCTAGCATAATCTCGATTAAGAATACGCTCAAATTCATAATCTGCAATTCTAAAACCTCTTTTTCCTTGTGAATATAATTCCACAGATCCTATTTATTTACCAAAGTGAATTTGAGCTAACTGTTACTTTGAAGATTAGGAAAGACAGGGTAGCATCTGGAAAACAACTGTAAGGTGCCATAGGGATACAGTAAGTAATCTCATTGTTTGTTGAATATTTCCATGAAAAGGATTTCATCAGTTATAACGCAATTGCACTAGAGAAGAGTCTTGAAACTTGGCTCTAGGCCGACGTTTATCATAGCGAAAGAAGCAAAGAATATCCTTGTGAAAATATGTCACTGGTCGGATGCCAGAGCTAAAAGAGAAAAGAAACAGCCCCGGCAAATCCTGACAATACAAAATGCATACAAACTCAGAGAGAAACTCATCAATCTGTTTAAAAAAGGGTAATAAGTCGTGTCGTAGCCTTACATAGAAAATAATGTTTGGGCTATGATAATGTGAACTGAAAAACTTGTAACAAAATAAAATAAGAGTGAAGAAATGGAGTTACCAAAAGTGATCTAAAACAATGAGTTAAAACTTAGAAACAGTTAGTGAGTGACGTCTAAAGGATTTTTACTCTTATTATGATTAAAACAAGGGGTAAAATATAGTCTTAATGACGTTTAAAATCTTTTTTTTAGTTACCCGTTTTAATGTGTAGAACACGAATATCAACTTTTTCCGCGGAAAATACAAAAAGTTAATTTTTTTGCACATTTTCAATGCTAGTCTGTAATGGCATGTATAGAATGAACCGGCCGCACAGTAGCTATATCGCACTGCACTAAGTCAAAGTCAATTTATTTTTATACTAAACCTAAATATTTAATTTTGGTTATAAAATTTAAATAATTTTATAATAAAATAAATTTATTTATTATTTAATTATAAATTATGTATTTATTTATTTCATTATATTAAATTAAAATAATTATAAAATAAAAACTACTATTTACCTTCATTATAATATACCTACGAAGTATCCAGTCAGTATAGGTTTGGTTATAATTTTATTCAACATTACTATCTACCTACATTAAAATATACCTACAAAGTATCTAGTCAGGATAGATTTGGTTATAATTTTATACAACATTACTATATACCTATGAAGTATCCAGTCAGGATAGATTTGGTTGTAATTTTCTGCATCGGCAATAAGTCTAAATATTTACCAAAATTACAACCAAATCTATCCTGACTGGATACTTCGTAGGTATATTTTAATATACTTATCTACTTAGATAGTAATGTATAAAACCAAGTCTTCACAAAATCTAGACGTAGTGCAGTGCGCTGTAGCTACTGCTCGCCCGGTTCACGCTATAGGCCTACATGCCATTACAGACTAACATTAAAAAGGTTAAAAAAGTAACTTTCTCTATCTACCACGGAAAAAAGTTGATATTCGTGTTCTACGTATTGAAACAAGTAATTTAAAAAAAAAAAAAATTTTAAACCAACGCCATTAAGACTATATTTTTAACCGAAAAGGAGGTTCGACATGAAAATATAAGAATAAATAATAATTAATCCTGAATTAAATTAAAAAACCGTTATACAATAAAATTCACGTTGTGGAATAGTCTACACTCTATAACCCACTATAATTTCGTAATGTAAGAAAGACTCAAGAAGAAGTGCTGATAAAGCTATAACAAGAGAAACAATGGAAACAGTAAAGACATTATTAGGCATGAAAAACTGCAGAGAACAACATTTAGTTTAAATTTACTTACGTACTTACTTAATAGCCAACGCCAATCCTCTGCTGTTGAGCCATTTGGTGACGCGCTGACCAGTATAGACGAACAGTGAGTCATCATCATCTCCGGAATGGTCGGGTGCATTTCATCAGATAATCCGCATCCATCGTATCGTGTCCACAGAGAGGGCATACCTGTGTTGGGAAGACACCTATTCTATGTAGATGGGCGGCCAGGTAGTCGTGGCAAGTTTGCATTCTGAACTTGGCAACCATACAGCTCGTGCGTTTGTGGTCGATGGGTCCTGTGGTGACAAGGTTTTCCCATTTTATTCCTGCTGATTGCGAATTTTATTGAAGTTTAAATTTACGAATATCTTATCAAAATGTCATCATTTTTGTTTCATTTTACCTTGAAGTGAGTTATTACTCCTCAAATGCTTTTCTATCTTAGTTAATTCATTTTTATATTACGTTTTTCTGAAATTAACTAAATTTCTCTACAAATTTTTTAAATCATTTTTATTCGTTCATCAGTGATTTACACGAATATTTGCCTTCAAATTAAAACGGTGTGAATTTCATCAAAGAGTTTTAAAATTTTTACCGGCTTTTTCAAATTATAACAGTTTTAGCTGATATATTTATTAAATATTTCAAGCTAAAAACACACAAGGAAAATATTTATAGATTTGCTCTACATTTGGGGTATCAGAGGGTCAGTAGAGTGTAATTTGACCATAGTAGCAGACCCTGGTGTTGAATATTTCACTAGCCTAAACTCGGTTATCAACCGTTTTTTACTGTATTTTATTAGGGGTTTTTTCATATGTTTAGTTAAAAACTCAGGTCAAGAGAGATTGAAGTGCAGTTTAGATACAACCTGTATATTTGGATGATAGCTTGTTTAATTGACGAATAGAATAAAAGATAATTATGTCAGAATAAGTAAAGAAAATACCAACACTGATGAAGAGGATGGGTAAAACCGACGCATGTCTAAGGAGAAACCGCCTGACATAGGATTCACTGAGGCGGAAGAATCGTTCTGGCAAACCATCGATGTAAATAGGATAAATGGATTATTTACAGAAACCAAGCAATAGGCAGTGGAGAGGGTCGTTTAGTGATTTTGGGATGGCAGTGAAATGCCTGATCTTTCTCTGAAAGATATAAGCGAATTAATTCTTTAATGGGAAAGTTTTACACGCTGTGAAATTTGGCTGCATTTTAATATGACCAACCAAAATGTGTCTGCACATTATTTTCTAATCATCTACACAGAGAATGTGCCCTTGTGTAACCGTTCTAGCCCCATCTAGTTCAGAGTTGGTGTACATCAGACATGTGAATACCTAATAGTAAATTGCCAAAGGTAAATTATTAAGGAAATAAAATGCCTTGATATTGAAAGTAAGATTTGGTTATATATTTGCGATGAACACAGGAAATGCAAGTTCAATTTTCAAAAATCCCAAATATCTAGAGCTCTCTGAAACCATAACTATGCACATACTTATTTATGGATAAATGTATACACTTAAAATAATATACTCTAACAATGCAAACACGAAAACACACCCTTCTACAACATAAAATCAACACTAATGCTACTATTAGTAGGTACCTACCTACTATTTTGATAGGTTTTTATATTTCTTAATCTGTATAAGTTGTTATTTTATTTTTTGTTTATATGAGCTATCACTTTTTAGGAAAAATAGACATTTATATTGAAAGCATTAAAAGTTTTTTATCTAACATATTTTTTATGATATGGTTGACAATATATCCAGTACCAAAGTCTGCAAGAACAATAATTCAATAACAACTCTATTATATAATAGGTAGGTCTAATTGTATTATAACCATTGTTTAGACCTACTTTTCATGACCAAGTAATCACCATCTGATGTACAAATACAACGAAATGTATTTAAGGGTTTAAGTTTATATGATTTAATTTTATTAATATATTTATTAGATTTATGCAATTTGCATTATCTAATGTGTTTTTAGGCAAAATTCGCATTATTTATATTGCTTAATATGAATACTAATTATTGTAACGTAGGAAAAATGGAATATTATTATAGGTATGAATCGAGTAAATAACCTACTTATTTTCAGTAGCCTACTTGTTTCTGTCAACAACTTATTTCAACCGCCTACTTATAAGGGTTCGGACGATCCAATATTTAAAAAAATTTTAATTTTATTTTGTTGATTTTTTCTTTTACATTTTACAATTAATTTAAGACCGCTCCCATCACTTTGTGTAATATAGAAAAAACCGTTATTCAGCTTTTATTTTCAGTTATTCAGCCAAGCAGTGTCACAAGCTTGAAACATAGCGTCAGCGTAATAGCACGCAAGAGTTACAAGACAGGATTATATAGAAATACTATTCATGTATTCAGCCAAGCAGTGTCACAGGCTTGAAACATAGCGTCAGCGTAATAGCATGCATGAGTTACAAGACAGGATTATCTGGAAATACTATTCAGTTATTCAGCCAAGCAGGGTCACAAGCTTGAAACATAGCGTCAGCGTAATAGCATGCATGAGTTACAAGACAGGATTATATAGAAATACTATTCAGTTATTCAGCCAAGCAGTGTCACAAGCTTGAAACATAGCGTCAGCGTAAGAGCATGCATGAGTTACAAGACAGGATTATATAGAAATACTATTCAGTTATTCAGCCAAGCAGTGTCACAAGCTTGAAACATAGCGTCAGCGTAATAGCATGCATGAGTTACAAGATAGGATTATATAGAAATACTATTCAGTTATTCAGTCAAGCAGTGTCACAAGCTTGAAACATAGCGTCAGCGTAATAGCATGCATGAGTTAAAGGCAGGATTATATAGAAATACTATTCAGTTATTCAGCCAAGCAGTGTCACAAGCTTGAAACATAGCGTCAGCGTAATAGCATGCATGAGTTACAAGACAGGATTATCTAGAAATACTATTCAGTTATTCAGCCAAGCAGTGTCACCAGCTTGAAACATAGCGTCAGCGTAATAGCATGCATGAGTTACAAGACAGGATTATATAGAAATACTATTCAGTTATTCAGCCAAGCAGTGTCACAAGCTTGAAACATAGCGTCAGCGTAATAGCATGCATGAGTTACAAGACAGGATTATATAGAAATACTATTCAGTTATTCAGCCAAGCAGTGTCACCAGCTTGAAACATAGCGTCAGCGTAATAGCATGCATGAGTTACAAGACAGGATTATATAGAAATACTATTCAGTTATTCAGCCAAGCAGTGTCACAAGCTTGAAACATAGCGTCAGCGTAATAGCATGCATGAGTTACAAGACAGGATTATATAGAAATACTATTCATGTATTCAGCCAAGCAGTGTCACAGGCTTGAAACATAGCGTCAGCGTGATAGCATGCATGAATTACAAGACAGGATTATCTAGAAATACTATTCATGTATTCAGTCAAGTACTTTATATAATATAAATTAGTTAACATTAGGCCTTACGGAGATCAGTATATCATTGAGAAAATGGAGTGTTGTGATCTTGTACAAAAGTGTATTAGTCCTTACAGACGGAAAACCTATAGATAGAAGAACGGTTCTGAACGCTGAACCCGTCTTAGCCATCCAAGAGCACTATGGATTACCTATTACCTATACGAAGAAACACAGATAATATAGAGAAAATGAGACAAGCAGTATAGGATGATTACTTTCATTTGCTGTCTACTAATTTAAACCCTTAAAATGGACTTTGTAAACATGCGAGAATAGCTGGTGCAAATACCTGGCCGTTGCAAAAAGAGAATCAAATGATTATTCCATTTCTGAGTAATAATGAGTGAAATGAAACCTATATTTAAAGATTTGATCCTACCCTGCTGAAGAATTGGCAACATGGAAAGCCGCAAAATCCAAATAAATGCATTAATTTGGTCATGCCTTTTCAAACAGTTTTTGTGGGCCTAAAATCCCTGGAGTTTGATGTTAATGATGCCCCTCTGAGCTTCAACAAAGGAAATGTCACCAGTTGCCTCGTCTTGAAAGAGCTTGGAATGTCTGTAAGTCGAAACACAGCTTCAGTGTTTTGTGAAGTGGAAAAATACGATTGCGAATATGCGAGCGAATGCTATCACAACTTATGAAAAAAGCAAGACAACGTCGTATAAGTGCCAAGGGGAAGTTAGAAGAAGCTGTGACAGAAGAGAAAGATGCAGACTAGCTATCCTATGGTACTGGGATGTACTAAACAGGTATTGTATGCAATAAAAAAAAAATCTTTATTAGTGTTGTTCCGAACTGTATCATTCTTTTACCGAAAACAAGGTTTTATAACTATGGTTATATAAATGGCTCTTTACCTCAGATCCTATTTGGGATACAGTTCTGAAATTCTTACCATATACTCTTGTAGTTTAGATGCAAACTTCAACACAGGATTTTTCAGTTTAAGAGTTTTTATTTTACACTGAAAATGTAAAATATTTTTGACTTTTTTAAAATACATATTTGTAACAAATTTAAAAATTGTAAACAAAAGGTAGAACAAATAAAAGCTTGTGTTGAAGTTCGCATCCAATCAAATGGAGCGAGTGGTAAACATTTCATAACTGTACCCTAAGTAGTTTTCTGAGATATTGGGTCATCAATACGGGAAATTTAAGAAGGATGGATCGTCCTAACCGCTTTTATATCACTTAACTTATTTCAATCACGTACTTATTTTACATCGCCTACTTATTTATTTCAACAACTTATTTTATTCACTTACGTATTTCAATCGTCTACTTAATACTTTATAGAATATATATTTAATATATTAAAAAGATATATGATAGAATTTTAATAAGTTATGATACATTTTGTAATCCATGGGTTTCATGAATTTTCTATACTTCTTTCGAATATATATTTAATATGTTAAAAAAGTTGAACTATGATAGAATTATATTAGGTAATACTACGTTCCACAGACATTTTAATTAGTTTTCGACTTTTTAATGTTACCAATAAAATTATTTGCATTTACAATTATGTCGGCGGTCATTGTTATAATAGAAATATATTTGACTATTTACTGTGTATTCAAATTAACGAAAATAATTAGCGTAAATAAATACAATGTTACTATTTAAGAGGTGCGGAGCGACCCTTAGGCTGTTGGTGACATGTGGGTTAAATGTGTTTTCTCTACACTTGCATTCACTAAACTCTAACAAATTCAACATGAATAAACTCACTTTGTCACGCAATTAATTATGTATGCCATGTATTATTAAGTAATAAAGTATATATTTTATTATAAATTATATACATAGAATAGATCTAAATAAAAAGTGAACATCAGTTATCTTCTAAAACAAGATAAAATGAAAATGCATATTATAATTCTTTCTCTAATGTGAAACTTTGTTTTTACAGTCAGTTTATGTTCTCTTGCAGGTTTTTAGGAATTTTAATAAAGGTTCAACCTTTAAGCTTCATTGAATAAGTGATACCACTTTTTAAAATCATGTTATTATAATCGTTTGTGACAAAAAACGTAAATCTCATTAGTTCAGGTCACACAAAACTTTAATAAACCGTTCTCTGACTAACATTTCTCGATTCATACGTGTTTCGGAGCCTATGTTCCATCTTCAATGTAAACAAAATTCTCAATGAGATCATCAACTTATAAAGACCTCTTTAACACATACCAGAACACAACAAAAACAAGAACAGATTCATTAAAACACACTCACTATCACTAACGACGGTATCTCTGTTGGAACATAAACCATTCGTAAAGAGGATTGAACCGAAAGTTCAAGTTTCTAATGTGCACAACTTGATTCTAGCGTCGAACAGGTACCTTAGGTGTATCCTCCTTCCAATTAGTGACAAAATCCTTACAACGATTACAGACGTCAGAGACGCCTTAGGAAATCTCTGCGTTTGGTTCCCAAAGGTTGTCAACTTTACGGCCAAGTACACATCATCAGTATCATACCTAGCAGTATTGTCATTTATCTAACAGTAAATCTCAGGATAATCCAACTTTTTTTATTCCATCAGTTATTAATATCAGGAAACTGATCTACGAACCATTTATACTCCGATTGAGTTCGAAGCATTATTTTTTCGTATGCCGTGGATTATCATTTGCAAAATCATGTTTAAACTACTTCTTCTTTTAATCCTAAAGAATAGCACTACAGCACCCCGTACATACGAACAGAGTTTCTTAAGTCAATGGTAACATAATCAATAGTTTGCATCTGTGATTATGGATTATCAGAAATGCTCGTCTAACTGGGAATTGGTGAATTTGCATAGTACATGAAAGTTGAATCTTGCTTGAGTTCAATGTAATTCTGAAAATGTGAACTTCCTAAACATTTTATAAAACTTTATGATAACGATTATTGGGAAAATATTTCCAATGGTAAACAGTTTTCGAAAACTTGATGACGATTTTTCAGCAAATTTTGCCGACGAAATTCAGCCCATTTTCTGAGGTTTCAAACCCAATGTATATATATATATATATATATATATATATATATATATATATATACCAATTTTAATGAAAACCCTTAGAGTAGTTTTCGAGAGAATAATTAGAAATATATACATATAATTTTTTGAAAATTTTATAGTGAGCAATTTTCAGAAAATTTTCACCTAACCCATTGGATTGCCGAGGTTAAAAACTCCCTATATACCAATTATTGTGAAAATCCTTAGAGTGTCATGTGAAATTAATATTTATTTGATGTAAGTTTAGATGTTTAAACTTATAATTACTATATTTTTCTGAGTATATAGGCTTAATTAGAGTAAATTTATAAGAAAACCCTACTGAATATGCCGTTTTCGAAAACATTAGTCGCCATGAGTTTATTAAAGTTTAGGTTGTGTTGTTTGAGCTAGGAGAAAGCTGTTTAAATTAAATATAAGAAATATAATATCGAACTTCGAAATTATCTTTTTGTTTACTTACGACTAAAAGAAAATTAGATTGAACCATTTGGCCTAGAATAAGAATAAACTTTTGAAACACCTTTAATAAATACGAGTAAAATGTTTTTGTTATAATGGAAATAAATAAATCATAAACCCCTTGCTTACAATAATGCAAATGTTAGTAATAAAAATACGTTTAATAGTGTAACATTGCACTCTTCAATACGTTCTCAAACTGGAAAGATATTTTCGAATATATCCTAAATGTGTAAAAAAGCTATTTCTTAAAAATAGGAGCATGGTAAATTTGTTTTGAACATATTTCCTTGCTTGCCTTAAAACTTGACTATTTACTTTCTTGTCAGACTCTGATTTCACCCTGAGGTGTCAATGGTTTATCTTACGTTTATGCGGTCAAAACAAAACTACCTCAATACATCCAATGCAATACAAGAGATTTGTTAAAAACTTGCTTTTTCAATTCCATATATAAAATCAAAATAAAAATAATTTATTACTATAAATTATACGTAAAAATGGGGCATTTTAATTGTGGTAAGGGAGTAAACAAGCCGTCTAAAGTAAACGGGCATCATTTTATGATCAAAACAGATCGAAAAACAGGTAAAAAAACAATCGTAAATGCAATAAAATTGATAACCGGTTTAGCTTATATTTTTTTCTAAAAATGTATTAATTTAGTTTAAAAAATTGGCATTACGAAAAATAATAATTATAAATAATAAAACAATTCCAGTATGCCTTATTTAATAAAAGGTTAACATCAAGAAAATTTGTGAACTTCTAGATACTTGAATGGTCGGAAGGGCAATGCTGACTCGTTGGTAATTGTTTGAGGTGTAACAGGTTGGCATTCTACGTATGGAATGGCCGACCGGGCTTTCTCGTTTCAAATTATACACAAAAACATTTAAAAACACAATAATCTATTGTTACGATGAAGGGGGTATAATAGTCTCTCAGCGGGGGACCGATTGCTTTATACACCAAGTATTATGGTAAGCAATCAACACATTTTCTTTACTGAGTCCGAATTGTTTTTCAAAATCATTTATATAATAGCCTTATACGCTCTACGACCAGCACATAAAGGACAGCTTTCATGTCTTTGTCCTTCTCTGCTAGGGACATTCATTTCATTCTTTATTCTTATCAATATTTTTAACTATTTAATAACAAATTTAAGCAGGAGTTGAGGTTCTTTTATGGCTATTTACAATGCTATTAACTGCGATAACATGTTGTCTGTGGGTAGGCGGCGTGCGGCGGACGCACACTGAGTCGACGATAATCGTTTAGAATCCTAAATATAGATCCTCCTCTGTTTGAATCAATAAAAAAAAAATTATTTTAAAAATAACTGTGGTAAAAAATGTCTGGTTATATTTCAATGTAATGAACCTGTTGAAAGGCGAGTGTATAAATAAACGAATTTCGAAAACATGAAATCTTACAATGTTTAGTTAAACACTACTAAAAAATGTAAAATGAATAATATATGTTTTATTTTAAATATACCCACGTACATTTATGATAATATATAAATACCCTATATATTACAGGCTATAGTAAAGCCTATAAGCTATATATACAATGAAATGCTCAGAAGATATTACAAAAGTTTGTTTTCTTGAGGTATTTGCTGTCTAGAAATACGGTATTTAGAAACAATTTTATTTTTTCAAACATAGACATGTGTGTTTGTACGAGCACGCATAAGCGTTCAGTTGTTTGTTAGGTGAAATCTAAAATACGCATGTCATTTGTATATAGAACTATATCATATGCTAAACTGTTTTAAAGGGTGAAATACTTATAAGTCATGTAGGGTTTGCCACAAAAAGCAATTTCAACAAACATTAAAATTTTAAGAGAAATTGTAGTGCTAGGTAGAATTCATATTCAAAAGACAATTAAGTTTTCTTAACTTAGTTTAAATCTGTTATTGTTACAAAATATTAGACCCACAATAATTTGTAAAATAAAAGTTGGCAAGTAATTATTAAATTTATATCATATCATTTAGTTTTTATCTTGAACTTCAGTAAACGAATAATGTCTAAAAATTATGAAACTTTCCTTAAATAAGTGCTTACTCATTTCCCAAATAGAAGTGTTTCTTAAATAAGCATATTGCTTACACTTATTGCTTGGATCCGATCCTATCATAAACTTTATAAAAAGTGTAATTAGTTTCCTATATATGGGAAACTTGACCGATTTGGAAAGGGTTTGTCTTTTTTTTAACGCACGAGCAAAACTATCCTTTACGTTTTAAAGAATTAGATGTTTACTTAAACTATGTTATTACTATTAGGTGATTATAAATTAAATATTTACCTATGTTTCTTATGTAGTTTTCAGCATTATTATCTGTTTTTACATTTGAATTTAGAGGATCAAATACTCTATCAGGAAATAGTTACAAAAATATTTATTTTTTGTGTTACTCTGTATTAAAATCTGTTTAGTTAGTTGCAAAAAAAGCAATTTAAAAGAATTTATTCGAATAAAAAGGTATTTATAAAGAGTATATTACACAGTAACAAAGTCGGCAGGCAGTACTAGTAAGATTCCAGTAATAACATAATATAATTGTATAATATTTAAACAATACATTTATACAGTAAAGAGGCTGCAGTACATATAAGAAGAAATACGAAAGCCGTCTTGTATTTTTAAGTCTGCCATCGGAACTCTGCAATATTCGTATTATACCAACTAATACATAATTATGTAATTTCTCAATACATTTATACCGTGAAGTATGCTACAGTACATATAAGGAGGAATACGAACGCCATCGTCTATTATTATGCAGTTTTCTTATTATACCCACTAAAACATAATTATACAATTTCTCAATACATTTATACCTTGAAGTATGCTACAGTACATGTAATGAGGAAAACGAAATCCATAGGGTATTAGTCTGCAGTTTTCGTATTATACCAACTAATACATAATTACATAATTTCTCAATACATTTATACCGTGAAGCATGCTACAGTACATATGAGGAGAAATACGAAATCTATAGTGTATTAGTCTGCAGTTTTCGTATTATACCAACTAATACATAATTACATAATTTCTCAATACATTTATACCGTGAAGCATGCTACAGTACATATGAGGAGAAATACGAAATCCATAGTGTATTAGTCTGCAGTTTTCGTATTATACCAACTAATACATAATTACATAATTTCTCAATACATTTATACCGTGAAGCATGCTACAGTACATATGAGGAGAAATACGAAATCCATAGTGTATTAGTCTGCAGTTTTCGTATTATACCAACTAATACATAATTACATAATTTCTCAATACATTTATACCGTGAAGCATGCTACAGTACATATGAGGAGAAATACGAAATCCATAGTGTATTAGTCTGCAGTTTTCGTATTATACCAACTAATACATAATTACATAATTTCTCAATACATTTATACCGTGAAGCATGCTACAGTACATATGAGGAGAAATACGAAATCTATAGTGTATTAGTCTGCAGTTTTCGTATTATACCAACTAATACATAATTACATAATTTCTCAATACATTTATACCGTGAAGCATGCTACAGTACATATGAGGAGAAATACGAAATCCATAGTGTATTAGTCTGCAGTTTTCGTATTATACCAACTAATACATAATTACATAATTTCTCAATACATTTATACCGTGAAGCATGCTACAGTACATATGAGGAGAAATACGAAATCCATAGTGTATTAGTCTGCAGTTTTCGTATTATACCAACTAATACATAATTACATAATTTCTCAATACATTTATACCGTGAAGCATGCTACAGTACATATGAGGTGAAATACGAAATCTATAGTGTATTATTCTCAGTTTTCGTATTCTACCAACTAATACATATTAATACAATTTCTCCATTTATTTATACCGTGAAGTATGCTACCGTACATATGAGGAGAAATACGAAATCTATAGTGTATTAGTCTGCAGTTTTCGTATTATACCAACTAATACATAATTACATAATTTCTCAATACATTTATACCGTGAAGCATGCTACAGTACATATGAGGAGAAATACGAAATCTATAGTGTATTATTCTCAGTTTTCGTATTCTACCAACTAATACATATTAATACAATTTCTCCATTTATTTATACCGTGAAGTATGCTACAGTACATATGAGGAGAAATACGAAATCTATAGTGTATTATTCTCAGTTTTCGTACTCTACCAACTAATACATATTAATACAATTTCTCCATTTATTTATACCGTGAAGTATGCTACAGTACATATAAGGAGGAATACGGAAGCCATCATGTATTAGTCTGCAGTTTTCGTCTTATACCAACTAGTACATAATTATACAATTTCTCAATACAGTTATACCTTGAAGTATGCTAGAGGACATATAAGGAGGAATAAGAAAGCCTTAATTTATTAGTCTGCAGTTTTCGTATTATACCAAACAATTCATAATTATATAAATTTCAATACTTTTATACCGTGAAGTATGCTACAGTACATATAAGAAGGAATACGAAATCAACAGTGTATTAGTCTGCAGTTTTCGTAATTCAAAAACTATACATAATTTTATAATTTTCAACACATTTATACCGTGAACTATGCTACAGTATATATAAAAAGGAATGCGAAAGCCATTCCTAGTGTATTAGTCTGCAGTTTTTGTAGTATAAAAACTATACATAATTATATAACTTCTCAGGGGCTATAAGTTCACGATGTAGCCATTTTATATATACAATGACGTATGCTGCAGTGCTATATAAAGGAATGCGAAAGCCACCGTGTATTAGTCTGCAGTTTTCGTAATGCTCCAACTTATTCAAGTCCACAGACTGTACGGTTGAAGATTTTACAATTAAGTTAGTTTCAGTAAACTTGAGCTTAAGTAATAACAAGGAATCAAGTTGGGCTTATTTTTGCGAACCAAAGTTTGGCTGGAAGAAGTTTAGCCGAACCAAATCTTGAGAAGTTTGGGCGACGTCAGCACAGGGCAATTACCAAGATCTAGAGTTGCAAGACAAACAATAATACGAGTGGTGCACTGTGCAATGGCCGACAGTGTATAAATACAAGTCCACAAGGTAATTAATTATACATTATTAGAAATAATACGAAGAGAGGGCCACTGGGTTGTTAGGCTGGTTAATTTCATTGGATTCATATAAATTTAAAATTATTCGACAAAATATTCACCTTTTGTTCAACATAATATTAAAAGCACAATCTCCTAAGTGTCACAGAGAAAGTATGGAGTTGTAAAAATATTTTAATTTCTTTGACCAACAAAATTATTAAAATTTTAAAAATTGATAACATGAGGTTTTGCACATAAACAACTAAAATAAATTATTGAAACTTATTACAAAAACAACAAACTGAAACATTGGCTCTTAAAATGCTGTTAGTTATTAAAAATCATTAGGTAAGCTACTGTAGAAACATTACTCGCAGAAGTAATGAATAAAAATAAACGTAAAACAAACAAATAATAAAAAACAATACGAAACGTTAATTTTCACTCTCCACATCCCTTCAAACAGGGACCAAAAAAACCTAAGATAAAAATCGGGCTGCAATTGACCAAACCAGTAAGTCCACTTTATTATGGGTTAGCTACCAACTGTATCGGTATTTTATAATATATTCTGGGTCAACAATAATTAAACACATCCAAATATAAATACGTTATAAGGCTTATGGGCATATTTGAAGTGAATGAAATTTTTACATAATCTTGAACAAGATTTTCTCCAAGCAAATAACTTACTTTGACATTTCAAACAAATGGTAACAAAGTTCAATACATAGTTATAATTTTTGTCATCGAAAAAACTAGGATAATTCCTTAGTAATACTTAAAAGTATTTTGAACTTTTACATTTTTTTATATCCTAATGAAGAAAAGTATTTTTGAGAAACAAAATACGTTTCGGGAGGATTTTGTTCCTTCATTTTCTTCTCTTTGTTGAGCACTTTACCAAAGTACTTTCTCAATACAATCTCAAAAAAGTACAGATAAGATGCATGTGTGTGTGTGTGTGTGTGTGTCAGTATGTGTGTTTGTGTGTGTGTGTCAGTATGTGTGTGTGTGTGTAGTTATTTTAATACAAAGTTTTTTTATTTCCCAAGGAAAAATTGATAATATTACATTAACAATATAAACTGTTTAATAAACTATAAAAGTTGCCTACAGCAGATGAAGGACTTTTTTTCAGTCATTCTACTCACTCTTAGCAATTCAATCCGAGTTATTTTCTTCTCTCTTCGAAACATTGTGGTATTGTCGGACTTCAAACTTTCCTGCAGTGTCTTCCACGTATCTTGCAGGAATATATTATTCATTTAGAATTCTCTATTTAATCTTTTAAACTCTTTATAGTAAACGGCTGTAACTTAGTAGTTAGCAAACTATACTGCTTTATTTACCTGCAAACCTCCCTTTAGAGGTGAAGAACTATAAACCTTGTATTATTTGTACTATGTTAATATACTTTCTTTTTACATTCATCCCTAAAAGATTACATAAAGGTTGATAATATTAATTTACTTCTTGAAAGCGGAAGGTCATATTAAAGCTTCCATCGCGTTGTCTTACGGGATAAGATTGTGCTAGGTAGGCCTATATATCTGACATTGACGTACCTATACGGAAGATATATTGAGGTATCAATGAGTTGTGCCCTGTCGAAGTGTTGGGGAAGTATTCTTTTGCTTAGGTTAAGGATATTTAATTGCTTTTCTTCTATGAGGGGGAAGGTACAATGGTTCTCTAGAGCTAAATTGGAGCTACTTTCTAAAGTGGAATAGATAAATGTCCATACAACTCTCGTGTAATATTTTGTAATGATTTCATATCTTTATTTGTACAACTCATGTTCCAGAACCTAACCCTATTTATATTTTTGGGTTAAACACATAACAGTGTTTAATTGTAATCTTCATAGTTTGCATACCAAAATCGCGTATTTAGCTATTTCTAAAACTTGACATACGGTAAATATAACATTTTCTTGCAGGATATCAATGAAATTGACATTCTGCTTAAGTTTATATAATTAAATTTCTACAAAATAGAGTTTAAATTGGTTGAAATGTATTTGGCTCATAATACAATACATTTTTAGAATAATAGAACTTTCGCGATTGCTAAACGTATTTTTAATATTCTAATAATAACAACAAATGATATAAAATGTTTTTTAAATTATTAATTATAAAATATTATAACACAACTAAAAAGGTTTTTCTAAACATTACTGCAGATTTTTTCAACATCAGTAATTATAAGTTTGATTCAAAAAGAATTAGATATGTTGATATTGAAGTAGTTAAAATTTATTATTGTCTTTAATTAAAAGAATCTATGAATTCCATCAAATTTCGCGGGTGTTTTTACTCAAGCGCGCTTGTGATAGCGTTAGAATGCATCGCTACAGTATTTGGTTCATAGAGTTATATGTTAGAGCTTTGACCATTCGATTTCCAGTTGGTACCGATAGAGAAAGGTGACTGCTGGACACAGAAAGCGGGAGTTTTTACTAAATCGCGCTTGCGATAGCGTTAGGATGCATCGTTACTGTAGTTGGTTCACAGAGCTATATGTATGACCTCTGACCATTCGATTATCAGTTGCTTCCGTTAGAGAAAGGTGACTGATAGACAACGAAAGCGGCATTCTTTTTCAAGCACGCCTGCGATAGCATTAGGATGCATCGCTACTGTGGTTGGTTCACAGAGCTATATGTTAGACATTTGACCATTCGATAACCAATTGGTTCCGATAGAGAAAAGTGACTGCTGAACAAGGAAAGCGGGAGTTTTTACTCGAGGGCGCTTGCGATAGAGTTAGGATGCACCGCTAAAGAAGTTGGTTTATAGAGCTATATGTTAGAGCTTTGACCATTCGATTACCAGTTGGTTCCGATAGAGAAAGGTGACTGCTGGACACAGAAAGCGGAAGTTTTTCTCAATCGCGCTTGCGATAGCGTTAGGATGCATCGATACTGTAGTTGGTTCACAGAGCTATATCTTTGACCTCTGACCATTCGATTATCAGTTGGTTGCGTTAGAGAAAGATGACTGATGGACAAAGAAAGCAGGATACGTTTTCAAGCACGCCTGCGATAGCGTTAGGATGCATCGCTACTGTAGTTCGTTCAAAGAGCTATATGTTAGAGCTTTGACCATTCGATTACCAGTTGGTGTCGATAGTGAAAAGTGACTGCTGGACAAGGAAATCGGGAGTTTTTACTCGAGGGCGCTTGCGATAGAGTTAGGATGCACCGCTAAAGAAGTTGGTTTATAGAGCTATATGTTAGAGCTTTGACCATTCGATTATCAGTTGGTTGCGTTAGAGAAAGATGACTGACGGACAAAGAAAGCAGGATACTTTTTCAAGCACGCCTGCGATAGCGTTAGGATGCATCGCTACTGTAGTTCGTTCAAAGAGCTATATGTTAGAGCTTTGACCATTCGATTACCAGTTGGTGTCGATAGTGAAAAGTGACTGCTGGACAAGGAAAACTGGAATAATTACTCAAGTGCGTTTGCGATAGCGTTAGGATGCATCGCTACTGTAGTTAGTTCACAGAGCTATATGTTAGAGCTTGGACAATTCGATTACCAGTTGCTTTCGATAGTGAAAAGTGACTGCTGGACACAGAAAGCGGAAGTTTTTACTCAATCGCGCTTGCGATAGCGTTAGAATGCATCGCTACAGTATTTGGTTCATAGAGTTATATGTTAGAGCTTTGACCATTCGATTTCCAGTTGGTACCGATAGAGAAAGGTGACTGCTGGACACAGAAAGCGGGAGTTTTTACTAAATCGCGCTTGCGATAGCGTTAGGATGCATCGTTACTGTAGTTGGTTCACAGAGCTATATGTATGACCTCTGACCATTCGATTATCAGTTGCTTCCGTTAGAGAAAGGTGACTGATAGACAACGAAAGCGGCATTCTTTTTCAAGCACGCCTGCGATAGCATTAGGATGCATCGCTACTGTAGTTGGTTCACAGAGCTATATGTTAGACATTTGACCATTCGATAACCAATTGGTTCCGATAGAGAAAAGTGACTGCTGAACAAGGAAAGCGGGAGTTTTTACTCGAGGGCGCTTGCGATAGAGTTAGGATGCACCGCTAAAGAAGTTGGTTTATAGAGCTATATGTTAGAGCTTTGACCATTCGATTACCAGTTGGTTCCGATAGAGAAAGGTGACTGCTGGACACAGAAAGCGGAAGTTTTTACTCAATCGCGCTTGCGATAGCGTTAGGATGCATCGATACTGTAGTTGGTTCACAGAGCTATATCTTTGACCTCTGACCATTCGATTATCATTTGGTTGCGTTAGAGAAAGATGACTGATGGACAAAGAAAGCAGGATACTTTTTCAAGCACGCCTGCGATAGCGTTAGGATACATCGCTACTGTAGTTCGTTCAAAGAGCTATATGTTAGAGCTTTGACCATTCGATTACCAGTTGGTGTCGATAGTGAAAAGTGACTGCTGGACAAGGAAAGCGGGAGTTTTTACTCGAGGGCGCTTGCGATAGAGTTAGGATGCACCGCTAAAGAAGTTGGTTTATAGAGCTATATGTTAGAGCTTTGACCATTCGATTATCAGTTGGTTGCGTTAGAGAAAGATGACTGATGGACAAAGAAAGCAGGATACTTTTTCAAGCACGCCTGCGATAGCGTTAGGATGCATCGCTACTGTAGTTCGTTCAAAGAGCTATATGTTAGAGCTTTGACCATTCGATTACCAGTTGGTGTCGATAGTGAAAAGTGACTGCTGGACAAGGAAAACTGGAATAATTACTCAAGTGCGTTTGCGATAGCGTTAGGATGCATCGCTAACGTAGTTAGTTCACAGAGCTATACGTTAGAGCTTGGACAATTCGATTACCAGTTGCTTTCGATAGTGAAAAGTGACTGCTGGACACAGAAAGCGGAAGTTTTTACTCAATCGCGCTTGCGATAGCGTTAGAATGCATCGCTACAGTATTTGGTTCATAGAGTTATATGTTAGAGCTTTGACCATTCGATTTCCAGTTGGTACCGATAGAGAAAGGTGACTGCTGGACACAGAAAGCGGGAGTTTTTACTAAATCGCGCTTGCGATAGCGTTAGGATGCATCGTTACTGTAGTTGGTTCACAGAGCTATATGTATGACCTCTGACCATTCGATTATCAGTTGCTTCCGTTAGAGAAAGGTGACTGATAGACAACGAAAGCGGCATTCTTTTTCAAGCACGCCTGCGATAGCATTAGGATGCATCGCTACTGTAGTTGGTTCACAGAGCTATATGTTAGACATTTGACCATTCGATAACCAATTGGTTCCGATAGAGAAAAGTGACTGCTGAACAAGGAAAGCGGGAGTTTTTACTCGAGGGCGCTTGCGATAGAGTTAGGATGCACCGCTAAAGAAGTTGGTTTATAGAGCTATATGTTAGAGCTTTGACCATTCGATTACCAGTTGGTTCCGATAGAGAAAGGTGACTGCTGGACACAGAAAGCGGAAGTTTTTACTAAATCGCGCTTGCGATAGCGTTAGGATGCATCGCTACAGTATTTGGTTCATAGAGTTATATGTTAGAGCTTTGACCATTCGATTTCCAGTTGGTACCGATAGAGAAAGGTGACTGCTGGACACAGAAAGCGGGAGTTTTTACTAAATCGCGCTTGCGATAGCGTTAGGATGCATCGTTACTGTAGTTGGTTCACAGAGCTATATGTTAGAGCTTTGACCATTCGATTACCAGTTGGTGTCGATAGTGAAAAGTGACTGCTGGACAAGGAAAGCGGGAGTTTTTACTCGAGGGCGCTTGCGATAGAGTTAGGATGCACCGCTAAAGAAGTTGGTTTATAGAGCTATATGTTAGAGCTTTGACCATTCGATTATCAGTTGGTTGCGTTAGAGAAAGATGACTGATGGACAAAGAAAGCAGGATACTTTTTCAAGCACGCCTGCGATAGCGTTAGGATGCATCGCTACTGTAGTTCGTTCAAAGAGCTATATGTTAGAGCTTTGACCATTCGATTACCAGTTGGTGTCGATAGTGAAAAGTGACTGCTGGACAAGGAAAACTGGAATAATTACTCAAGTGCGTTTGCGATAGCGTTAGGATGCATCGCTAACGTAGTTAGTTCACAGAGCTATACGTTAGAGCTTGGACAATTCGATTACCAGTTGCTTTCGATAGTGAAAAGTGACTGCTGGACACAGAAAGCGGAAGTTTTTACTCAATCGCGCTTGCGATAGCGTTAGAATGCATCGCTACAGTATTTGGTTCATAGAGTTATATGTTAGAGCTTTGACCATTCGATTTCCAGTTGGTACCGATAGAGAAAGGTGACTGCTGGACACAGAAAGCGGGAGTTTTTACTAAATCGCGCTTGCGATAGCGTTAGGATGCATCGTTACTGTAGTTGGTTCACAGAGCTATATGTATGACCTCTGACCATTCGATTATCAGTTGCTTCCGTTAGAGAAAGGTGACTGATAGACAACGAAAGCGGCATTCTTTTTCAAGCACGCCTGCGATAGCATTAGGATGCATCGCTACTGTAGTTGGTTCACAGAGCTATATGTTAGACATTTGACCATTCGATAACCAATTGGTTCCGATAGAGAAAAGTGACTGCTGAACAAGGAAAGCGGGAGTTTTTACTCGAGGGCGCTTGCGATAGAGTTAGGATGCACCGCTAAAGAAGTTGGTTTATAGAGCTATATGTTAGAGCTTTGACCATTCGATTACCAGTTGGTTCCGATAGAGAAAGGTGACTGCTGGACACAGAAAGCGGAAGTTTTTACTCAATCGCGCTTGCGATAGCGTTAGGAAGCATCGATACTGTAGTTGGTTCACAGAGCTATATCTTTGACCTCTGACCATTCGATTATCAGTTGGTTGCGTTAGAGAAAGATGACTGATGGACAAAGAAAGCAGGATACTTTTTCAAGCACGCCTGCGATAGCGTTAGGATGCATCGCTACTGTAGTTCGTTCAAAGAGCTATATGTTAGAGCTTTGACCATTCGATTACCAGTTGGTGTCGATAGTGAAAAGTGACTGCTGGACAAGGAAAGCGGGAATTTTTACTCGAGGGCGCTTGCGATAGAGTTAGGATGCACCGCTAAAGAAGTTGGTTTATAGAGCTATATGTTAGAGCTTTAACCATTCGATTATCAGATGGTTGCGTTAGAGAAAGATGACTGATGGACAAAGAAAGCAGGATACTTTTTCAAGCACGCCTGCGATAGCGTTAGGATGCATCGCTACTGTAGTTCGTTCAAAGAGCTATATGTTAGAGCTTTGACCATTCGATTACCAGTTGGTGTCGATAGTGAAAAGTGACTGCTGGACAAGGAAAACTGGAATAATTACTCAAGTGCGTTTGCGATAGCGTTAGGATGCATCGCTAACGTAGTTAGTTCACAGAGCTATATGTTAGAGCATGGACAATTCGATTACCAGTTGCTTTCGATAGTGAAAAGTGACTGCTGGAGAAATAAAGCGGGAGTCTTTTTACTCAAGCGTGCTTGCGATAGCGTTAGGATGCATTGCTACTCTAGTTGGTTCATAGAGCTATATGTTGGTGCTTTGACCATTCGATTACCAGTTGGTTCCGATAGAGAAAGGTGACTACTAGATAAATAAAGAGGGAATTTTGTTTCAAGCGCGCTTGCGATAGCGTTAGGATTCATCGCTACTGTAGTTGGTTCACAGAGCTATATGTTTTAGTTTTGAACATTCGATTACCAGTTGGTTCCGTTAGTAAAAGTGACTGTTGGACACAGTGAGCTTGATTATTATTCAACCACGCTTGCGATAGCGCTAGGACGCATCATTACTGTGGTGAATTCACAAAGGTATATCTTAGAGCTTTCACCATTCAATTACCAGTTTGTTCCACAAGGATGCATCACTACTGTAGTTGGTTCACAATAGCTATATGTTAGAGCTCTGACCATTCCATTACCTTTGGTTTCGATATGGAAAAGTGACTGCTGGATACAGACAGCAAGATTCTTATTCAAGCAGGTTTGCGATAGCGTTATTGTACATCACTAATGAAGTTGGTTCACAGAGCTATATGTTAGAGCTTTGACCTTTCGATTACCAGTTGGTTCCAATAGAGAAAGGTGACTGCTGGACAAACAAAAGTGGGTTTTGTTTCAAGCACGCTTGCGATAGCGATAGGATCCATCGCTACTGTGTTGGTTCACATAGCTATATGTTAGACATTTGACCATTCCATTACCAGTTGGTTCCGTTAGAGAAAGGTGACTGCTGGACAAAGAAAGCGGCATTCGTTTTCAAGCACGCCTGCGATAGCGTTAAGATACATCGCTACTATAGTAGGTTGTAGCATATAGCTATATGTTAGAGCTTTGACCATTCGATTACCAGTTGATTCTGAAAGAGAAAGTTGACTGCTGGACAAAGAAAGCGGGATTCTTTTTCAAGCACGCCTGCCATAGCGTTAGGATGCATCACTACTGTAGTTGGTTCACAGAGCTAAATGTTAGACATTTGACCATTCGATTACCAGTTGATGCTGAATGAGAAAGTTGACTGCTGGACAAAGAAAGCGGGAATCTTTACTCAAGCGCTCTCGAGATATCGTTAGTATGCATCGCTACTCTTGTTGGTTCACAGAGCTATATGTTAGATCTCTGACCATTCGATTACCAATTGGTTTCGATAGTGAAATGGACTGCTGGACACAGAAAGCGGGAGTCTTTACTCAAGCAAGCTTGCGATAGCTTTAGGATGCATCGCTATTGTAGTTTGGTTCATAGAGCTATATGTTAGAGCTTTGACCATTGAATTACCAGTTGATTCCGATAGTGAAAAGTGACTGCTGGACACAGACAGCTGGATTCTTATTCAAGCACGCTTGCGATAGCGTTATGATGCATCGTTACTGTAGTTGGTTAACAGAGCTATATGATAGAGAATGGACCATTCGTTTAGCAGTTCTTTGCGATAGTGAAAGTGACTGTTGGACACAGAATGCTGGATTCTTATTCAAGCAAGTTTGCGATAGCGTTAAGACGCATCGCTACTGTATTTGTTTCACAGAGCTATATGTTAGAGCTCTGACCATTCGATTAACAGTTGGTTCCGATAGAGAAAGGTGACTGCTGGAAAGGGATTCTTTTTCAACCACGCTTGCGATAGCGTTAGGATGCATCGCTACTGTAGTTGGTTCATAGAGCTATATGTTAGAGCTTCGACCATTGGATTACCAGTTGGTTCCGATAGTGAAAAGTGACTGCTGGACACAGAAAGCTGGATTCTCCTTTACAAGCGCACTTGCGATAGCGTTAGGATGCATCGCTACTGTATTTGGTTTATAGAGCTATATGTTAGAGAATAGACCATTCGATTAGCAGTTATTTCCGATAGTGAAAAGTGACTGTTGGACACAGAATGCTGGATTCTTATTCAATCAAGTTTGCGAAAGCGTTAGAACGCATCGCTACTGTAGGTGGTTCACAGAGCTATATGTAAGAGCTTTGACCATTCGATTACCAGTTGGTTCCGATAGTGAAAAGTGACTGTTGGACACAGTAACGTGGATTCTTATATAAGCACGCTTGCGATAGCGTTAGGATGCATCGCTACTGTGATTGGTTCACAGAGTTATATCTTAGAGCTTTGACCATTCGATTACCAGTTAGTACCGATAATGAAAAGTACCTGTTGGACACAGAAAGCTAGATTCTTATTCATGCACGCTTGCGATAGTGTTAGGATGCATCGCTACTGTGGTTGATTCACAGAGGTATAACTTAGAGGTATCACCATTCAATTACCAGTTTGTTCTGATAGTGAAATGTGACTGATGGACACAGAATGCTGGATTCTTATTCAATCAAGTTTGCGAAAGCGTTAGAACGCATCGCTACTGTAGGTGGTTCACAGAGCTATATGTAAGAGCTTTGACCATTCGATTACCAGTTGGTTCCGTTAGTGAAAAGTGACTGTTGGACACAGTAACCTGGATTCTTATATAAGCACGCTTGCGATAGCGTTAGGATGCATCGCTACTGTGATTGGTTCACAGAGTTATATCTTAGAGCTTTGACCATTCGATTACCAGTTGGTTCCGATAGTAAAAGTGACTGTTGGACACAGTAACCTGGATTCTTATATAAGCACGCTTGCGATAGCGTTAGGATGCATCGCTACTGTGATTGGTTCACAGAGTTATATTTTAGAGTTTTGATTTGATTACCAGTTAGTACCGATAGTGAAAAGTACCTGTTGGACACAGAAAGCTAGATTCTTATCATGCACGCTTGCGATAGTGTTAGGATGCATCGCTACTGTGGGTGATTCACAGAGGTATAACTTAGAGGTATCACCATTCAATTACCAGTTTGTTCTGATAGTGAAATGTGACTGATGGACACAGAAAGCGGGATTCTTAATCAAGCACGCTTGCGATAGCGATAGGATACATCATTACTGAAATTGGTTCACAGAGCTATATGTTAGTACTCTGACCATTCGATTAGCAGTTGGTTTCGATAGGCAAAGTTTACTGCTGGGCACAGAATGGTGGATTCCTACTCAAGCACACTTGCGATAGCGTTAGTAAGCGTGGCTCCTGTAGTTGGTTCACACAGAATTATGTTAGAGCTTTGACAATTCCATTCCCAGTTGGTTACGATAGTGAAAAGTGACTGTTGGACACTGCAAGCTGGATTCTCCTTTACAAGCGCGCTTGCAAAAGCGTTAGGATGCATCGCTACTGTGGTTGGTTCTCAGAGTTATAGATTAGAGCTTTGACCATTCGATTACCAGTTGGTTCCGATAGTGAAAAGTAACTGCTGGACACAGAAATCTGGATTCTTATTCAAGCACGCTTTGGATAGCGTTAGGATGCATCGCTACTGTAGTTGGTTCACATGCATTCAAGTAAGCTTCTCTAATTCTGACATTTGCCAGAGACTTGAAACAAGTCAGATTCTATCGCCTTATTCTCTGTTGTAAGCAATACTTGACTACCTTACATCACGAAAAGGTTATTGACATTTAATTATTATTCTACTTAAAAAATAAAGCGCTAAACCACTGTGAAACATATATTTAGTTTCGCGCCAAAGTATTTTTGTATGTTCCTCACATCATGCGCGATAAATTCATATTTCAAATATACAAAACATAACAGAAAGAACAACACAAGGCATATTAATTACAACAGGAAATGTTAAATCTCTGTTAAGGTCTGCTCTACTGTATTATCCCACGGGAGTCTTTGATGCCAGATATATTCCTGTGTACAAATTACGATGTTATACCTCTAATGAATTGATGCAACGTGTAGGTAGAGAGCCCCAGGGAAGGTCAGCGAGGAACGCAAAAAAGCTTTCACGTTTAGTATTATTACCTCTTCGTACAAACGACAGCGGCGGGATGCTTGCAACAATGTTAATTCGTCAAAATTAATTAGTACAGCCGTGTACGTTACAATAACATTTAATAAAAAAACATACACCAGGGGGATAATCTAGACACGGTTGTATCTTTGATCCATATAGGCGCATTTTTAGAGTACATAGGCCAGGCTTAAAAGTAATTAATTAATAACTTTTGTATTAACAACTTAGTCCAGATTATAAGAACTGAGGGATTTCTTGTGTTTAGAGGGCAGTGTGAACTCTCCACTGCACTACCGCTTAGAATAGTCATGATAAATATTTTAACGCTTTATATCTGTCATTTCAACTCCAAAACTCATCCAATATCATTCATCAGAAACGTTTGTATGTGGTATATCTTTAACGTTTTAGCCTTATTCATCCAGGGTGCACATGCGGTACCTAGGATTTGTTTCATTTCAACCTTTCAATAGCATTAAATAAACCAGGATAGTCGCTAAATCAGGTTTTCTCAGGTATATAAAAATATAAAACTATTCAGGTTTATTGATCAATTATTTATTTACTATCACAATAATAAAATTTAATACTAATTTACGCATAATAATTATCTCAGTTTTGTAAAATATTTCAATTATTTTTAAAAATACAACAATCTTAGTTATACATAAAATGACATCCATATACATAACATTGCCTTATCTATAACTAGCAGAGATAAGCTCGTATGTGGTAGACGCACATTTGTATTGTTTTTATAAAAATACAACAATCTTAGTTATACATAAAATGACATCCATATACATAACGTTGCCTTATCTATAACTAGCAGAGATAAACTCGTACGTGGTTGACGCACATTTGTATTGTTTTTATAAAAATACAACAATCTTAGTTATACATAAAATGACATCCATATACATAACATTGCTTTATCTATAACTAGCAGAGATAAACTCGTACGTGGTTGACGCACATTTGTATTGTTTTTATAAAAATACAACAATCTTAGTTATACATAAAATGACATCCATATACATAACATTGCCTTATCTATAACTAGCAGAGATAAACTCGTACGTGGTTGACGCACATTTGTATTGTTTTTATAAAAATACAACAATCTTAGTTATACATAAAATGACATCCATATACATAACGTTGCCTTATCTATAACTAGCAGAGATAAACTCGTACGTGGTTGACGCACATTTGTATTGTTTTTATAAAAATACAACAATCTTAGTTATACATAAAATGACATCCATATACATAACGTTGCCTTATCTATAACTAGCAGAGATAAACTCGTACGTGGTTGACGCACATTTGTATTGTTTTTATAAAAATACAACAATCTTAGTTATACATAAAATGACATCCATATACATAACGTTGCCTTATCTATAACTAGCAGAGATAAACTCGTACGTGGTTGACGCACATTTGTATTGTTTTTATAAAAATACAACAATCTTAGTTATACATAATATGACATCCATATACATAACGTTGCCTTATCTATAACTAGCAGAGATAAACTCGTACGTGGTTGACGCACATTTGTATTGTTTTTATAAAAATACAACAATCTTAGTTATACATAAAATGACATCCATATACATAACGTTGCCTTATCTATAACTAGCAGAGATAAACTCGTACGTGGTTGACGCACATTTGTATTGTTTTTATTTTTATTGTATTTGGGTTGAATTTAATTTACTGAAATTTAATCTCGATAAACATATCAGACTATAGTTTATAAGCTTTACCGATTACTGTCTTCAAAAATCAAGAGAAGGAAAAGCTTCTGTTTGTAACATGACATTCGTAAAGTATAACTAACCTTGGAAGATGAATAACAACAAACATTTAATATCACCTGTTTAGTTATGTTTAAAAGTGACATTTACAGGGGATTACAGACACATATATTATCACCTGTTCAGATAATTATATAATGGAGTATAGATAATTGACTTTTAAGGGAGCTTTCAAGGCCAGCAGCCGATAATTTACTGTTTTGCAGAGGGAGGAAAAATTTCATCAAAGAAACGTGTTCAACGTTGCAAGCAAACCACCATTGCATCTTTATTTATCAAAACTTATAATTAATGTAAATATATATGTACATACAGGCATATAACTAAATTGTACGTACAGTTCTATATTGCTATTAAAATATAATTACAACCTTCAATATTTGTAACTTATTTCCATAAAGGTTTTATATAACCTCCGATTTGGTATACATAGATTTGCTATAATTTCCAATTGGAATGGTTATACTTATGTAGTACAAACGTATATCATTACCCCTTACCACAACTGGATATTTTGTTACTCGGATCGGGCTGTCGCCACATTGCTTCGGATATGGGAGGTTTTACTGTATTTACTATTAAAAATAATGACAAATTGGTCTTAAGTCCTAACGTTAACATTTTATATAAATTAAATACCGTGATGCGACAGCCACATACATTGCGACATATAAAACAATTACAACATTGAGATTTTGAATTGTGTGATATATTGTTTATGGTTCTATAAACCCATTTTGATAACTTTCAGCGGTAACTAATTGCTCACACGAACACTAAAAATCAATTTTAATAATTGATATTTCTTATATTTACTGAATATGTTTTGTAGTAATTGAATTAAAATAAGTATTAGTTGTAGAGAAAGGGTTTTGGAAAATTAAACCCCATTTACATAATTAAAATGCTCCGATTTATAGAAAGAAATTGTTAGGCTTTGATAGCAAAAATTTAAATGCGGCTACCTATTTCGATTACAAATGTTAGGAAAGGCATTTGTTATTAGAAAGAAATTTTAATTTTGTAATTTTGTAATGAAATAACTCCAAAACCACACATTTCGAAGTACAAAAAAAAACAACAGATTCGTCGAAGCGATAGAGTCAAATGTGAACTAGTTCTTAGCTTTTACACCCCCTGGAGGGTTTATCGCTCCAATAAGTCACACTTTAGGATTCTTTACACGTTACAAATAAACTTGGTGTTTTCCTGTGTACATATCTCTTGTTATGTCGGTACGGGTAACGCCTACGTTATAATCTATGATAGGTTTTTATTTTTATACTGAAAGAGTGTTTTAAGGCAGTAGGGTCTATTAATTATACTCATAGATTTAATGAGCAATATTACGTAGAATGTAACTCAGATATACGAGAGGAATCAGGATAAGTCTTAAAGTGGAGTATTTAGACGCGATAAAGTGCATATTCAATTAAAGAGAGCATTCTTGGATAGTGAAGAATTTCATAATTACTAGTCGTTAACTACGCAAAGCGCCTACGATATGGAATAAACACTTAAACACGGTCAAACGCAACTGGGAAGAACAGTAAAGTATTAAGGAAATGCTAATGTTCCCGAATCTAAAAAGGTCCAGGAAAACTCGAGAATATCATTAATTCAAATAAGTTAAATCTTTTTGCAAGTTGGCGTAAAACCAATGATATATATATATATATATATATATATATATATATATATATATATATGTATGTATATATATATGTATGTATATATATATGTATGTATATATATGTATGTATATTTGTATGTGTGTAATATATACATTATATACATATATATATATATATATATATATATATATATATATATATATACAAATATATATATATATATATATATATATATATATACAAATATTTATATATATATACATATATATATATATATATATATATATATATATATATATATATATATATAAGCTGACAAAAGCAATGTTGTGGTTGTGATTAAAAAACAAGAATACATAAGCATAAATGAAAAATATATTACTAATAACATATAGAACATTTATATATTGCTTGATATATAAAACTAAAACAAAATGCTACTGATAAATATTAAAATGAATTAAAAAATATTACAAAAAAGTCATACGCATTATTTATTCCGAAAATAAACAATGATATTATAAAAAATAACCCGAAAGTACACCTACTAAATGGAATTATAAAATTATTTAAAGAAAAAGGGGCAATTAAACCTCTTCATAATTTTAAAAGTGCACCGGTCTTACAAAATATCAAAAATTATAGCTTTAAAAGTAAAAGATAAAACGAAATTAAAAACAGTCACACTATAAAAAACGCTTATCAACTAGTAGACAAACAATAAAAATGTTGAAAAGAACCCCAATACCACAAAAATAATCAAAAATAACAAATAAGACAAGTTACTTAAGATTGTCTTCTTGTAATCTTAAGTAACTTGTCTTGTCTTATTTGTTATTTTTGATTATTTTTGTGGTATTGGGGTTCTTTTCAACATTTTTATTGTAATATATTGTACCACTGTGCTCTTGATATTGTGTAGTAGACAAAATTAAAAATAACAGTAACATTAAATTAATACGATTCGATATAAAATATATGTATACTAACATAACTTTAAATGAAACATGTAAAATAATAAAAGATAACTTCATATAATATACATTAGATTAAAAAAATGAAAAATTAAATGTGATTAACCATTACGCTATTAGGAGTAGCAATTTCGTCTTTTTTTTATTCCTATCCTCATACCATGTTACATGTTGAGGTTTATGATATTATTATTGTGCCTGTTTACCTATCCCCACATTTACTTGGAGTATATTTATCATATTCTTCTAGTTTTTATTTTGCGAGCTCTAGTTTAAAAGAGCCGCAATATCTGCTAACGGTAATATGTTAAGTATTTTGTATGCCATTATGTGTGTGTGTGTGTGTGTGTGTGTGTGTGTGTGAGTGTGTGTGTATACATATATATATATATATATATATATATATATATATATATATACATAGAGAGAGAGAGAGAGAGAGAGAGAGAGAGAGAGAGAGAGTTGTACAAAAAAATAAGTTTTAATTTGGCGATTTATATTGGCTGCGGTAGAGGAGGAATAGACGATCACATTTTGGAGTTTGAAATTGGTTAAATGGAAGTCTCAAAATAAGATTGAAGGAATGTGTACAAGTAAAGGGAGAAGTTGTAGTGAATAAGTTGGGTTGCTTTGCAAGAAATAGTTCATAAAAAAAATCTTATATATATAAAAAGGTAATTTATTTTGCTAGGGTCAAAATCAGCAAAACAGCTGGATAACCGATAAGTTAGTTTTTTCCCTTTTGAAGAGATAGATAACATGTAACTTATTAAACATTATATTACGAGAGAGTTACCTCTGTTTCACCTCCACCTGAAAAAAGGAAGATTATGCAAACCAAGTTTTGTCTCAATCTAGCCAAATTTGTTAAAAATTTAATTTATAATATTAAAAAAGTCATTAATTAAAATTATTAAATCACAGCAAAAGTAAATCACGTAAGTAATAATAATATTTACAAATCCTTTTGATCCATAATTTGTATACACGAACCTTACACAACGGTGCAAAGAGATATTTTATATTCTAAGTATAAGATTGATTTGCAATTAACTTTGTGAAAATATTTAATAAAGAAACATATTTAAAGAGTTCTCGTAACAATTTAATATTCCTGATCAAGTGGTAAGAATAACGAAAAAGGGTTGAATAGACATCACATAAGATATTTATTTATAAACCCAATTTATAATAATAGTTTCATTGCGTTACTATTTGATAAAATTATTGCACAATTCTTTATAAAAATAAAACATACCAATTAAAATAATGTTTGTTTTTTTGTAAATGGTTTTATCGTTGATCAGAACCGAGTATATATATATATATATATATGCGATGAATAGTTACTATCTGTAGTACATCCGTTCATTCTGCAGTCCATAAATTCGAGTTCCGACGTTTCGCTAGAACCTCATCCAGCATTGACGAGGTGAACCCAACAACTTGACTCGCTCTTCTACTGTTCTTGGGTTCGGAACTGCGAATTTATGAACTGCAGAATGAACGGATGTACTCCAGATAGTAACTATTCATCATATTTTTCCATCCGTGAAGGAATACGGAATATATATATATATATATATATATATATATATATATATATATATATATATATATATATATAAAGAACATAAGTCAAAGTACAAATACAAGAATTATAATTGAATTTACAATTTAAAAGCTTTTCGTTGGCTAACAGTACCAACATCATCAGGGATATTAAACAGAACATCATCAAAGGAATTGTTCAATATTCCTGATGATGTTGGTACTGTTAGCCAACGAAAAGCTTTGAATTGTAAATTCAATTATAATTCTTGTATTTGTATTTTGACTTATGTTCTTTATTAATACACAAGAATACATATTGCGATATTTATATATATATATATATATATATATATATATATATATATATATATATTAATTATTATATATATATATATATATATATATATATATATTATATATATATTTATATATATATATATATATATTTGTACGATTAATAGATGATTTTTTTATTGTTAGATATTTATTGACAACAAATACTCAATCGTTTTACAAACTATATACACAAAATCATTTTGTTTTATTTGTTTATGGTATGCATAGCACTGGATGACATCAATATATTAAATTGACTAAATTTAAATATATCAATTTATTAAATATTAATATATTATATTAAATTAAGCTTCAAGCTATTATTTCATATTAAATTATTTTGATAATTATTTATACTATATTGATAATAAATAAATAGTTCTAAAGAATAGTGTATTCTGGAAACCAAAATGTTTTTGATGTGATCTTTAGAGTCGTATGACAAATTTACTTAAATAGCGATTTTAAAGTAATAATAATATAATAATAATAACAATAATAATAATATTTGCAAATTATTGGAAAGTTGACTGTGTTCTTGAAACAATTATTGTTATAGCTACGGATGACAAAGACGAGTACATTTATACGTTACAGAGCTACATGAAAGCAAGGTCTTGAGTTTGGGTTCAATTCTCGATTCTATATATTGAAAGAAGTGATTTTATTGCTATTTGATATGAAGGTTATGTTGTTTGTCTATTTAGTGGATAGGTAGTAAGGCGTTTGTTATGTTTAGTGGATAGGTAGTAAGGCGTTTGTTATGTTTAGTTATCTAAAGTCATATAGATACAAAAAAAAGAGTGTATGCGTGTGTGCGCGCGCGCGCGCGCGTGTGTGTGTGTCTGTCTGTATATAACATTTTATATAGCCTGTTATTATATAACAAACATGATATAGACAATTATTAAATATAATAACGGGGACTAACAATCAGTAATTTATTACGTCATTTTTGTTTCTCACGCCAAGATATTGTAGAGTAATTAGTAATAAAACATAACATAATAATAATATTAAATAAAGTTTCTTCATTGCTACAAAATCTACATTCACGCATTTGTTCCTATTTTGCAAGAAGCATTAAGTAAAATCAAAATTAATAGCCGGGTAAATCAAAACGGTTGTAAATGTAGGATAAAACACAAGTAATTATTATAAAACTAACTTATATTACAAGAAAGTATTATATTAGCAATTGATAAGAACTATTAATTTACTGTATGCTTTTGCTATGTGCGCTGTGTCTTGTAAACGTGCACAACTCAGTTTTCTTTTCACCAGTAATATAATAATACTTTCAAGGTAGATTGTCTTGTTTGAATTAATCTGGCTACGTGATATTTGTTCCAAGAGCCCTTTGATTTATTGGAAAGTTTGTTTCTTTGATATTTAGCGGCTGCTCAGGTTATCCCTGTCGGCGATCCTTCTATGAAATATAAGAATCCATAATCTAACCAGTTTAGTACAGCCGTGCTTTAAAAATACTGACCTTTCGCCCTTCTTATTAGCTAGAGTTAGAAAACAAGGAAAGCCTGGTTTGACATATAGCTTCGAGTGGGACAATAACTCAACAGCTATAGTTAACAAGAGTAGGCCTACGCGGCCGGAATAATAATCGTTGACGACAGACAGAAGTCTTGCTTGCATACATTTATTTTGGCGATCGTATACTTAGATACTTCGGTAAAACAAAATGGTACTGCTTTTATGACAACCACTGTGTTTTTACTGTTTGTGATAAAAGTTGAAGTAGTTATACAAATCATTTTGTTTTTATTTACTTTGAGTATTTTTTTTCCATTTCAAAAAATAACCCTTGACAAGATAATGATCTGCCTTTCTCACATGACAATGAATAAAAACAAAAAAAGGTTTCGATAGACATCTTTAGACTTCATTCGTAAGACATCAGTGAAAATTCAGCACCATTGTGGTCCAGTGCCATTTTCTTCCTGAATTAAATTGATATTTTAACAAGTTTAAAAAGCACAATTATCAATAAAAGCAAGTCTAACTGATGACCACACTTCGAAGAAACTAGATAATTTTTAAATTTTCTTCCAATAACTCAGAAATTTATTATTTCATTAGGGAATAGCTATAATATTCTAAATATTGAAATAATACTATTATTCAGAGAAACTGTATAATAACAATTATTATTGGTTATTCCCTTGGTAATACGTTATAAAAATAGAAAAACAATTGAAAATCCCTTGGTATCTGCTTTGCATATGATACTTGAAAATACATTATAAATAAAAGGTGATTTTAAATGATGCAAACAATAAACAGTCGTTAAAATTTAAAAACTAACATATTATGACACACAATATAAAACGCAACGAATGTTTATATACATAGCACTATTTTATATGATATTTATTTGATATGTATGTCGATTTTACAAAATATAATTTAAATACCAACTTTAATTACAGCAATCCGTTAGCTTACGTTTAAGTATCACCACTGCAACTCATTAGTTATCAATAATCTTTTATATATAGCTGGTACCAAATTACAATACTGTATATATATATATATATATATATATATATATATATATATAACTCAGATTAAGAATTATGTATTACTTAATTACGAATTATATATTATCTATGATACAACCATCAGGCACATACGAGAAGGGTAGGGTGAAAGGACTATGAAGGATCGTAATTGTATATTTTACACAATCTCCCTTGACTTCAACACACTTGGTCCAGCGTTTCTCCAACATCAGTATTCTTTCCCGGAAGTGAGAATCTAGAAGGCTGTTAAAGTATTCATTGACGGGCCTCTCAACGTCTTCTTTGGACGCGAAAGGCTTTCCAGAAACAAATTTCTTTAGATATGGTAAGAGATGGAAGTCCAAGGGTGCCAAATAGTAGAGTAGGGGGATGTTCGAGTAGCTCAAATCTCGAAATTTTCTCATTTCTAACGCACTTTTGTGAGCAGATTCGTTGTCATGATGAAAGATAAATTTTTTCTTCTTCAAGCCAGGCCTTTTCTCGCGAGGTTTTAGTAATATTCGTCAGTAATTGTTCTGCCTTATTCAAGGTAATCAATTAACAAGATCCCTTTATCTTTGGCATATCAAAAAACACTGGCAATGACCTTTTCAGTAGATGGGATCGACTTCCCTTTTTTTGGCGCTGAACCACCAGCTTCCCCCCACATTTTAGACTGTTGTTTGGTTTCGGGCTTGTAGTAGTGAACCCATGTCTCATCTATAGTAACAAATCACCGCAAACAATCAGTAGGATTCTTCTTTTATCAATCCAAACATTGCTGTGAATGTCGTTTGAGAATATGATTTTGGTCCACATTCAGCAAATACTAATGCACCAACCTAGCGCGGAGCTTTCGTATAAGATGTTTCACACTTTATCTTCTGATATCCTCACAGCCTCAACAATCTCACGTACCTTTACTCTCCTATCGTCCAACAAGATATCGTAACACCTTTCCGATAGTTTCCAATGTGGTTACAGTTTTTGGCCGTCCTTCATGTGGGTCATCTTCTGGGGACGTGCGACCACGTTTAAATTCAACTGCCCACTTTTTAATTGTTGACATTAAAGCAGCAGAGTTCCCTTCTTTAGGGAACTTTAGAATTTCTTTAGGTGTTAATCCATCCAAAACAAAAAATTTTATCAACGAACGATATTCAAGTTTATCCATTTTAACGAAAAATTTGCAAGATGTCTACTACAAAAAATTCCAATACACAAACTACTTGAGCTAACAAGTTAGAGCCTATCATACGAACTAATGACTTGTCCGTGCTTATGCAGGAAAAATAAATTTTCCCTGATTGGAACGCCATCTCTGTAATACCTGGGTACTAGTTATTTATTATAAACTTTACTAAGCAATACCGAAACAATTCTAGCTTGCCAAACGGTTTTTAAAGCCACACGTACAAAGATGGCTGGCGTAATAGTTTACTTTTAAAGGCTGTTAAACAGAATAATGGATAAAAGAAGTTGAAGTTATTTTTAAATACAAAATTATGTCTATTACATCGCTGAAGTCTAATTATTAAGGCTGTAATATTTCGTATAGGCTATACGCTGGCTTGGCATTTGACATTCCGGAACCTGCAATAAGATAGATGACCAGCAATAACTCAATTCCTTTCCAGATACATCATGTAAAAGACGTGTATTGGATTAGACCTGTTACTGTTCCTGCTACACGAGATGTATTTCTTCTATTATAAATGATCGGCCCGAAATAATATAGGGAGGGAATGATTGTTGATGTAGCACGCTACAATCGTCCTTCGTCAGTGAATGATCGTTTCTAAACACCCTCAGCAGGAAATGTCGACAGCCTTGCTGCTTCTTATATTACAGTTTTTCCAAGCTTTGAAAATATTAGTTTCATTCTATGAAGCAAAACCAAATTTTTACTCGAATTTAGGTTTGTTGTATATAAACTGGTAGAAGTAAGAACCATATAAAACTTGTGAACAGCTTAAAAGCATAAAATAAATACAGAAACTTTATTTTTTATAAGTGGCTGTAATCATCTTAATTTCACTGGTTAAATCACAAGTAATTAGTCTACTTAAAGAAGAAATAAGTAAGCATGTACTGTGATTAACTGGCATACATCTTTATCAGACAATTTAATGATGTATTTAACAGTTGTGCGTGTGCTTATGCGTGTGCGTGTGCGTGTGTGTGTGTGCGTGTGCTTAGGCGAGTGGGTGTGCATGTGCGCGCACGCGCGCGCGCGTGTGTGTGTCTGTGTGCTTATGTGTGTGCGTGCGTGTGTGTGTGTGTGTGTGAGCGTGCGTGCGTGCGTGTGTGTGAATGTATGTGTGTGTGTGTGTGTGTGTGTGTGTGTGTGTGTGTGTGTGTGTGTGTGTGTGTGTGTGTGTGTGTGTGTGTGTGTGTGTGTGTGTGTGTGTGTTTGTGTGTGTGTGTGTGTGTGGGCGCGCGCGCGTGTGTGTGTGTGTGTGTGGGGGGGGGAAGGGGGGGGGGGGGTGCGCGCGTGTGCGTGCGCGCGCGCGTGTGTGTGGGCGTGTTTGTGTGTGTATGTATGTGTGTGAGAGAGAGAGAGGGAGAGAGAGAGAGTATGTGTGTGTGTGTGTGTACATATATCTATACGTGTGTATATTGTGTAAATGTACATAGTATTTACTTACGAGAAACATGGAGACGCTTTCCTACACATGGGTTTCTGTTTAGTTTGTCTTTACCTAAAGGCAAACAGAGAAGACGCAAGTAATAGTGACCATACACACACTCACCGTTTACACGGGTATAGCTCCTTGTATGGATAGTTCTCTTTATCTATATTTTCTTCTTAGGTTTGCCTATAATTACCTAAAAATTACCTTAAGCTTTTTTTTATTCCTAGTTCATTCCACGAATATCCCAAAAATCATCTTACTAAGAAAATATTTTATGTTTTTGATTTATTTTTAGTTTTAAGGTAGCGTACACTTGTCCTGACACTGATATTTCCTTATCAGATGTATTTGTCCATTTATAGCCTTGAACCCAAAAAATGCCCGAATTCAAAACTTTTGTCAGAACAGTTTAATTACATTCATAAGCCAGTGGGTGCAATGAATACAAAGACTGACTGAATACAAGATCTTAACATATTGACTTATTAGATGTTGTTGTTTTTAGAAATAAATAAATATATAGAATTTTAAATTTAACCTAATCATCAAAGTAGATTTTATTATTAGTAACTCATATCTTATCCGATTAATTGAATAGAACGTCATGCGTTCTTTTCGAGAATCCTCTAAACGTAAAAGGCATATAAACACAAGGCGATAGCGTTCACTTTCGATAGGCATACATTAATCGTGACGTCATTTCCGACATGCGAACGGAGGTTCCGGTTTCCTGGTTTCCGGCGACTCCGAATTCCACTTGAGATCCACCGCAAAGGCCGTCTCCGTCTACCGACCGTATTTTGTCAGCTTTTACCGCTAGAGCCTTCGCATTCGCAGCCGGATCGAAAGAAACGTTAATTTTGTCTTTACAGAAGAAAGGAGGAAGCGAATAAATTTTACAGGGTAAAACGTTGCAGGAGTTGCCTTCACTAAAGATATATTGCCGGCGCTAATGTCTTTCGGGGCTCATAGGTTAAATAAATAAGAAAAGGATACTTAATTTTTTTACTGCAATTGAACTAATCATAAATAAAATTAATCTTTCATTTATACTATATATAAAGCGTACATAATCCTGGCCTTGGATAATTTACGCCAGCAGCGAGTAGACACATTTCATCCCCCCCCCCCCGGTTGTAATCATTATTGTATTTTAACCCTACCTGACTCCAAAAGAGAGAAGGTTTTTGCGTATGAGCCAAAATAAAAAGTACTGAAACTGAATCAGTTGTAGGTGTTTTTAGTCCAGGTACATGGCTCCGGCCACTTAGTACCATAACCTATATCTTCTACTGAATTTTATGGCCTTGCTTTAATTTACCAACGCTCACAAACCATTCCTAAACTTTGTAAGCTATAAAACCCGATGGACGTTTTAAAAGAAAACAAGTATTATGATTTTTTTAAAGCCAATTCCTACTTAAATAAACAAAGAAAAATTTTGTTTTAGTTTCTTTTTATTTTATAGTTACAATTATTATAAATACTCGTATGTCAAAACAACAAACTAAATGGTAAAATAGAACTGGAACTTCCTTTCAATGTTTTATTTTCCTATCTATATATACTGTTGGACTATTATTTTTGTTTGCTACTATTTATACGATTTATTTTTTTTCTTCGCATTTTCCTTTCACATTTCCCGGTTTGTGAAACAAGATTCCTTAATCCAATTTGTTGAAATTTATTCTTAGGATTCATTTGTAATCATAGATAATTAATAATGATATTGTGTGGTAACCATGACAACAATTTAAGGTTGTGCAATAGAGGTCTCGATTACAACTAGATGGGAGCAAAAGAAAAATTCATATACATCTTTGGAAAGTACATTTCTAGCTATGGGAAAGTTAGCTCAGTGTTAAAGCGCTAGAATTCGGAAAATGAAGATACTCAGTGCAAATCCGAATACACCCCCAAATGTTTATAATGTATTTATTAAATAGATATTGAAAAAAACTGTATTAACATCAATTGTCAACCCCTATAGATTTAAATAATATATTTGAACATGATTTGATGAATAAAACATTATTTTGTTAACGATTTACACAAGATATATATCAGGAAAGTGTGAGCTAATAGAAGGAATTGAAAAAAAAAACTTTCGCAACACCAAATACAAAAATCTATAAAACATTCTCGAGGCATTAGATTGTAACTAAAATTATAAGAGGGGGTTTTGTTTGGTGTTGTCCAGTGCAGTGGCATTTTATTATAAATACAACTTAACAAACACTTGTTTTTTAAAACATCCAATGCAAAGGAACTGTCAACATCCGATAGAGTAAGAGTAACTGTAATAATCACTGTTAGCTAGAAACAAATCATTCATACACGTTTTACAATTACTTTGAAAGTATTGTCCGTTTGTTTTGTTGCAGTGGCGCTGAACAATCGTAGGAAAAAAATGTTTTAAAGAATGTATAAAGATTCCTGTTGAGGGCAGGTTTGCAGTACCTTTTCCATTGTGAGTACCAGGGTATCCTTATATCAGTCCCTAATCTTACCTAATTCTATCTACTTTTTCTTACTTGAGGTGAACGCGATAGTGACTGGTTCTACTTTAAGCCTAAATGAAATTGTTTTAATGAACCGAACTGCACCCTTTCTATTTACAACTTAAATATAACAAATTTAAATAAAAATCTTGGGAAAAAATCTACCTTGTGAATATTTAAAAGTACAAGACGTAGTTCGTAAAAAAACTTTCCTGAAACTAGTTCCATATACATAGGCTTTCACTATGCTTTATAAACACGGGTTTGTGGAAAGTCACCCTCTGTATTTCAGGGTAACGCGAATCGTGTGTTTTCGAATACAAAACGAATGGTATAATTCATTTGTTAATAACATTTTTGTTTATTAATAATACTTATTCATAGTTTAATAGAAAGACAGTATTAAAATCTGACGATCAGGTTGAAGTAAATTTAATTGACCCTTTTTGGAGGTTAGGTTGAATAAAATTTTCTATTTTTTATAATAGTTAAAAATTAGAAGCCCATCGTAATGTTCATGAATAATGAATAGTTTCCTTTTTCTTTAATTTTTACACTGGCAAAATAAAATTTATTCTTTTTTCCGTTTGCAAACAACTTTATGCATACAAATTAAAACTTTAAGTTGTCATTAATTAAGTTGCTTGTTTTCTTGTAAAACACAGCCTTGCTAGCTGTTAACAAGCTCTATCACCTCTAACACGATAGCGATCGTAAGCCGGGCAGTAACAGAGATGGATCAGTTCGAGGCTTCAGGTAACATGAATGTAAAATCCTTGAATCTTTATGGCAGAACGCGCCCTGTCGTAGGATTCGAATGTTCTTCACGTACTCTGCATAAACTACACTCGCTTTATGTTTTCATTTTTTTAAAATATTTTTTATAGTATATCTTTGATACTTATATTTCTAGGTAGAATTCCAGTGCCATAAAATAAACGCGTATATCTTGATCTGCTTTCGTGAACCAGCTAATTATTTATAGAAAAAACTAATGCTGAAATTCAAAAGGCGTTCGTACACTGGGTTTTATTTAGTTAACAGAGTGTATTTGCCCAGGTCGGCGAGAAGCACACGGCACAATACAAACATTTACACTTGCATTTGGATTGAGCAAGAACTACAGACTTAGCTAACAATCCAGTATTTATGGCTCAATAATTTATTTCCTTTACCGCAAAGTGCACAAATAAAAGTCTAAAAAACTTTAATTACAGCTGACGTAGTCCTTGTGAAAATAATTATAGGCCAATTGTGGATAAATAATACTAATAAAACTGTAGTATTAATTAGATGAAAACATCAATTTAAGTAGATATAGAAATTATATATTAATTAATTAATTAAAGGTAACTAAAGTTAAGACCGTGGTGTGAAACATAATTGAATTATGACTTGAAAATGAATTGAAATATAATGATTGAAATTAATAGTTCTGTAGAGTTCTGGCTGAGCCCTGGAGCCAGCACTACATCCGCACCTCAAGATCAGACTGCAGCCATCTAGGGAAAGAGTTACGTACGGTTATCTTATTATAAGGATTAGATTATACTACTATATGGTTAGTTTTTGCTTTTATTAGCAACCTACTGTAAACGTTGTGGAAATTATACCAAATTTGACCATATTATGTTTTAAAATTAACTTGTAATATCCACTAATTAGGAAATGTATATTAGCTTTTCTCACCTAAAATGATAAGCCTTTCAAATGTGTTAACACCAGAGTCAGGTTTAGATTCATTCCATATCGTTTTAGTAGCTTGTAAATAACTGATGAAATAATTATTTTATGTTTTATAAAAAAAACTATCCTGATTGTGACTTATTATTGAAACAGATGAGGGTTAAAGAGGGTTGAACCCGAGTCGTGGAGGTAGTCCTGGCTCCAGGGCTCAACCAAAACTTTACGGAGTATAAAATATACAAAAACTATTTTGTGTGGTTTAATAAATATTAATATAAATCGATTAAATTTTACTAAAATTATTCACGTATCAACAATGCAATAATAAGCTAAGCCCGATTTAATGATTTTAAAGGAAGATTGTCTTCCCAGGATCATAATTTAGGATGGTAATTAGGTAGAATTTAAAATATTTTGGAAAATAATCATTACTACTACTATAAAGCATCATATTTAAAAAAAACGCTAAATGTAAACTAACTAGCCTTTTAAATATTATAGGTTGCTATAAATTTTTTTAATTAAAAGGCTATGCTCTTTGATTCAATTTAATCAAAAATATTTAACATCGAATGGTATATACATACAGATACATAAGTCCTAACTTATAACATGATATATATTATGTAGTGAGCTAATAAATAGTTATACAGTGCAATCTCGGCAATCCGAACTTCAATACTCTGATCATTCCAGTAATCCGAACACTCCAGTAATCCGAACAGGAGACAATAACTATATTATGTATGCCTTAGTATCTGAGGTTAATAGAAATTTTGAATCTCAAAGACTTTATTATTCTTAACTGGTTCAGTTAAAGACCATATGCTATTCGTGGAATCTATTATTGGGGCAAGAAACATCTATGAATTACTGCCAGCAGACAACAATAATGATGTCAGCCAACAGATGATTTCGGTCTTGATTAAAAATATAAACCCTGATGCTTCAGTATGTGGTACAGATGTTGATGGATGGGTTGGAAGTCATGAGGAGAATGAATTCACACACCAATCTGCCCACTCTGCTGCAACAACGAAGGGACGGCAGAGCATCTTACCACTTGTGACGGCCTGAAAGATATCTTTCACGAGGAGTCCAGGGAAGGACTCGCTACATTGTACTGGGAGGCACGGCGTCGGATGGCTGAGAGGCCAAGGACGGGCGTTGGCTGAAGTAAGAAGTAAGTAAGAAGTAAGTACATTTAAAGCTGGTGAGGAAATCATATAGAGCGTTACATAATTCTCTACTAATGAAGAAGAAGACGAAAGAGAAGTTGAGGAACAGAAGACGAAAAAGTGGTTCGGGAACCAATCAAGGATGAAGAAGCAGTGTCTCATTTCAATCACTGTTTGAAGTGGGTAACAGAAAACGATATACCGTGGCATAAAGTTCTCCTCTTACAACTTCTGAGAGACGAAACAGTGAAAACGTTTCTGCAGAGGTGTCAGCAAAAGTAAATTACTGACTTTTTTTTAAAAAAGATTAATTTTTTAAAACTTTCAATCAAATTTTTAATAAATTATATTTTTATGTAATTGAAAATAACAAAAATATGGGAAAAAACTAAATAGAAATAATTTTGTGGACTCATATTTCTGAATTTCTATTCAGCAGTTTTTCTTAATACATACGTACGTACTTTCTGTAATCCAAATTTTTCAGGTATCCGTACAACACCCCGTGGCAATTAGTTCGTATTGCCGAAATTGCACTGTAATCAGTACTCCAGTCAAATGTAAAGCAGTTGTTAGACATAAAGGGAAAACCTTTGAACTATTGTGCGTTAAATATTATATGTTGAAGATATTATTCTATCTAAACCAACCAGTAACATAATGTTCAAACTGAAATCTAGTACTTTTACAAAAGGGTTTCTATTTTCATTTTGATGAGAAAGAAAGAAAATTCATGAAAAGCCTAGTTACCTCTTAAACATTTGTTTTTCATGATACGATATTATCCAGTACAAGAAATCAATATATATTTTAATGGAACTAGTTTTTTAATACATATATGTATATGTATTAAAAACCTAGTATGTCGTGAGATTTTGAGTGAACAATTTAAATATTTGCAGTTGTGATTAAGACACAATATCAAGAGCACCTATAGGGTTTAATCTTAAACAACTTGTTTTATTTGTTATTTTTGATTATTTTTGTGGTATTGGGGTTCTTTCCAATATTTTCATTGTAAGTTGTGATTAAGCTCTAATTAATCTAACAATTTTGAGTAATTAAAGGTATACATATATATATATATCCACCCCTTCAGTATTTTCGTTTTTTATATGTTACTCAAAATGCATTGTAAATAAGTATAAACATTTTTGTAAATATTGAAAACCATAAGTAGTGGTGAAAACGTAAAAATATCACTATAAAAACCTAAACTCATTTTTTTAATAAAAATTCGTCTTAGGGAATTATCGTACTGTCATACCATGTTACTTAATGGCTACAAATCAGGAAAACCTTATTTCATTGATTTTTCATTTTTAATGGATTATTTTTCTTCAGAATTGTCTGAATCCAAAGATTTAATACACTTATATATAAGCGGCTACTAACGAAGGTAAAAAAAATATTTAAAGAGCTTTATAAACTATTTCTAACAGAATTTTGAGGAACTAAGTGCCCTCGAGCTGCAGTACTTTATACAGTGCAAACCTTATCAGGCAATTTGTGAGACCCAGCCTTACGGCCCAGATGTGTCTATAGACAAACTTGAATGTGTAGGCCATATTAAAAAACATGAGGACACGACTTTTCAAAATACAAAATGAAAAGTAGAGTGATGACAAACCCCTCAAAGATAAATTACGTTTCACTGGTAAAAGGATTAAAAAACTCCAGATCTATTACGTTTTAGTTATTAGGAGAAATTCCCAGAGTGAGAAGGACGTGCAGCAAGCAATATGGCTACATACGTATTTCCACATACAGTCCACAAATGAAAAACCACCGTATAAACTTTGCCCCAAAGACGCCAATACCTAGTGTAAGTTCCTTATAGCTCAAATCGAAATCTCTGAATATGACCATAAAAATCACTTTTACATAGATAATACATACGTCCCTTCTATATTAGCAATCAAGCCTATTTTAGAGGCTAACCCTCTACGTTTAGAAAAACGTTTGAAGGGAAAGACCCAAAATCCTAACGAGGCATTGAACAATGTGATATGGGCTCGTATAACAAAACTAACTTTTGTGACGCTCTCTGTCGTTGAGTTTGGAGTATATAAAACGGTTTCATCCTTCAATGAAGGATACATTTCCAAGGTAAAATTTGTGGAAGAAGTGGGTCTGAAGGCGGGAAGAAACATGTTGCTGGCGATGAAGCTGCTCGACCAAGAACCCATGAGGTACGGAGAAAGAGCGGCTCTAGAGTTCCAGAAGAACATCAGGCAGCCAAGAAATGCCCAGAAAAGGAAACTGGCTAACCTTTATGAAGCAGAAGAAAACCCTGATAATCCAACTTGCTGTACAAGGGGACATTAGTTTAAAGTAATAAAATATATTTCTTACCATGGTTTTTCTTTGTTTTCCGAAAATCGTTGTTTTCAAATACTAGATGACACATAAAGTAATACCTATTTGAGATGAATATTTTAAATTTGAAACACAGATAGGTAGATTATATATCCAGTTCTTTACACAAGCTTTTATAAACATATTCGTTTCCAACAAAACTAGAGTATATTAAATTTGAGATATAAGAGAAAAAAAATCATGTTTTGCAAAAAAATCAAATCTTTCTTGGATTTTTTTTAATTTGGAAAATTATATGTAAGGAACTGGATATATGAATTATCTTTACAATGAAAATAAAAATATGGTTCTATCTTTCACCGTTTTTGAGATATGTGTCATTTAGTTAACATGGTCGCTATATGGGATTTCAGGTGCCCTTAATAGCTTCACTATAAATTCCATCAAATTTTGATGTAAGTCACATCAAAGCGAATTAAATGATAAAATATTACTTCGTATATTAGCTGGTCTTATGTTATATGTTATGCTGTGAAACTACTGTTTTAACACGTAGGCTATGTTGCATTATTATTTGAAGCATTGTTTAGGAAAAAGGTGATTGTGAAATAGTTCTTTTTTTTATCAGTTAAAAAAATATATTAATTTATTATTTTTTTTTTAAACTCAATACAAATAAATCAATATAACGATAATAATAAGATGAAATCATTTATTTTGGTCCAATTTCTTAAATGAACCCATTCTTAGGCGCATCTGATAACAATTGTTTAGATAAATCCTCACTAAGCAAAATTAAATGTTTGTCTTTACAATTTAAAGAAAAATATATAAAAACACTTCACAACACGTACAAACGTCCTAAAATCTCAGATTTGTTTTATAAAACGAGATAGTAACATAGTGAGTTTGTTACTACACAGTAACAGTTGCATAGTTGTAACTATACAGTAGTCTCTCACTATTCGCGGGTTCAGTATTCGCAGTTGGCAAAATTACAGGGTATTCCGCTAATATACATCGTATTTTTAAAAAAGACAAGAAAGACGGTATAGTCACCGAACAAGTTGTAGGATGTGTTGTCGTCTCATTTATTCTGTACAGTAGTTCAGTTAATTATCACAAAGAAATACGATTATTCTCCCAAAACCCGTTATAGTACACACTACTAGGCCTACTCAAAAGCAATCTTATAACGGTCTTTGTAATTCCTTATTTATAACAAGTAGCGTTATCGTCACTGACAAACAACGATGAGTCGATCCGGCGCCCGCATGCCACTGCATACGTACGTTTAGCATCACTTTTGTTTACTTACTGTTAATTTAATAGTTTTCGAAATCCAAACATCGATAATCCTATCCGGCTGCCGTAACTAACTCGGATTTTGTTTTTCCCGTCAGTTGTTACACAGGTGTCACATTCGATTGTCGTGTCTGCTAGTTTTGGAAACGTCGCGTCTACTTGTGGATTGTTTAGTTCGGATTGAAAGAAAACTTAAATAAAAAATAAGAATATGTATTTAATTATCTAGTAAGTAAATATACCATAATGTACAGTATAGCTGTAATTAATGTTAAAATGTTTGATGTGGAACGTAACCCTGCCCTGTCCTTATAGAGTCGATTTCACTATTCGAGGTAAGTTCAGGGAACGTAACCCACGCGAATAATGAGGGACTACTGTATTATAATATAGCTATAAAGTAGCCGGTTTGGACATATTTGCTTAGGGATCAATGAAAAACAAAACAAGGTTTGGGAAGAAAACAAACTTGTGGATAAGTGAAGAATGCTGGGATAAATGTATATCTCTTAAAGATTAGACGGTTTGCCTTGTGTAATAGCAATCATCATTATTTTTAAACCAAATTCTTACTAACTGGGTACATTTCGGTTATATGATAATATAGTGTAACATAATGTTTTGTTTTTAAAGAAAAATATGATTTGAAAATTTTTCTTGTGCGTTTTAAAGTCGAATTATTTTTATTTTTTTTCTATATGTCTGGGTCCTCAACCGTAGGTTTTATTTTTTATTTGCCAGAAGATTTTCCTCATTGTCAGGTATAACTTTTTGTCAACATTGATTCCAACTTGAATGCTGGTAATTGCTGAAAATTACGTAGCTCGATTTTTGTTTATTTTAATTTCTGTTTAGTGCATTGAATAGTTCGGATCGCATGTTACGATATTCATGCTAATATAAAAGCATCTTTGTAAAGTGCATTTATGTGTTTCTTTGGTTTAGATGTACAGATTGTCTCTGTGATCAGATCTTATCCACCAACTTTGAACCGCACAGTTCTTGTTTAGACTGAGGTATAAATCCAGGTAATTTTACATTTCGATCAAACCTATTCACATTAACCTAGAAATTTGTGCTTCGCTACACGGTCGACCTTCTCACGAGTCTGGCTTCTACAAAGTCTTGTAAGATATTTTAAACCTTCGGTTATAGACTAGACGTTAGTCATAAAACCACTTTGAAACTAGAATTTAATGGTTTCGACCGATACCTGTGTCATTCTCAAGTTCTTTATTACACTTGAAATAATTACTGTATTTAATTGCCACTGTTAAATTTGCCTCTCAAGGATTTTATTTATGTCCTGTTACAACAAATCACACTACAAGAATTCACTCATATCCAAGTTTCTTTTCTTTCGTCTATAATGGTTTGATTCCCCCTTTAATTACGATAAAAAATATCTAAGTATTTAATTTTCTGTTTTGTTTGCCTTAGTTTCTTGTAACAATGGTTATATATATAACACGCCTCACATAAATTATTAAAACATATTTTTGTGTGTTAAATGCTTTACTTCGGCGCATGAGAGCGATAGCATGAGTTCAATAGTTATTTATATGTCGTAGAACAGCTCTTTTATCGCGAAAGATATATAATTTTATTGATTGTACATTGGTAATATAAAGATTTATTAATTAATTTTGTTTACATCTAATAAATATATCAATATGCATTTTAAGAAATAATATAATGAAATCATTGAAATAATTGTATTTCTTTTTTATTTTTGTACTCAAAATTTTTAAATTTAAATATTCCTAGGCACGTCTAACACTGAGAACTAAATTCTAATTCTCTAAATCAAATTTGTATCACGTAAATTTGTCTCTCTCTCTCTCTCTCTTTCTCTCTCTTTATTTCTCTCTCTCTCTCTCTCTCTCTCTCTCTATATATATATATATATATATATATATATATATATATATATATATATATATATATATATATATATCACTTTCACTATATGTACTTAAACAAGAATCTTACTTGGTATTTATGCGAGTTAACTTTCAAAGATTGATAGTATCTCCATTATCGAGCATCACTGACCATTCATATATATATATATATGATGAATAGTTACTATCTGGAGTACATCCGTTCATTCTGCAGTCCATAAATTCGCAGTTCCGACGTTTCGCTAGAATTTCATCCAGCATTGACGAGGTGAACCCAACAACTTGACTCGCTCTTCTACTGTTGTTGGGTTCGGAACTGCGAATTTATGGACTGCAGAATGAACGGATGTACTCCAGATAGTAACAATTATCATATTTTTTCATCCGTGAAGGAATACGTATCAGCATATATATATATATATATATATATATATATATATGTTTTCTAGTAACTGTGTCCTTTTATTATTAAATAAAAGTAATCTCCATCAAGTGTTCACTTCTGCAGTCCCATGGCCGCCTCATTATTTTAACCGACTTGAAAAAAAAGTGGAGGTTCTGTATTTGATCCGTATGTTTTTTTATTTATGTTAGTTCCAAGATAATTTTGGAAGTACTTAACCGATCAAAGTGATTTTGCTTGCAAATGAAAGAAAAAAATCCTCCCGGTCGTCCCATTATAGTTACATCCCAATCCATCTGATTTTATGACAATACAAAAAAATATATATATTTGGAGTGAAATTTTTTTTTTTTAAATAAGGATAAGAATTATAATGTAACTGTAACCGAAATAAGCAACCACAGCATTTATCCAATGTAGTATTTGATCATATATAAAAATAATTTAGAAAAAAGTGTAAAACAAATAGATTGTTTTTCTTACTTTAGAAAGCTACTTAGAACGAGCACCATCTAAATCTAATGAACGAGTTTCCTCCATTAAAGTACCTTTTTCGATCGGTTACCCATATTTAGGTATACCTCGAATGCGATAAATTCAATGAAATTCAAAAATTTCATGTACTCGATATTATGAGACAATGTGGGACGATAATTGATCTTTGTTCACGGAAAAGACCATAAAATATCAGATTGTGTCCAATACAAAATATGTTATTGCATATTTTTCGTTCAGATATAGAGATTGCGGACAATTCGACCTTCTTTGAATGATTTACACGGAACGTGATCACTGTAGATGCTTAATAAGTACGATATAATATCTCCTTAAAACTTTCGAGTCATAAATTTAATAAACTTCTTATTTTTCGAAAATTTGATGTTGTTCATGACGAGTTGAAATTACGTGCGACCAGCCTTTTTATTAGTATAAGTTTCTAATTGTTGACTTACACTTGGAGTTAACGTTTTCGACTAACGACTTCTTCAGCCTCACGTTTCTGCCACTAAGACTAGTGGATGCAGAAACATCCAATTTCTGCAGTTGTGCTTTTTGGTTCCAATTCTTAAGAGGAATTCTAACTCAAGTCGTTAGAGGAAAACGTTACCTCCAAGTGTAAGTTAACAATTTAACAACTTACATTATCAACGTATCTGGTCGCACGTAATTTCAAATTGTAATAAACTTCTTATATCTATAACACAAGTATGTGGAAGAAATGATTGAATACGTTTAAGGTTTTAAGGTTGGTTTAACGTTTTTTAGAAATAGATATCATAGACCAGGATTTTCAGTAAAAAGATTGCAGCTATTATTGTTCCATTAAGGAATCAAATGCGAATTGTGTACAAACATTGCAAACTAAATTTTTAAAATGTATAAATTCGTAAAAGTAAGAAAAACATATAAAGATATTTTATGTAGATTTTAATTTTTATGATGTTTGGTAAGATAGAATTGTTTTCTATTTATATTGGTCGTTGACTTTATTCTTACAATAGCAAATAAATCCATAGACGAAACAAACTTACTAGTGCCTTCAATGGTGACGCCTAGGCGAGGATTACAAAGAAGATGATAATGCACAATATATCAACGAAATTGTGGCGTAAGGTTGCAAGGCCTGGTTCACCAAGGCGAAATGTTTACATCGAAACACCAACGTGGTTTTTGTTTCCGTCATTGTTCCTCAAACAAGTACACGACGAGGAGTGTACCGCATAGTGTTAATGTATAATATATCAGCGAAATTTTGCGTAAGGTTGCACAGCCTGGTTCAAACAACGAAACATCTACGTGGTTTCTATCGAAACACCAACGTGGTTTCCATCGAAACATCAACACGGTTTTTGTTTCTGTCATTGTTCCTTAAACAAGTACACAACGAGGAATGTTCCGCATAGTGTTAATGCACAATATATCAGCGAAATGTCGCGTAAGGCAGTATAGCCTGGTTCAAACAACCAAATACCAACGTGATTTCCATCGAAACACCAACATGGTTTTTGTTTCCGTCATTGTTCCTCAAACAAGTACACGACGAGGAGTGTACCGCATAGTGTTAATGCACAATATATCAGCGAAATGTCGCGTAAGGCAGTATAGCCTGGTTCAAACAACCAAATACCAACGTGGTTTCCATCGAAACACCAACATGGTTTTTGTTTCCGTCATTGTTCCTCAAACAAGTACACGACGAGGAGTGTACCGCATAGTGTTAATGTACAATATATCAGAGAAATTTCGCGTAAGGTTGCATGGCCGGGATCATCTACATGGTTTCTATCGAAACACCAACGTGGTTTCCATCGAAACATCAACATGGTTTTTGTTTCTGTCATTGTTCCTCAAACAAGTACACAACGAGGAATGTTCCACATAGTGTTAATGCACAATATATCAGCGAAATGTCCGTAAGGCAGTATAGCCTGGTTCAAACAACGAAACACCTACGTGGTTTCCATCGAAACACCAACTTTTGTTTTGTTTCCGTCATTGTTCCTCAAACAGTTACACGACGAGGAGTGTACCGCATAGTGTTAATGTATAATATATCACCGAAATTTCACGTAAGGTTGCATAGCCGGGTTCAAACAACGGATTATCTACGTGGTGTCTATCGAAACACCAACATGGTTTTTGTTTAAGCCATTGTTGCTCAAACAAGTTCGCAACGAGGATTGTTCTATAAAGTGTTAATGCATAATATACGAACAATAAATGCGTGCAAATATTGTGCAAACATTGTATTCAAATTGAATTTCCTTATATTTTACGCCTTGTGAAATTTACATAAACAGAAATGATAAATACAAACTGCGACGGAGGTTTATTAGTAACCGTGATAAATACCTGTGCAGAGACCAAACTACATATTATTAAAAACCACTTCTAGTTTTAAGAATTCTGAATCTTTTTAATATATTTCTTAAAAATTAACAAAATTTTCGTATAAAACTGAATAAATTGTCTAAGAAGATTAAAAGAAACAAATCTCTGTATTTGACCAAGCGGGATGCCTTAGATTACAGAAAATAGTTCATTCTTACATTCAATAAATTAAACCAAAATATTTAAAAGTTCAAGGAAATTACGTTCTGGTTGTACATAAACTAAAAAATATATATAAAGTTGAATATATAAATCTTAAAGAGAATTTTAATAAAAACGTTTTAATATTGCCAATCGTCATGGATAATACAATTCATGAGTTTAAAACATTTAAATAAAGTATGTAATAGTAAACTATTACATATGGAGCATATGTTGAACTATTTTGAGTTATTATAAAACATATTTTATAGCATTTTTACGAAAGTTGAAAATTGTATTTTAAATTACTTTTAAGTGATTTATGACACACCAAACCTATAACAGCTACTACATATAGACTTTAGTGCATAATTAAACTAATGAAATTAAATTTTGCAGCATTAACGAACAGAGCTTTCCCTTAATGTTTAAGAATTTCCCTTATTCTCTGGAGCAATTTCCATCTATCCTCCCCTACTCTTCTTATTCAAGGTGGGAAACGGGAGATATATTTGTATGTTCCCAATAGAGAGTAGGTTCACTAAGACAAGCGAGCCCTTCTATATCTCCTACAAAAGACATTTCTATCATGTTTTTAAGTTCTCATTCAATCGTATTCTTTGTATGAGAACCTACAGTTCCAATCCTTTGCAAAAAATCTGAACCTTCTTTAAAAAACTAAAAATACAACAGGTATTCTTAATATGGTGATTTAGACCTTTCAGATTTAAATTATTAAAATTTTTACCATTTATGCGCTAATAATGAATTTAATAAGTAAATCAGAGTTAAGTAAACCTAGTTGATATTTTCTCAGTGCAAGTTTATTCATAAAATATAAATAAAACAGAAAAATATAACAAGAAAGCGGTGATAATGACTTAGTTTTAATTGTGTTTTCATTGATTGGTGTTTTTTCTTTAACGATAAAAAGGTTTCATCGTCTATGATTAGTTTTAAGTTAATGATTTCGAGATATAAGTGTATTGTTTAATTCCTGACACTTTGTCTCCAGCGGAAGAGTGAATTATGATTTGTCTGGGCTTTAATAAATTCTAAACTTTCCATATTTATTTTTCCATAGAGTAACTTCTGCAACGTTTATTTTTTAGGAGATCTATGAATTTTATAATATTAATAGGACAAATAATCCAAATTTGTTTTACATTAAAATAATGCATTATAACTAGGTTACCGCATAGAGAAAGTCACACACACACACACACACACACACACACACACACACACACACACACACACACACACACACACACACACACACACACACACACACACACACACACACACACACACACACACACACACACACACACACACACACACACACACACATATATATATATATATATATATATATATATATATATATATCGCAATATGTATTCTTGTGTATTAATAAAGAACCAAGTCAAAATACAAATACAAGAATTATAATTGAATTTACAATTCAAAGCTTTTCGTTGGCTAACAGTACCAACATCATCAGGAATATTAAATAATTAAAATTAACATATGTGCAAATTAGATCAAATAAATAGCTATGCCAAATCAATTACAATATTGTTAAGAACTTTTTTAATTTTTTTTTTTAAATTTTTTTTTCATTTTGCTGCCTTAACATTACAAACACTGACTGTATTATCAAATTTAGATTTTACTTGTATTTGTTCATTTATCAACCCATTATTAGTATTATATTTATGCATTTGTAAAGCTTCATAAATATTCATTCTTAGGCCTTTGTTAATTTCTTTTACAAGTATCATATTATCAATATTATTAAATATGTGATTATTATAATACAATGACTAGCAAAATTTGATTTATAAATTTCTGGCTTTTTATATGCATTAAAATGCTCTTTATATCTATCTTTAAGTTTTTCATAAATAATAATAGTTTATAATAATAAAGTTTATATAGGACAAACTAAGTAAAAACTTAAAGATAGATATAAATAGCATTTTAATGCATATAAAAAGCCAGAAATTTATAAATCAAATTTTGCTAGTCATTGTATTATAATAATCACATATTTCCTAATATTGATAATATGATACTTGTAAAAGAAATTAACAAAGGCCTAAGAATGAATATTTATGAAGCTTTACAAATGCATAAATATAATACTAATAATGGGTTGATAAATGAACAAATACAAGTAAAATCTAAATTTGATAATATAGTCAGTGTTTGTAATGTTAAGGCAGCAAAATAAATAAAAAATTTTTTTAAAAAATTAAAAAAGTTCTTAACAATATTGTAATTGATTTGGCATAGCTATTTATTTGATCTAATTAGCACATATGTTAATTTTAATTGTTTAATATTCCTGATGATGTTGGTACTGTTAGCCAATGAAAAGCTTTGAATTGTAAATTCAATTATAATTCTGGTATTTGTATTTTGACTTGGTTCTTTATATATATAAATATATATATATATATATATATATATATATATATGTGTGTGTGTGTGTGTGTGTGTCTGTCTATATATATATATATATATATATATATATATATATATATATATATATATATATATATATATATATATATATATATATATATATATATATATACACTGCAGAGTGTAGGCCTATATGTTTTAAATTTGGTGCTATTTGCAAAGAGAGAGAGAGAGAGAGGGAGAGCTGAAGTAAGAGATACAGGATCAACTGAAGATCGTTATTACCAACTAACTGAGATAAATATTTAATAAAAGGTTTAAACCATCAGATATAATTAATAATTGTAATAGTGATTAACGTTTTAAAATGGTTGAGAAATACAGTTTATTTAATCACAATTTGCAACACTAGTAAGAATAAACAAGAAGGAAAATTTCAAGCGGACTGATACTGAATTAGGCAAATTTGGCATTTATTTTTTTTAATTTCAATTTTGAGATCAAAAATGGACAATTTGAGTTCGAAATAGTTATATTTATTAATTTAACAATTATTTTATTCATAATTTGCAACACTAGTATCAATAAGCCAGAAGGAAATTTTCAAGCTGACTGATACTGAATAAGGTAAATTTGGCATTTATTTTCATAAAATTTTCATATTGAGATCAAAGGTGGACAATTTGAGCTCGAAATAGTTATGTTAAAACTGTTTTATCTAAATATTGATAGTTTACTTTTAAATAACATTTTGTAGGAAAAAGTAACCACTGACTAGGCCTAATGATTCAATACTGTTAGTAGAACTAATTTGGCTTATTATTTATATGCACTATAGTAAAAAATCACAATTTTATTTATAGTTTAAATGCGTTTAAACTGTTTGAATGTATAAAGAAATGTAAAATCCGAAGCTACAACTGAAGTCTATTAGGCTTACTGGGGCCCGTATGAAGGGGAATGAAGCTGTCTGAAGCAAGCGAACATATTGCCTTGTGTTTGGGGATTTCCATGATAAAGTATTGGCAATAAAATAGAAGGAAAAGTACGCTTCCAACATTCAATATCAACACAAATCCATATTTCCGCGAGTATATCACAGATTCAACTCTAGTTCTAACAATAGGGCTGCTAGGTCTTACTAAACATTAGCCGTAATTGATTAAGATGTCTGCAGTAATATTTTCTGATATTATACCATTTCCGCTTCCGCTAACTCGGTAATGATGACAAAAGAAGCTTAACCTACATCAAACACTTTTAAACAAAACACCACTGTGTCGTCACTCATATCTATAGGACGTTCGTCATCCTCCAACATAGTGCTGGTCTTCTTGAGGACCTTAACATCATTATATATTCTATTTAGGCCTAGCTATTCCAGCTGAACGTCTTTATATATTCTACTTAGGCACAGCTATTCAACCTTAACATCACTAAATATACTACTTAGACCTAGCTATTCTACATAGGCTATACATTATATTCTACTTAGGCCTAGCTATTCTAGCTAAACATCATTATATATCCTACTTAGGGCTAACTACTCTAGCTAAGCATCATTATATATCCTACTTAGGACTAGCTATTCTAGCTAAACATCATTATATATTCTACTTAGGCCTGGCTATTCTACCTTATTATATATTCTACTTAGGCCTGGCTATTCTACCTTAACATTATTATACATTCTACTTATGCCCAGCTATTCGACCATGTTAAGATCATTATAAATTATTCTACTTATGCCCAGCAATTCTACTTTAACATAACTATATATTCTACTTATGCCCAGCTATTCAACCTCAACATCACTATATATTTTACAAATGCCCAGCTATTCTACTTTATCACTATATATTCTACTTAGGCTATCCTACCTTAACATTATTATATATTCGGCTTATGTTCAGCTATTCTACCTTAACATCACTATATATTCTACTTACGCCCAGCTATTCTACCTTAACGTCATTAGATATACTCCTTAAGCCTAGCTTTTATCCCCAAACATCACTATATATACTACCTAGGCCTAGCTATTCCACCTAAACCTCACTATATATTCTACTTAGGCCAAGATATTCTACCTAAACCTCACTATATATTCTACTTAGACCCAGATATTCTACCTAAACAACCAGGATTCTCTATCGGTGGATAAATAATTAACGCTATTATTTAGACAGCTTTAACTTCACACAAGTGCAATTAAAGATCATAACCAAATATCTTAAAAAATAAAGGTAATTATTCGCTATCCAGACGTCAAGATATTGCAAAAAAAATATACCTCGTGATGTAAAACGTACACAGGCTTACGGGAAAATGATAAATAAGGGGGTGTCTGGCGCCGAAAAATTTAACTTTTTGAAATAAGACGAAAGATATATCATTTCTCAACTCATAAAACGCTTTATAATTTCAAGATTTTTTCTTAAAAGAGAACACTATGTTGTGATATACTAATAGAGCCACAAACTATCCGGTTAGGCTAGTGTAGGTTATTTTGGAGATCATAATTTACTTGTTGCGTTAACTTGGTAGTTCGCCTAGTGTTAGAAAATCTAACCTTTCTAACTGGAACCTTAGTTGCTATATTGTAATGAAGTGTCAAAAACTTTCGTTTTACAATTAAAGTAATGTGCACAAACAATGTAACCTTCGTGTGTTATGTAAAGCGAAGTGTATGACGTCTCTCTTTATCACAAAGTACTAGCTTTGCAATATCGATGAAGTATCGATTAATAAGAATTATTATTCCGACGATTATAAATTACGTTTCAAATTCATAACGTAAATAGGTTTACTTTTTTAATCATAAATTGTTAATTTGTAACCAATAAGTTCAACTATATAAGGGAATAAAATATTTATAAGCAAAAAATGGAAATGCATAAACGGTTTTTCTCAAACACAGAAAAAAATTTATTTTATTCGTAATGATGAGCTGCAATGTTTGAGCAGTTAATTATAAAATTTGTAACTTTAACAGTTGAACCTTTTCCAAATCAGACATCATAAAATACTTGAATAGTATAGATTAGAGATCTTCCAATAGACTCGACGTGAATGAAGTGTCCAAAATTGATCCGTTGAAATATTGTGAGATATAGGTTATATTTACCAGTCCATCTTTATTTCGTCTTTCAAATAGTTTTATTGAAATGTATTGTTTTTTTTAAAGGTCGTAAGGTGGCAGAAAATTAATTTTGTTTTTTTTATAACTTTATAAACAAAGTTTCAGCAAATACGGTGAAATTTGTTAGGTTAAAATTCACAATGTTATTTAAAACATTTATTGGAAACAATATCAAGTTAGGTACATTTAATTACAAATGTTAATAGCCACCGAGGTAATGGATTTACCTAAAGTTATAACTACTGTTACAAATGTAATAACATGATGATGTATTATGTGTATGTTTTAAATAACGTTGTGGTTTTTAGGTTTTATTAGACTAGCCTATTTATTTAACTTTATAACAATATTACGTATTTTTGTAATTATTAGTAAAATGTTTTATTTTTATTTACTTTTAGTTTTGTTATGAGAGTTATAATCACTCTTTTGGTAAGTATCTGGTAAAAAATTTAATAACTTGATTATTTAATTTCATAAAAGCTTTATATGCATGAAAAATATTATCTCCCTTACGCACAAATTTTATCAAATTAATTGTTTCTATTTTTCATATAATTAACAATAATTTATTTTTCAATAACTAATCAGTTATGATAGGAATATGTACTAACATAGTAGTTGAGCACTTTTGTAAGGCCCAAGTGTTGTCACGTCATCGGAACACTGAGAATAAGCTTTCTCAGTTAGCGTCAACTGTCGATCTTAACAATGCGATTTTAAAGTTCAAGTGAATACTAAAAAGTAAATTCTAAAGTACTTTTTTCGAACTAATGAACTCTTATACTTTAATAATTAGTAAAACAAGAAATAAGAACTTTATTGATCACAGTACTTACATAAATTAATGTTGCTTTGGAACACATTGTTCGTCACTGTTGCCCCTCTTTTTTGGAAAAATGTGTTATGTGTCTTCTGCTTTTGCTTATCAGATAGTTTTCGTAGTACGGTGTCGCGTAGACGTCTTAGCAGAAGCACATCTGTTGTTGTGGTATCTGCCTGTTGTTCAATATAGCGAAGTGCAGTTTCCAAGGCGGTTGCTCCTTCCCCGTAACTAATTTTCCCTACTTTTACTGTCTCGGTCGAACCTTCATCTTTATTCTCGTCATCACTGCCTTTATTATTGTTTGTACCATTTCTATAAACGAAACATCTGTTATCTCAAATCGTTCACATCGTAATTTTCAACTCCTAGTTTTTTTTAATAATAAATGTCAAATCTGTTTCTTCTTGTGGATCAATAACATAGTTAACAGTTTCATTATGACTCAGGATTTTATAGTTAGTTTTTGAATAGACAGGATTTGAATAGTTCTCTATCCACCTAATCAGCACTTTAGTTCTTATTGAAACCGGCAATGCTGACTTGGAAATGTTTTTAAACGCCGGTGGCTTAGCTGATTGATCCCTCGTCTCAGCCGACTCGAAGACGGGCTCGAATTTAACGGAAGCTGGATATTGGGACTCGGAATTTCGAGACTCTACTGTATATAAATAGATATATAATTATTTTCTAAACTTTAGGACGGTACTTGTCTGTCGGACACGGTCTAACTGGGCCCACGGTCAAAACATTCCTAGGCGTATTACCGTCAACCATCGAAGGTTCAGGGTTGAATTGGGCCCCTGGTCAGTCAGGCAACATTAGTTTTGTTAAGTGATCTGACATTCGTTTTTATTTTAATGTACGATAGAATTAAAAACTAAAACATAATGGAAGCAATAAATACAATAAAACTTTACTAATACATAAAGAAATATAAAACTCATTTAAAATACTGTACTTTCAGCTATTACTTATTATTTAAACTTACTCAATAACGTAGAGCTCGCCAGGTCAAGCGAACATTCCATTATGGGTCGGGTTTTGTTAACCCTATAACGGTGACATGCTGAACCGTTCCAACGGCCACCTGGCAATGGTGTGGCCAGGAGGTTTTATCATTTTGTGCACATGTAACATAAAATATTATTATAAGACTAATTATATTGATAAAAAATTGAGATGTTTCAATCGTCTAAAATAGATGTTTGACCGCCATCTGACCATAACCAAACATCTATTTTAGCTGTTGTAGAATGTATTTAAAGCTAAGGTGGATGCGAGCATTCCATTATTTAGGTCATGATTGTAGAGGTATGGGCCCATTTCGATACTACCTCTGAACTGATCATGGGCCCAATTCAACCGTCGATTTTACGACCCTATCAGTCCGGGGGGCCCAATTCGACATCACCCTGTCTGTTGATCATTAAGTCTGTTTATGGCGGGTTTACGATTTTAAGCTGATATTAAATTTCAAAATTGTATAAAGTTTTGTGTTTATTTACACTTTTATTTCATTTATTTTAAATTAACTTAAATATAAATATAAAATATTTAGAAAATTAAATAAAACTTCTATAGAAACAAATATTCAGTCTGTGCGTAGTAAATATAGAAAGATGACTATAGATGTCGCTGCAAATGTTTCCGAGAGGAAGGATTCGACGCTTTTTACACATTCCTGACAACTACACGACAAACAAAACGAAGCCGAAAGTTAACATGCTCCTCGCGTAATATCTCCATTCGCCCTGTACAGATGTTTTCAAAAGATAAAGCCCCGACCATAAATTAATTTTGAGTAAATTTCATGCAGAGGTACAAAGATGATGCTAGGTGCCAATATCTCATCGACCGCGACGGCCCGAAATGTGAGCCCTGATTCTATTGTCAAGATAGACAAAAGACGAATTGTTATGTGTTTTAGCCACCTGAGCTCGCGGCCGGTTCTATAAATACATCAGTTTTTATTTACCGTATATCAGAATTATATCAGTAATATATGACCGTTTGCTCCGCCATCTGCTCTATGCTCTCCCACCCCTATCCATATCTACACAATAAAACCATTTTTAATACGAGGCTTCCTTTTAAACAACGCTGAACTTGCCTCGTGATCGTTTCCGGAACTTAATTCTAAGAAATTATCGTCTGGATAGGAATGTGAAAGGTTTTCGAAATCTCGGTTCTAATCTTGAATCGGGCTAGCGCAGATATGATTTGATGACTTCCGGTACTACTCGATACCAGCGGAAGTGAGAACTGTTAACACGTGATACGGGTTAGGGAAAAATACATCACACCGTCTATTTTCTTCTTAAAAGATTATTTTTAAGGTAGTAGGAGTTAAATTAAATTAATCAATAGCATTACTGGCTAATAACTCAATTCATAATTGTTTGATTGATCAATTAGTAAAACACTACATTGGAAATAAAAAACGACCGTTTGGTTAGTCATTTGAGTTTTACTTTATAATTACGGAGTTCACTCGCCAAACGATCTTTTTATTTCCAACAAACTCTTAAGAGAGAAAACTGGATAATAAAATTACATTATGTAGCTAACTAAAATTAAATAAATGAGAAAATGGTTGATAATCGAGTCAATAGATATCTACTTTAAAAAGCAACATTAATAAGAGCAACGAACTAGTTGCCGAAATGTTAGGTTATTAAAATCTTTTGACTCGATTATCAACCGTTTTCTTATTTATTTAATACTAATTTCGAGTGCTCAAATAAACATGAATTAAAACTAAAATAAAATTTTGCAGAAACCAAGTACAGTACTATATTATCTATGCAATAACGTCTGTACAATTTCATTAGATTAAAAAGAAATTGAACTAAGATAAAATTATTTTAAAGTACAATTAGTTGGTTTGTGGGTCGAGGTAATTATTTAATAAAAAAAAATACAGACTCGTAAATGAATACCGTTATTACACCAAATCAGTGAAGAATATAAAACATTTATTTCAGTGCAATTACTTTATTTCAAGTAAATAATTATACAAATTACAAAAATGCAAAATCCTCTTATTCACATTCCCTATCTATTACATGTTTAATATTTTTCAATCTTCTTGGTATTACTAAATGAAAAACACACAGAACTATTTAACATCCCGAACCTTTCATATTATAACCACAACTCTTAGAAAGAACACTTCAATATTCTTGGGAAATTAAAATTTTGTATTAAAACAATTAAAAAATAATAAATCAATGTGGGAAATGGTTTGCGAAAAAAATAATTAACTATAAGCCTTGGTTTTTGTATACAGCTGAATTGAAAGAAAAACCTTATTCCAGTGCTTCCTTAGCTATATTCCAACTTGAGTTAATATTCCGGTAATTTTTTTCGCTTCTGAACCGAAATTTACTAAGCTTGTAAAAATTGTTTATTATTCGCTGTGACAGCAAAGCTAACGTGTAACATCTCAAAAACAACGGAAAATACTATACCAAAGGGCAAAACCAAATCCTGACGAGTACTAAGGAAATATGGATGGCTGAAGGAGGTCGAGGTTTAAAATGAACATCTTGGAACTAGAAGAATAAGCAAAGATTATTTACAGCAAACATGCAAAATAACTCAAGCCTCAATTTATTGTGAACTTATCGCCGTACAGTAATGGGTGAATGATGAGAACAGCTTGGCTGTCAAAACATGTATGACAACAAAGTCATATTTTAACACATATTGTGAGATTTTAGTTGTGTTGCTTAAGTTACTGTAGCAAGCTTTATTTTAAAAGGTAATTGCAAGATATTACACTATATTTATATAGAAAATATTACCTTACATGCACTTGGCACTACACTCATTTAGTACCAAGTAAATAATAACTTTATTTTTTTTTTTTGCCAACGAAACCGGTCACTTTATTTTCAATGTGCATTAGACAACGTGCTTTAAAAAAAAAAAGTAAAAAGAAAGTTAGTGCAACATGAAGTAAGAAGACAAGGCAACCGCTTCATGTCCTTCCGTGCAAAACTACAAAATATAGCAAACTTTTTCAGGATATCTAAAATCCACCACGTGAAGCCATGCCACCATGACTTCATCCTCACTCATGGCTGCCAGAACTAGGTGACTAACCATGTCCCGGGATATACTTTTTTTGAAAGCCTATTTGGTACAGGTAGTGCAATCAAACCTTTTTCCGCTCTTGGTTGGCGTTATTTAAGCCCGAACTCTTACTTTGGGAACTTGGGTCTGGACAGGGATGTTAACAGCCATCATTACCCACTCACCCTTTCAAGCGTACAAAAGCTAATGCACTGAAGGAGTTCAATACGTATACATATGTGTGCGCGAGCGAGCGCGTGTTTGTGTGTGTGTGTGTTTAAACTATATTAAAAATATAAGAATTAACTGTTTCGAATATTTTAAAATTGTTTTTATTGTTAAGTTGATTTTTTTCATTTGAATTTATAATAACATTAAAGTTATATTTTTTTTATAAGTTTATTGCAACTCGTAAATGATTAGCAATAATATTTATTGAGTTTCCTTTTGTCTTTGAGACAACTAAAAGTATAATATTAAAATCATTGTTTGAACGCTTTTTACCAGTTAAAAATAAATAAGTTTCAAAAATCTCTCAAAATTTCTTAATTTTAAGTTTAATACGTTCAGAAATACACACATATTTATTAAAAGTAAAAAAATATATGTACTTTATATAGACGTTTTCGAGATTTATATTTTGAGTAGGACTAAAAGCAAGATTTATTTTCCAACTCTTTCCAACAAATTGGACGATAATTTAAATTGTCCAACTGGAATATAAATAGAAAATTCATAACAGTTTAAAGATGACTAAAAATAAAAGATAATCTTACTCTTAGCCTGGAAAGAGGATTTATACTTTTTGAAAAGATTTAAGTTAATTCTTGAGACTATATCGATATTTCCAGAAACTTATGAAGAATACAACGTGTATGTTTTCGTCTCCATTAATCATGCTATGGTTCTATTACGAAACTGGCCCATGTATACAAAAGATTTCAACGGTTTGAAAAAGATCAGTTCTCGTTTTAAAATATTATTTGTAGACTAAAAAACTAATTAAATATTCTTTTCGGAATTCGGCAAACGCTCATCTGCCCTCGCTAAAAGGATCACTCCATTCAAACGACTTTTACTCAGCAAAGCGTTTATTAATAACGTATGACATAAAAACATCCGAGAGAATTTATTGTCGATCCTTATCCGAAGAATTCATTGTAATAAAAAGGTCCAAATGACTCGCGGGAAGGTTTTATAGATAACTATGTATAAGTCGACCATTATTAATCGGTGCATTAACAAATTTATTGGCTTTCAAAGAAATAAATGTTTAAATGAAAACGTGTCGGGCTGTGGGCACAGGACACGGCCGTTAGCCGCCCGAACATGTCCCAAGACACTGTTATCAATAGAGCGAGCACTAATCAATTATGCTATACAATACCATTCATCAAGTCAAAAGTTTAGTGTCGAAGTACAATTGTTCAAACAAAACCATACGTTATTTATTGTCTACAAGATTTAGTAGGTCTTTGTGCTGCTTGATTAGTCCAAGTCAAAGTGTTTCTTCACTTTACGAACTTTGATCTTTTTATTTAATCTCTTTCTTTCTCTCTTTAAAACCATATAATCAGAACAAAAACATATCTAAAACTCTTCTAAACCAAGATCACTTTTACTATTGCCTGAAGGGATATGAAAGGCACATGATATAGGTAGGATTAAAGTGGGGATGTTCATGGAGATATTTGGAGGGATGAGTTAGGGAGAAACTTTAGGTTTCCCTGTTTTTGCTAATATTTTCGAAGGCAAACTGTGTACGAAACACCCCCGCCTCTAATCTAGGTCTATATACTTGCCAAGGTTAAAGTAAACTCTCAAATTTAATATGTAGTTAAAACTGAAACTATTTAATATAATATGAAATACTATGATCAATTGAGAGAAAATTTCAAACAAATATTCAAACTTTGATAATTATTTCAGTAATCTATTTTATATTCTAGTGTTTTTCAATAAGGTGAATTAAAAATTTCAGAGAATATTTTATGTCTTGTTTAACTTTTCAGAAAACTGATTCTCCATAAAAGCAAAACTAAATTGAAAATAATTCTCTACATTGTTCTTCGTTTCTAGAGCATTGTTTAACAAAACTGAGTGTCCTAATTCATAAACAAGAATTTTATCATTCTGAAAATAAAAATGTAATAAGCTTCGTGACCTTAAACAGTTTCGAGGTCCTGAAGCGAAAGTACTGTCAATCTTTTTGTGACGTAACATGTGTAATATGAACATCATATCCAGTTCAATTTTTATTATACTTAGACGTAACTTGTGATTTTAAAATAATTTCGATTTTTTGCCCAAATTAAAAACATATGTCCCCATGGGAATGACATGCTTAGTGTATGTTAACTAATACGATTTATGTCCGAATATAGTAGCCTAATACAGTGAAAAACAAATATTGAAGCATAACATATTTACACACATAAAAATTTAAAAAATACATGAATAAAATATCTTTTGTATTAAAATTTGTATAAATCAGTTCAATACTGTTAGGCTATATATTTATTGCTTTTTAGAACTTTAAAGTTTAATATTTTCCTGAAATATAATGAAACCTTTATTTTTTAAGTTCTGCCATTATCACGGTAGCTGCTAAAAAGAATCTACTCGCAACTGTGGAATAAAGGTTGCGCAACTATATACCCTACACAGTGTATTTTAAAACGTATTCGAAATTCTAAAAGATGGATTTTGTTCATACTTTCATTGGTTGAGGGTCAGAAAAGACCCTCATACTATGACATTCAGCATTAACTAAACTATAACCATTTCTTAGCTTAAATTTATTTCAACACTTATATTCAGAAAGCAAGCGCTCTTTTTTGAATAATGACTCAAATTTCCATATGGTTTAGGTTTTACTAGAAACAGCTTGAGGAGGTTTACAGCAGGAAAGTTCTACAAGTAATGCAGTATAGAAAACACACTCACTTGGTGCCTGTAGCAGTCGGTTTGATAAAAACAAAACAAAGGAAGAATGAACAACGTTTGAATCTTATCAGTTCTAATGGATTTTCATGTTATTCTGTTGTTTACTACTGATTTGGTTATTCTATAATAAAGTAATATGAAAAAAATTAAATTCGTTTCCTACTTGGGCAAACAAACAAATATTGATTTTAATTAGGCTACATTTTATTAAATAATTACAATTAAATCCCTACTACTATGTATAATATAGATTCACACACACAACAAACAAACAAACAAACACACACACACACACACACATACACACACACACACGCAGAAATATATATATATGTGTGTGTGTGTGTGTGTGTGTGTGTGTGTGTGTGTGTGTGTGTGTGTGTGTGTGTGTTGTGTGTGTGTGTGTGTGTGTGTGTGTGTGTGTATGTGTGTGTGTGTGTGTGTGTGTGTTAGTGTTTATATCTATGTTTATATTAATATTTATGTTTGTATTTATATGTACGCTTATATATATATATATATATATATATATATATATATATATATATATATATTCTTCAAATTTTCAATCGTTAATCAAATAATCTTTATTCATCCACTGAAGTTCAAATGCATATATTGGATGGATAAAATGTATTTTATTAACGGTTGAAAAGTTACACAAGCCATACATAAGTAGAGTGTGAACTAATAGTGGGAATTGAGAAATAGTAACTACACAGTATAGATTCTATTTTGTTAGTTTTAATAGCAAAAAGATTTCTTCAAATATTCATCTCTCTAAAAGAAGTTAGGCTATAAGGTGTTGAAATGTGTACGCTACTACGTTAATAGAGACATACTTCATAAAACGGACAATAAACATTAAATATAATTCGAGAATAAAAACTGATATGAGCAGGGAGTTGGTGACTTCAAATTATTTTTACATTAACCATCTGAAATAAACTCTTATTTTTGTAGATAATTTTACACTTGGGTGGTATTCATTTTTTACACTGTCCCCAGACAAATAAGCGTAGCGTTTACAAAATGCTAACTTGCTTTACTCCTAATGTCATTGATAACGAGGGCTACCTTTGTTTAGGGTACGTTTCCTTCAGGTAATTGGTTGTACACTGGATGTCATAATTTACCTGTATTTCCAACGTAAGAGGAACCTACTCACATTTTCCTACCCCTACCGGTCCCCATCTCCTCTTTAATGTCCTTCTTCTTACAAGAAGGAGTAGTTGATATATATTTGTTTTTGCGCCGATTAAGAGTATTCCATGCTTACGTGATTCCGTAATCCTTCCTAATCCTCTAAAAAGATTTTATTTGTTAAGGGTAAAATTTCTCAAATTATTATTATTTTATTATTATTTGATCCGTTATATGTTCTTTAATTTTATTAATTCATAGTTTCTATACTGAAATTATTTTTATATGGTGCAGATTTACATTGTATTCATAATATTTTTTTCTAGTACTTTATATTCATTAGGACTCGGGTGCGTTCCAGAGGACTCGCACCCCTACCCACACACACACCTACACACACACACACACACACACACACACACACACACACACACACACACACACACACACACACACACACACACACACACACACACACACACACACACACACACACACACACACACACACACACACACACACACACACACACATACACAAACAAACAAACACACATAAACACACACGCACAAACAAACAAACACACATAAACACACACACACACACACACACACACACACACACACACACACACACACACACACACACACACACATACATGAGCCTCCTAAATCCTATAGCAGTAAAAATTACTGTAGAGTCTCTATAACTCGAGGTAGATGAGACCGAGACCCCCTCGAATCGCCGAAAACACGGATTTCACGAAAATAAGAGTTTTAATGAACCCTAATTCTATAGGTAATTAAAAATTCACTAAACACGTTTATAGAACTTTATATGCACATTTTTTGGAAGCCCGGCTTATTTCCATTGCATACCGTATGGCTACAAAAATTTCTTGGAAGCCCAATTCATAAACTTCTTTTCAAATAGATAAAATAGAAATACCGTTGAATTTAACGGAAACTCGAAATATCGGGACTCAGAATTTCGAGACTACTGTATTTAAAGCGACTTCTTATTAAATGCTATCAGCTTTATTTTATTTATAAAAGTTGTGGTAAAAAGGTTTTTTTATTATTTTCTTTTACAAATAATTATCGGATACTGGGCTTAATGATATCGATTATATTATCGATCATAATTTAACAACAACCCTTGCTACAGATATTTAGACTACCTTTATGTACATTTTGCTAACGGAGAGATACATGTATACAAAATGTTTGTTCCCTTCTGATAATTCTAACTTTGTTAGCGGAATGTACATTAAGGTTGTTTAAATATTTGTGGCAAGGTTTATTGTTGTTTAATGAAATAATCAGTTATAAATGGTTATCGGTACAAGATTACTTATCAGTTATAATTTTGAAATTTATAAACCTCAATTATTTTGTAATAAACATTTTACTAAGTGACTTATCAAGTGCCCCCTAGAGAGAACCATATGTCTACTTCAGGTACTCAAGCAAGCACACGATCAGCGCGCTATTTATTCTCTATTAGGAGTTTCATGACCCTTCCATAATTCCACCAATGTGGAATATGTTCAGGTCGTCATTGGGAGATGCGCCATAACTCTTCGGGTTCGTAGTGAAACTACACATACATAGGCTCTGTAAGAATTGTTGTCCACTTCTTGGTCCCTATCTCATTTCTCAGTAAGTGGTCCCTATATTGTAGGCTTTCTTTGCATACCCTTCCAGAGGGGGTATCACGGAGGTTTCTGGCGCATAATATTTCTTAGAAATGCGATAATTCCTCGAGATCGGCAGTCAACAAACCTGGCGTGCATCACGAGCCTCAATCTAGGAACTGTCCCACCACATTTTCACTTTTACCAGAGTTGTTATTTCAGTCTAGTTCTGTATTTTCTTTGAGCACGAAGCATTTGTTCGTGTGCCACTTCTCGCGTAAAGCCGTGTTTTCCTAGCAACGCTTTTTTGCGTAATAGGAACCGAGTTTCACCCAATTACGTTGACAGGGACGCGATGTGTTAGGCGACCGAAAAGTGTTTTCCTGTAGCAGCTTGTCGATCTATTCAGTTGGCGTACAGACAATCTCTAGAGTGTTGAAATGGCTCAAATTTTTTTTTTTTAAATGATAGCACTGCTTATTCTTAAACATATTATGAATGACTATGAAGAACAGGGCTATTTTTTTCGGAAATATATAAAAGAAAATATCTTAGTGATATGTATGAAAACCGTAACGAGGCGGTTTTCAAAATTTTATTCAATAGTCATCTCACTGGTAAAAATTGAGAAATTTAAAATATTGACGCGTGAAAAGTTCGCATAGCCTATATTTTGAATCTTGTAGAGGAGAACTTTAGCATTTCCTGGTGCAAAAGACAGCTTTTAAAGTATTCCTTGTATTCTTGTTTTCTTTTAAATATTTATCAAGAGCAATATTTTTGTTGGCTTCTTTTTTTGATTTTGAGGGTTATGAGACTGCACCGTCAATGACTTGGTTGTCAGGGAACTGAGCCGTTTGTTCAACAAGTGTTTGGAGAGATGAATCAAGGCAAAATCATTGGTCAGACACATGCTGTCTTGAGCACGCTCCTTATTTCCTTCTAAGCCAGCAAAGTCAGTTTCTGCAGTCATAGTTGATGCTTCATTGTTGGATGTAGCCAGAACGTTAGAAAAATTCTCTGTTTTTCATCTTCCACTACATCTAAAAATTTCAACCGTTCCCAGTATATAGCTCTTATTTTTTAGGCAGCACTTCCTGTTGAAACATTTTATTCTTTCCCCCCTCTCGTAATGATCTATCACACTTTTCCACCGTTTTTTGCACTCACCTCGTGCAACGGTCAAACACGACTCCTGTTATAAAGTCCTATAGAAATCCCAAACGAAGCTTCGCACAAGAACAGTTAACATGCAACACGCGACGAAATAGGCTCCTCTAGAAGCAGTCGGGCAAACGCGTCACGCTTATTGCGTCACCGTAGAACGTGTTGCGCTCGCTAGGAAAAACAGTTCAATTAAAAATATGCAGGCGAAGTAGGCGACCTAACACGCTGAGCGCAACACGTCGTGCTAGGCGCAAAAAAAAACACGTCGCTAGGAAACCCTAGCTTAACGCCAAACCCGGAGTTTGATTCCGGGTGCCTCCTTTCCTATCCAGTATTCTTTGCACTTCTAAGCATTGCAGGACTTAACAGTTGCATAATTTTAAAACAAAATGTTGACGGAAGTAATACAATAAGAAGACGATTCTTACAGACTTTGGCAAAAAAAACCAATGCAGGAGTATATACTTTCAAGTATCGACATTAGAAGTACAACATCATCGACGAAAAAACGTCTACATGAACTCCTTGATGTTCCAGTAGTAGAACGGCTCCCGCCGGCAGAGAAGGTATCTTCAGGGAGTTGCTTTGCCTGCAAGTGGATGAAAAATCGCCCTTACAAGTCTAGATGAACAGTGCGTGAAGTTTAACCGTGTCTCTGACCTTGAGATCGCTAGGGTGGACTGGGCTGCAGTGCGGGATCAAAAGCCAACACTTTAAAAAACATCAGTGTCATGTTTAAAGTGTACACATCTCTAATTAACTAAATGATAATACTGCAATAGTTTGATGTAGACATGATCTTTAAATATGTTGCTCTGCTTCGGCAAAGAAAGAGACGCGATTACGAAAGAGGCGATATATGTATTGTAAAATGTTTTCAGTTAGGCTAGTAGTCAAATGCTAGAGCAGAACGAGGGATACTGTTAAACCTCACGCACTGTACTAAGTGTAAATTTTTCATTTGCAAAGAACACACTGCCCCAGTGAAGCTTGTAAACTGGACGATGAAAACGACGAGATGAAGATAAGTGACAGGGAAATATATTTGTTATGAATTAAGTTAATATTTTTATTTCGATAATATACTGTTTTTCTACTTGTAAACATATAATGTAACATTTGAAATTTACAATTCACATTAGGCCTATGTATACAAATAAATTTAGTTTAAAAGGTTTTGAAAACCAAAAATATGAGTAATTAATTATTTTTTAAATCCTAAACGGTTTTTTCTTAACGTGAAAACATTTACAAAGACATATCTAATAATAAAAACATACTATTTATTGACTTGCAGTTTTCTACTGTGATTTAATGACCTGGAGAAAGCCTCCACGTGCCACTGTTTTAGAATCAGTGCCACCCATGGAAAGCTACAGCATTCGAGTAAGGAGTATTCAATAAACAAGAATATTAAATAATTCTGTTACGAGTTTAACTATGACACAAATTACAAGTATTGTGCCAGCTGTTATCAAAAGTAAATTTCATTTTTAACTAACATTTGGTTAAAAAAGAGTTTCTCTTTACTCTATGATGTTTTACTTCAACGCTTTAAAAATCTGCCAAAATACTATCAAAAGAAAGGATTGTGAGTAATTCGTAGGTTAGAGACATTAATCCCTGGGGTAAAATATAGGATAGAATCTCAAATTTGGAGCTGACCTATTCTTTATTCGTTGGAAAGGGAAAATCTTTTAATTGGAAGACACGAAAAAAGCAGTGGCTTCTTCTGAACGTCTAATGTAGATATCAAGGTTACAACCCTAGACACGTGGACCATGATTATATCGATCTTTTGATTAAACAGGGATGTTCTTCTGTTCTTTTCCACCTAAAACAAAAAAATATTTTTACTAGACAGTTACATAAATAATATTCCAATATACCCACACCTAATCTATATAGTTCTACAGCTATTAATCATTTAATCCCTTTAACTTTAGTTTATGATTATCCGAACTTTAAATTTTGTAAATTTATAAAAACTTTCTGAGACAGAACGCTATTTCTTCTATCGCTATTTGGCGATCTTCATCAGTGTCACAGAACCATCAAAAAACAATATTCATTCTTATAAATTATTAATTGGCAATAACTTCGATCTCACACAAAAATTAAATTGAAATAAAAATTGTATTGAATATATGTAATAATAAAACCTCTCAAAATTAAAAATAACAAAATAAGTACACTATATAATGGCTCACAAAACTTTACAACTTTAAAATCAAAACACTATGTCTAGGTATCATAGAAAAATATAGCTATATTACAATATAGATACAAAGTATCCAGTTTGGATATACACAAATATAATGAATAATAGTCTCCTAATGTAAGCTAACCGGTTGTAGAGTGAAATGGTCTTCCTCATAGTATCACTCAATACGTGTTGCGTTCATTTCACACATGTTATTGACCTACGTTAGATAACTTTATTATTATTTTTTTTATAACCAAACTTGTCCTAGTCAGACATTTCGTAGCTTGAATGTAATGTCTAATTATAAAAGACATTGAGTATATAAAGTTTTAAGCGTTTTTCTATAGTTATAATTTTTTCAAAGTTTTGCAAATTTGTAATGTCAGTCACAGGTTTTATAATTTTTCCTGCGTTCCTGAAGACTTTCCAGTTGGTGAGGTGAAATTTTTATTGCAATAGGATAAAAGAGTTATAATAGTTGGACATATTCGTTGCTATTGTCTGGAATTGTTATTGTCGATTATTACTGAATAATTAATGCAAATAATTTTATTTTGATTTGTTACTTATTATAAATTATGATTTATCAGGGGATTTTTGTGATGATAATATTTCTTCATTATTTATTTACTTTTATTGTTTGTATGAATTTTATTTATATTTCGCTTTGGTATAAATAATTAGTAAATTGGAAGAAATTCAAATCCCTTAACATTTATCAGATTGTCTTTAGAATATAGTATTTTTCTATCTTTGTGTTCTCCCTTACGTATGTCGGCTGTTTATCACTATTATTGTTATTTTTATTATGTTAGTCTTAAAGCGATCAGACCGTAAGACAAGGATATAGTATTGGAAAAATATATATGACTAAGATAGAAACTTAAACCATGGGGATATACTGGGCAAATCATTGTATCGCATGAGCGGAGTAACACACATCCCCTAGACTGGGACGAAGGAGACGTCTATACACTTTTGCGGTCTTGAAGATAAAGTGAATAATTTAAATTAAATTGCCGTCTTGTGGATAAATTTCAAGTAAGTAAACACTTAGACAAAGGGGAACATAGACTTTACTTTTCAGCTGGGGTTGTGAGATTAACATTAGCAGCAAACATGCAAAGTGGAAATCTCACATAATATATTTTTCAAATTACTTTAATGTCAAACATGTTTCGACAGCTAAGCTGTCTTCAATGACGGGTGAATGAACAACACAAAAATGAACAATCACTTTTTTAAATATTTTGTAACACAGGGTTATTTTGCTTGTTTTTTTTGCTTACCATTGACGTATTATCAATTTTTGTTCACAAGTGCTGTAGATTTGAAGGAGCAAGATAAATCGGTTTTACAGATCGCGCTGGTTAATAAACTAAGTACGAAAGTCTGAACTTGCTACAAAGAGATAAATCCTCGAGACACTCTGATTGTACTGACAAATCCGTGTAAGGCGGAGCTCGTGTACTCGGCCAATAGTGTACTAAATCATCGGAGCAGAGTACTCCAACGTTTACCTACTTGTAGGCGAGAGCCCGACCAGGTTCTCCCATTTAACGAGATTGGAAGAAACATATGTGGTCTAAGCAACAAGACATTCTTACATTGGAAACGCGAGATTTAATGCAAACCCTCGGCATAGCTCAAAGCCGGCCCGTTTATTAATGGTTTTAATCTGAAGATCGTTTAGAAGTGTCGTAGAATTTTTTCCGCTGCTCTTTATACTCTATCAAAAGGGAATAGCCTCTTGTAGGAGGACAAATTAGTCCGATTTGAGAATATATTATAATGGAAAAGGAATGGTAGGGATGACTTCAGTAAGTGATTAATGTGCGAAGTAGCCATGTCTACCGTGCAGCCGCGCAAAGAATTGTTCGGACTTGCAATTACAGAACGGGAAATGTAGTGGCAGATAGATTGATGTCCATCCTTGAGAGTCTTGAAAGGACACGCAATGGCGTTTACCTGAACAACTCGGGCTCAACACTCGGGGTTCAGATAATCTTTCATAATGCCATTTATCATTATAGGATTACTTACATAAGATTCGAATCAGCGTTGAACATGCCTGGTATTTGGTATTTACATCTGCATACTCCACATGGCTGGCAAATTTATTCACGTTTTGTTCGTTTTTTCGAACACTTTTAGAATCTTTTCAAAGCATAAAGAATGTTTATTTATAAATACGTTAAGTAGCTTTTGCTACTGATACATCAGAAGACTGAAATTCCATTGGTAGTTTTTGTCTTTCAAAATCAAAATAAACTAATATATTTTGAATCTAATATTTTCATATGGAAACCAAAAAATAATGTTCAGATAATACTCAAATATTCCTTCACATTTATTTAAGGCCGTGTAAACCAAATTCTTGCCTCAAATACAAGATTTCGTTTATAAATGAAAATCTATAATACAGTATCGTACAAATTCAGTATGAAAGTATTTACTAAGTTATTTACAGTTGAAAATACTGCTTTAAAAAATAGCTGTAAAAAAAACTTGAGGATTCTGAGTAATTTAATACACACGGTTAAGACAATTACAATTTTGATAACAAAGTTTATTATCATTGAAACTGGTTGTCAAAATATTGATATATTGATCAGGATACTATTTATATATATATTCTTGATATTTAACGTTATCCATTGTTTTTGTCGTTGCACTGACTTTATGAAGTTATATATTACTATTGTAAGTAATTTATATATATATATATATATATATATATATAATTATGATGAAATGTTACTATCTGGAGTACATCCGTTCATTCTGCAGTCCATAAATTCGCAGTTCCGACGTTTCGCTAGAATCTCATCCAGCATTGACGAGGTGAACCCAACAACAGTAGAAGAGCGTTCTTCTACTGTTGTTGGGTTCGCCTCGTCAATGCTGGATGAGATTCTAGCGAAACGTCGGAACTGCGAATTTATGGATTGCAGAATGAACGGATGTACTCCAGATAGTAACATTTCATCATATTTTTCCATCCGTGAAGGAATACGTATCAGCATATATATATATATATATATATATATATATATATATATATATATATATATATATATATATATATATATATATATATACATTTATACTCAGTTAGAGTACAGTTAAGAAACCAGTTACGCGTTTCATCATTATCAGGTCATACTAACAAAATACCAATAAAACTGGTCAAGCTAGTTTGTAATTTTAAATAACCGATTGTAACAACAAAAAAACTTTGTTATGGTAATTATTACTTGAGTGTCATTCTTATATATATATATATATATATATATATATGTATATATATATAAATATATAAATATATTTATATATATAAATGTATATATATATATATATATATATATATATATATATATATATATATACATTTATACTCAGTTAGAGTACAGTTAAGAAACCAGTTACGCGTTTCATCATTATCAGGTCATACTAACAAAATACCAATAAAACTGGTCAAGCTAGTTTGTAATTTTAAATAACCGATTGTAACAACAAAAAAACTTTGTTATGGTAATTATTACTTGAGTGTCATTCTTATATATATATATATATATATATATATATATATATATATATATATGTATATATATATAAATATATAAATATATTTATATATATATAAATGTATATATATATATATATATATATATATATATATATATATACATTTATACTCAGTTAGAGTACAGTTAAGAAACCAGTTACGCGTTTCATCATTATCAGGTCATACTAACAAAATACCAATAAAACTGGTCAAGCTAGTTTGTAATTTTAAATAACCGATTGTAACAACAAAAAAACTTTGTTATGGTAATTATTACTTGAGTGTCATTCTTATATATATATATATATATATATATATATATATATATATATATATATATATATACATTTATACTCAGTTAGAGTACAGTTAAGAAACCAGTTACACGTTTCATCATTATCAGGTCATACTAACAAAATACCAATAAAACTGGTCAAGCTAGTTTGTAATTTTAAATAACCGATTGTAACAACAAAAAAACTTTGTTATGGTAATTATTACTTGAGTGTCATTCTTATATATATATATACATTTATACTCAGTTAGAGTACAGTTAAGAAACCAGTTACGCGTTTCATCATTATCAGGTCATACTAACAAAATACCAATAAAACTGGTCAAGCTAGTTTGTAATTTTAAATAACCGATTGTAACAACAAAAAAACTTTGTTATGGTAATTATTACTTGAGTGTCATTCTTATATATATATATATATATATATATATATATATATATATATATATATATATATAATTAAATGTAATATGCCCAATGAATTTGAGGTCTGATAGCAAAATGAAGTAAAAAAGTAGTTCTTTGAAGCAAATCAGTATATGTGTTCCTAATTTCATTTTTGAAACAAATATCCATAAATTTATTTTTTTTAAATTTCAATGTTTATGGTTAAATTATAAAACGTTGGGGTAACAATTGATAATATTTCAAATGGCTTCGATTTTATCTCTAAGGAGTGCAAGACAAATATTGCTAAGATCCAATAATAAAAATAAAGTTAGAACGTAATTTCATGACCAAGAAATTATACCTTATTTCATTGTTATTAATTCTCACCCTCAAATTTTAAGTCTAGCTATAAAATGAATTGAATTTAAAATTAATTAATGCAAAATTAATTAATGTAAAATTAATTAATTTCTTACGAAATGGCTTCAAACAGAATATTGTTTAACTGGAGCACATAATATATCATTGAGGATATTTTGACATTTGCACAACATACAGACACAAAGAGCATGATATTACAATTCGAAGGAAATCTAGCCTTATTACCTTAGAGTAAGCTGACTTTATATTTCCAAGGGACGGTAAAAGATAATAAATCTTCAATGCAGAAGTTACAAATACTGAAAGTGCTATTGCTAGCAAGGAAAGAAGTAGTTATACTTATCTACAAAATTAATGCAACATTAAGAAGTAAATACGTGACAGAAATTTGGAAAGTAACGAAAGCTATAATCCTACAAAAACCAGGAAAATCGCCCACCATCAGCTATACAGCCGTATCACTGCCCCTACAGTTTCATAATTACTCGAAAAAAGTTTACTGGAGTGAGTAATTCTGAATTTAAAAATTACCACTGAAAAAATCTTGAGCCGGTCATAGAGGGAAATAATGTGACTCCAGAATATCAGCCTCAATTTTCTTTAGAAGTAAACAATCCTCTTTAGATAGAGTTCATAGAATAACGGATATAAAATAACAAGGCTCGGATGATAAAGGGATTTGTACTGTATTGTTTTTTGGTGTGTGGTTTCAGACCTTTTAAAATATATATAATGAAGTTACGGTTTCAAATTAAATAAAATGTTTTCGAAAAAATGTGTTACTTTGTTAAAGTGGTCCTACTTATCAGGCAGAACCCTCAGGATAGTACAAGATGAGTATTCTAACTAAAAGAAATCAAAACAGGGGTACCCCATGGTAGCTGATAGATGGAAAAGAAAATTAAAAGAAGGGAAGTCGATCCACATCAAATTCGCAAATCAAATAGCAAAAGATCAACCGCTATTGATGCAAAGTATTTAGACACGAGCCTACCTACACTAAGCTAAGATATTTGATGCTAACTAAGTAATCCTATCTATGCTATTTATTTGGTGCTAAGCTATAATGGAAGCACCAAATAAAAAATAATAATAAAGTAGTTCTAGACAAAAAATGTAGTAGGACTATTCGCTCCTGGGTAAAAACTCAAATAAATATTAAATTAACAATCTATAAACAGATTCTAAAACACGTCTGGCTATACCTTAGCCAAATATGGGAATGTGCAAAAGAATCGACTATAAGAACTCTTTAGACGTTCGATAATAAAGTACTAAGGAACATGGATATTGCCCTTTGTTTTATCAGAAATAAAAAACAGTAAAGTCTCTTTTATCCGAACTTCAATTAACCGAAACGCTCGGTTGAGTATTGTAAATCTCCGTAAATACGCCAGAAGCGCACTCCGCAAGGTGCGTTCAATGACCCGGCCGGCCAAATCCCGTGATGTCCCATTATTCATAGGTAAACACAGTATGCATCTTGCACGGCGAGAGGAAGTGGGAAATTGTTGTTGTCTTATTAGAAAATACAACTACTCTAATATTTACAGTAAAACAGATTTTATGTGTTTTACTGGAAGAAATATATCTTAAAATACTTACCACTGCTTTTCCAAAATTTCACATTACCTGAAATCGTTCCGCCCCCAATATTTCGAAATAACAGGGGTTTTACTGTATATTCACCGAGATCTGAATATTTCAACTATTTCAGACGAAATAAAGATGACCCAAAACCATGAAGAGAGACTTCAGTTCCATCCGAACACAGAGGTTCTCTAAGTGCTTGATAATCAGCAGGGGAGAAGACTGAAGGGGGCTAAACCCCAGGGCTACAGTAACGTGGTGTGATGAGTGTAGGTACCAACAAAGATTCCAATGGGAAAACTTTAGTACAAAGGCCTATATGTGGTGTAAGAATTATGCAACGAAAATTACTGGTTGGTCAGATAAAACGATTTTTAATTTAAAGATTTATATATTTGTATATATATATATATATATATATATATATATATATATATATATATATATATATGGTGATACGTATTCCTTCACGGATGGAAGTTACTATCTGGAGTACATCCGAGTGACTCGCTCTTTATCTGTTGTAGGGTTTACCTCGTCAATGCTACATGAGATTCTAGCGAAACGTCGGAACTGCCATTCTATGCCCTAAAGAATGAACGGATGTACTCCAGATATTAACTATTTATCATATATATATATATATATATATATATATATATATATATATATATACCTTACAAATTTTATTACAAGCCTGATGTTTTTGTAATTGTACACAGCTGGGAGCTATCAATAATCGATATGTTCGCTAATGGCGCGCTAGTATTGTTCAATACAACATCCAACATTCCAAGGTAGGAGAGCGAGAGCACATCTACACCCTAGTCAGGTTCACACATAAATTTCAAGATTTTCGAGCGAGACGAGATGTCTATTTGTCATTGTACGGACTCAATGGGACCGCGACATGAAATCCAGATAAATTACTATTGTCATCGCTACTTTTCTCTTTTGCGCTCTCTCTCTTTCTACTTTTTTGATCCGATTTTTATTTCAGTTAGTATATTTATTTGTATAGAGGTGATGGTTTAGGAAGATTAATGGGCGCCTAGGAACAGGGTAGATTTATAGTGAAAAGTTGTCATCCTGTGATTTGTGAGTGCAATTTCGTATTATTGAGCAGCTTTTGAAGGGGCGTTCAATGATTTTTATTACAAAAACATAAGCTGTACCGTACAATATAACCTTGTTATAGGCGTCAATTTCGTTTGTTGGCCAAATAGTTTATTAAAATAGTTAAAGTAAAGCAATAGAATCAATAGAAGTGGCAGGAAGAAGCCTTCTTTTAGAAACAACGATCAGAGTAGTTGATTCAGCTTCTGATAATTTTAGTATTACTTATACAACCATTCGTTTAAGCACACAAACAGTAGTCTCACACCACAACAAATAGGCCTACTTGTTCAATGAAGGTCATCTGAAGTAACACTTTTTTGTTTTAATTGAAAAGAAATATCATAACATCTCATTTGCCTCTATGAAGCAGTCTTTATTTGTTAAAGTAAAAAGAACGTTTTGTAAGTAATAGTTTCAGAAACAGTGATACCTCTCTCTCTCTCTCTTTCTCTCTCTCCCTTTCTCTGTCTCTGTCTCTGTCTCTCTCCCTCTCTCTCTCTCTCTCTCTCTCTCTCTCTCTCTCTCTCTCTCTCTCTCTCTAACACACACACACACACACTCCTTCTTCCCCTTCATAGAAACATTTAAATTGGAAACTCCAACAATGAACGTATAGACAGGTAAATTAATGACCACATCCAGTTTCTAAAGTAGATACTTTTGGAGAAAGCCGTAAGTTCCAAAATCGGGCTCGTGCAAAAAGCTCAAAGAAATGTTGTCTAAACGAGACAGCAGATGGAGAAGAGGCCAGGAATGGCTGATATAAGAAAAGGAAAATTATTGGTAGACAAGACAGGAGAAAAATGGAAACCATGAAAGGGAGGAAAGTCAAAGAGTCGAAGAGAGGAGGCATATTTGAGAGAGTAAGTTCGGGGAACTGGAGAGACAAGAGTTAGGTTTTGAAAGTCGGAGAAACCGGAAATAGAGAGGTTATGTTCTGGGAGCCGGAAAAGGAGTATATCTCTGGAAATCGGAGGTGCTGGAGTCCAAACTTGGGAGTCGAAGGCAAAGATACTAAAAAAAATTAATGAAGTAGTTCCACCGTCATCTTGGAAAACCAAGTGGACCCAGCACGAACCCCAAGTGAACCCCAGCCGAAGCATGAGGATCGACCAAGCTACTTTAAATTCGACGTAAGTACCAATTAACTAATTATTAAAAATTAATTTTTTTAAAAAGTTAAAATCCTAAAGCTAACCATTAAGTTCAGATAATGGGCATTGTAACTTACATAAATAATAACACAGTAACCTCACGCCTAGAGATATATCAACTAATTTGATGTTGATGGTTAAGATAATATTAGACTTAAAACTAAACAATTATTAAATTCTAAAGAGTTACTTTTCTGTTTTTAACCGCTGAAATTAAGCTACTTCACATCACGCCGTACCTAACCAAACCTAGCCAAACGTAACCTAACTTAAACTAGCCTAACCATGCCAGAAATGCATCAACTTATATTTTTTGAACATGTAAATTAGTATTTTTTAGTGTCATTTAAGTTCTATTAAATAGTATGTGAGTTTCTTTTTGTTAAGTTCAGCCACTGATAACGTATCACTAAATTTAAATTGACCAAATTCAGATTTGCCACCAAACAAATAGATGTAATTTTAATTAATTATAAAATTAAGTAAATAGTTAATAAAATAGGAAGGCTCTTTAATAGGGCAAAGAAGAAGAAAACGGCGGAGACCTGGCAGGCATATAAAGACAGCCAGGGTCTCTATAAAAATCTTATTAAAGAGGTTAAACGTGCTTCTTGGGAAAAGTGGTGCTCAGAGACAAGCACACTGAGTGACACTGCTAGACTGTTTAAGGTGTTAGCAGGTGGACCGAGGGGAGAGCTTAAGTTTCTCAAGAAGACTGATGGTAGCTTTACTGACACCCCGGAGGAAACACTGCGTCTGCTTATGAGGAACAGTTTTCCCGATATTAGACCGGTGGGGGACGGTGCTCAAAACCTCCGACATACTGGGCTAAGGGCAGACTGGAATATTGCTGGGCAGGTGATCTCAGCGCAAAAGGTGAGAGAGGCAATTCAGTCTTTTGAGCCTTTTAAAGCGCCTGGATTAGATAACATTACTCCAGCACTACTACAAAATTGCTTGGAGGAAATAATAGGGCCACTGACAGGATTACTCAGAGGCTGTGTTGCCTTGGGTTACACGCCTGGGCAGTGGCTCAAAACGAAGGTTATCTTTATCCCCAAACCAGGGAGGAAAGGTTACACAGAGGTAAAGGACTTCAGACCTATCAGCCTCACATCTTTCTTGTTAAAGACATTGGAAAGGCTGGTGGACTACTATTTGAAGGAGGGACCTTTGAAGCAGTATCCGCTTCATCAGGACCAACACGCCTACCGAACCGGTAGGTCAGTGGAGACTGCACTGTTGTCGGTCGTAGACTTTATTAAGGGTCAGATCAACAACAAGGGGATATGTATTGGGGCTTTTCTTGATGTGGAGGGGGCTTTTAATAGTACCTATAGACTGGCCATCAAGAGAGCAGCTATGGATCATGGGATTTCTGATGGAATTATAAATTGGATTATGAGTTCCTTGGAAAACCGGATAAGCACTGCATCCTGGATGGGGTGCACGATAAATGGGATGGTCTCGGAGGGCTGCCCGCAGGGTGGAGTGTTATCCCCTTTGCTGTGGAGCCTTGTCGTGGACGGCCTACTAAGGACACTCAGTGGAATGGGTGTCAAGGTGGTAGGATATGCGGATGACATAGCTATCCTTGTTAGGGGACCATTTGAAGAGGTCCTCAAAGACCTGCTTCAAGAGGCACTCAAGGTAACAGAAGTATGGTGCAGGGAGAATGCACTATGCATTCAAGGAGAGAAATCTGTGGCACTCATCTTCACTAGGCGATATAAAACTAAATCGCTGGAGATGATGGAAGTTGGTAATACTAAAATAAGCTACGTTGAGAGTGCTAAATATCTGGGAGTTATTCTGGATAGGAAGCTACTCTGGCGTGAGCATTTGGAGGATAAGTGCAAAAAAGCCATAGCTACGTTCTGGCAATGCAGAGGAGCAATAGGCATGAGATGGGGTTTGGGTCCACGTCAAATGAACTGGATTTATTCCGCCATTGTGGTGCCGAGGTTGGTCTTAGCCTCTATCGTCTGGTGGGACAGGGCACAGAAAGAAACAAGTAAAAGAATGCTGGACCGCGCGCAGGGGCTCTTCCTTAGAGGCATAACTGCTACAAGGAGAAGCACACCATGTGCGGCCATGAGGGTTATGTTGGGTTTTCCATCCTTGAGTCTTCAAATTAGGATGGAGGCAATGAAAACTGCATACCGGCTAAGCTGTACTGGGCAGTGGAAGACAAGTAGCAAACTTCATAAACAGCTATTTGGGGATTCACTGAAGGAGCTCTGGATAGAACCTCAGGATAAGATACTGCCTCTTAAAAGGGAAAAAGGAAACTACAAAATCCTTATTCCTGCAAGAGAGGCATGGGCGGAGTATAGACCCAGACATGGTGAAATCTGGTTCACCGATGGGTCCAAGATGAAGGAAGGAGTGGGAGCAGGATTTAGTGGACCGAGACACCAAGACAGATTTTGTCATCGCCTGGAGGACTACAACTCTGTCTTCCAGGGGGAGGTGCTCGCGATCAAACTATGTGCTGAGGAAATAATAGGGTCTGGCAGGAGGGGCAAGACCATCTGGATTTGCTCGGACAGTCAGGCAGCTCTGAAGGCTTTAGGTAAGGCTAGTACCAGCTCTAGGTTGGTGGCTGAGACTATGGCTTCTTTAGCAGAGCTGAGTAAGCATAATTCACTCAACCTAACCTGGATTCCAGGACATTCTGGCTGGATAGGGAATGAGAGAGCTGACGCCTTAGCAAAACAAGGGTGTATAACCCAAGGACCGTTGCTGAGGGCAGTGGGCATGCCGCCTCGGGAGGGGCGCAAGAGGATCATGGCACATATAGACAGGTTGTGCAGGGAAGAATGGAATGTAACCTTGGGGTGTAACAAATCCAAGGTACTGTGGGGTTACTCAGGAGATGTGTGGGGCAAAGAACTACTCTCCTTAAGTAGACATCAACTCAGAGCTACTGTAGAGCTGGTTGCAGGCCATGGGAATCTGAGGGGGTTCCAATACAAAATTGGAAAATCTAGGTCCCCTGTATGCAAGAGATGCGACGAGGACCAAGAGGAAAGCCCAATCCACGTACTCTGTGAGTGTCCTGCTTTGGGAGCTGCAAGGAGAAAGTGGTTTGGCTGGCAGGTATGTACACCAGAGGATATCAGAAGATCTAGCATCAGGTGGGTACTTGATTTCTGCAAAGAGGTAGGTATCCACTAAGCTAGTCCTGTGGTAGGGATGGGAAGAGAGTACAAAGGCTACAGCTAAGTGCTCTACACCGATAAGGTCCCTCCGAGTTTTAGTAATAATAATAATAATAATAATAAAATAGGAACTTTTGATACTAAATTAAATTATTATTTTGTAATCTATACGAGGATTCCATAACTAAACTAAAATTTCTGTCTATTGGTGAAAAACATGTCTATCGATCTAGAAAATATTTATTTTGATGATACTCCATTATTAGTTTTTAAATTTTTATAAAATTTTACTGGAAACCTCTAATTTATTTTTATTCCATTAAATTTATGTTAGTCTTTTGGTCAATAAATGAGATGAATGCGTTATCAATGAATATTTAATACTACATAATTGGTTTTTAAATTGAAGTCAAATTTCATTGCAAATGTCTAAAGTTTATTTTTGTTCAATTAAAATTGTTAATATTTTGGTAATAAACTGAGATGATTGCATTATCAATGACTATTTTTTTTTTAATGTAATACAATTATCAATTCAAAATTGTTTTCAATCCAATAATATTTTATTATTGTATTGGACAGTGAAAGCTTTCTATTACGAAAAATTATTTTTACAGAAATCCTATGTTTATTTTCTTTCTCTTATTTTGTAAGCAATATAGAAGAGTAATGAAAAATCTTAGTCGTCGAGGATTTCTTAAGATTTCATGCTTTTAAATAATAGGAATTCTATTTTGAACTTAAATTTTTCAAGTAAATTTCATAAATTTGTTTTTTACGATCTGTCAATGTTTTGTATGAAAAAATAAATAAGTTATCAATGTTTACTTATTGCATCATTATTTATTTTAAAATACAATTTTCATCATGAAAAATATGTTTGGCAATGCTTTAAGTTTATTTCTGTATCTTCCGTTAATGTTTTGGTCAATAAATTGAGAGGAATGAGTTAGCAAAGACCATTTATTATCGCACAATGCAGAATAGAAAAGGAGCTTGACTTGAGACTGTCAAATCCAATGTAACATCAGAACTCTTTCCTCTAACCTTTGGTGACATTTCTCATGCAAAAGCATCCACTCTACTCAATCCATCTGAAAGCGGATCATTCTTACCCCAAACCCTTCCCCCGGATACTTTCCTTCCATTTTTTTAGAATTTATAAACTAGGCCTTGGATTGTTATTCCTTGTGGCACCCTTCACCCCTCTCTTTCCGCACCCCTCACCCCTCAACTTTCAATAGGGAGGCTGTTTATCAACAGGACTTGTGGAGCATTCATTTTAATGATTTATATCTCTAATATTCAGTTACTTATTGATCGCATCGTTTCGCGTATCTCCGACGCATTCGAATGTTTCCACTATTAGGTCTCTACTCTTATCGTTTAAACAATAAATATAGAACACATACAAATAAATTCCGACTTTTTTTTGTAGTACCATTTAACACAAAATATTTTAATTCTATACTAAAATTTCAAATATATCAGTTTATAAAGTATAGTAATCTACGACAATAAAATCAAGGTCAATGCTTTCTCGAGCTGTTTGAAAAATTTGTAATTTTGAATTATCTTTCTTTTATATATTTGTAATAAAATAGTTTGGTTTCCACAAATTTACAACTTGACAACTATTTTTGAAGTCGTGAATAGAAAATATCGGGAACATTTGACGTTTTACTACATTTTACTAGGTTGTGTTATTATTATTATTTTATTAGCCGTCAACATAATACGTTTATTCATCGTTTATCTTGATGTTCTTCAATATTCTTCACCTTTCCTTCATTTCCTACCGTTTCTTTTAATCTTATTACGTCTGTTTTCTTGTATATTTCAAATTTCTTTTTACTTGAAATATTTTAATATCAATATTTCAAGTGGTCTTTTTTAGACATCTTTTCTCGTTTTCTCCAATTTTCACTTATACTATTTCCTCTTTTAAAATTTTCCACTGCGTCTCTTTCCTCTTAAATCAGAAACACGACAAGTGTTGAACTGTCTTTACGCATTTGTGCTGCACGACAATAATAGTTGACTTACTAGACGTGATTACTTCCCTATGTAAATTTGCATATAAGATAATGTTGTTATGGTTTTACTGCATTATTTTTTTTACAAAGACAGAAGACGTAATACAAAATTTTATTTACAATTCCAATTTTTTGCAAATTTTCTTTTCTACTTTTTAAATTTAAATGGTACTACAAAATCTATAGGTTTTCAAAATTGCATTCAGTTTAGAACCATTGTTTTTTGCATTTCTACATGCCTAACGTTTTCTGAAAAAGAATTATAAAATTTCAAATTTCACTGAAACTTCACATTCATTTCACAAGTGTAAAGATATCCATTTGTGTAATTTGTGTAATACTTTGGCCGTCACATTTCTTCGTAGATAACAACAAACAGCCTACCTAACTCTGTCTCTCTTTCTCTTGCTCTGTCCGTCTGTGCCTATCTACCTGTCTCTTTCTCTCTGTCAAACAAATAAAATGGACCTATACGCAACGCTATCTTTCCATCGCTGGTGCTGTATGGCATCTCAATACACGTAATGTTCAACATAGATATTTGCTTAAATAATAATTACTGAACTTATAAAAAAATTATATGTCAGTAAACAAAAAGTAAAATACACAAAGTCATACTGTAAGTAGTTGCAATGTTAGTTTGTACCTACATAAATCAATACATGCAGAAAATAAATAAAATTCAAAATTGTAAGATTAATTTAATAAAAGAGATGTATTTATTTATTTTATTAGAACGTTTTTGCATTTAATACGTGTATAAATCCTACTTTTAAAAACTGATTTGATAATGGAAATTTGATCTCATTTTTATTCACAATTAAAACCAATGTTTAATACCACATCCAACAAAGTAGCTATTATTTAAATAAATGTAGATAATTCCCATTATTATCTATAATGTCATATTGTTATATGACACAGATACTTATAATATAGTCATTATTATAGGATAATTGTCATATTAAAGTGAGTACCTGTCAGTTTCAAAACCTAATGCTGTAATTAAATAAATCCCCTTAAAAATATAATGTTATTAGAAAGCGCCAACATAATAGAATTAGGTTTTAGGTCTAGTTTCATTTAATTTTACTTTACTAAACACGAAAACACAAATACACCAACATTTATATAATTTCCAAGTTTTTCTTCCTAACAAAAATATTTACGTGAACAATACCAGCCTAAATAAATATAATTCTAGCACTCAATAACAGATAAATTTTGTAATTGTGATTTCTAATTAATAAAGGAAATATTATATTTACATTATGCTTTCAGAACTTCTGCTCAGGCCTGAGGCAGTATATGAATTTAGTTGCTATAATCATGTAGCGTTTTTGTTACAGAACCTTGTCTATTAGTTTCTAATTCTCTGAAATCTGTTTTATAAAACGAACAGTTAAAATATTCAAATAACTTCTCAAAGTAAAATCTCCCTATGATACATATCTACCAGGAACTTAGTTAAATTAACTAGGAGGTGTTTTAAGGAATGTTCTACCATTCGTTATTCCGAATGATCCCAATATAAATATTACCATTCCGCCAAAGAAAGGAGAGCTCTATAAACATCAGGGCCCCTGACTACGTCAAGACTTCTATTATATGTCATGACTTGTTTACACGTCAATAGCTCTGCATTCCTCCGTTCTCTATAAACATCAAGGTTCCTGACTACGTCAAGACTTCTATTATATGTCATGACTTGTTTACACGTCAATAGCTCTGCATTCCTCCATTCTCTATAAACATCAAGGTTCCTGACTACGTCAAGACTTCTATTATATGCCATAAATTGTTTACATATCAATAGCTCTGCATACCTCCGTTCTCTATAAAAATCAAGGCTCCTGACTACGTCAAGGCTTCTATTATATGCCATGACTTGTTTACATACACGTCAATAGCTCTGCATAACTCCGTTTTCTATAAACATCAAGGCTCCTGACTACGTCAAGGCTTCTATTATATGTCATGAATTGTTTACATGTCTGCATATCTCCGTTCTGTAAGACCATCAAGGCTCCTGACTACGTCAAGTCTTCTAATATATGTCATACCTTGTTTACATACACATCAATAGCTCTGAATTCCTCCGTTCTCTATAAACATCAAGACTCCTGACTACGTCAAGACCTCTATTATATATCATGACTTGTTTACATGTCTGCATATCTCCGTTCTGTATAAACATCAAGGCTCCTGAATACGTCAAGTCTTCTAATATATGTCATACCTTGTTTACATACACATCAATAGCTCTGAATTCCTCCGTTCTCTATAAACATCAAGACTCCTGACTACGTCAAGACTTCTATTATATGTCTTGACTTGTTTGCATGTCAATAGCTCTGCATACCTCCGTTCTCTTAAAACATCAAGGCTCCTGACTACGTCAAGACTTCTATTATATGTTCATGACTTGTTTACATGTCTGCATATCTCCGTTCTGTATAAACATCAAGGCTCCTGACTACGTCAAGATTTCTATTATATGTCTTGACTTGTTTGCATGTCAATAGCTTTGCATACCTCCGTTCTCTTAAAACATCAAGGCTCCTGACTACGTCAAGACTTCTATTATATGTTCATGACTTGTTTACATGTCTGCATATCTCCGTTCTGTATAAACATCAGGGTTCCTGACGACGCCAAGATTTCTATTATATGGCATGACTTGTTTACACGTCAATAGCTCTGCATAACTCCGTTCTTCTATATACAATAGGGCTCCTGACTATGTAAAGACTTCTATTATATGTCATTCCTTGTTTACCCGTTAATAGCTCTGCATTCCTCCTGTCTCTATAAACATCAGGGTTCCTGACGACGTCAAGACTTCTATTATATGGCATGACTTGTTTACACGTCAATAGTTCTGCATAACTCCGTTCTTCTATATACAATAGGGCTCCTGACTATGTAAAGACTTCTATTATATGTCATTCCTTGTTTACCCGTTAATAGCTCTGCATTCCTCCTGTCTCTATAAACATCAGGGTTCCTGACGACGTCAAGACTTCTATTATATGGCATGACTTGTTTACATGTCAATAGCTCTGCATAACTCCGATCTTCTATATACAATAGGGCTCCTGACTATGTAAAGACTTCTATTATATGTCTTGACTTGTTTGCATGTCAATAGCTCTGCATAACTCCGTTCTCTATAAACATCAAGACTCCTGACTACTTCAAGACTTCTATTATATGTCTTGACTTGTTTGCATGTCAATAGCTCTGCATACCTCCGTTCTCTTAAAACATCAAGGCTCCTGACTACGTCAAGACTTCTATTATATGTTCATGACTTGTTTACATGTCTGCATATCTCCGTTCTGTATAAACATCAAGGCTCCTGACTACGTCAAGACGTCTATTATATGGCATGACTTGTTTACACGTCAATAGCTTTGCATAAGTCCGTTCTTCTATATACAATAGGGCTCCTGGCTATGTAAAGACTTCTATTATATGTCATTCCTTGTTTACCCGTTAATAGCTCTGCATTCCTCCTGTCTCTATAAACATCAGGGTTCCTGACGACGTCAAGACTTCTATTATATGGCATGACTTGTTTACACGTCAATAGCTCTGCATAACTCCGTTCTTCTATATACAATAGGGCTCCTGACTATGTAAAGACTTCTATTATATGTCATTCCTTGTTTACCCGTTAATAGCTCTGCATTCCTCCTGTCTCTATAAACATCAAGGTTCCTGACTACGCCAAGATTTCTATTATAAGTATGACTTGTTAACATGTCAATAGCTCTGCATAACTCCGTTCTTCTATATTCAATAGGGCTCCTGACTATGTAAAGACTTCTATTATATGTCATTCCTTGTTTACCCGTTAATAGCTCTGCATTCCTCCTGTCTCTATAAACATCAAGGTTCCTGACTACGCCAAGATTTCTATTATATGTATGACTTGTTAACATGTCAATAACTCTGCATACCTCCGTTCTCTACAAACATCAGGGCTCCTGACTACGTCAAGACTTCTATTATATGCCATGACCTGTTTACACGTCAATAGCTCTGCATAACTCCGTTCTCTATAAACATGAGGGTCCCTGACTACGTCAATACTTCTATTATATGTCATGACTTGTTTACATGTCAATAGCTCTGCGTACCTCCGTTCTCTATAAACATCAAGGCTCCTGACTACGTCAAGACTTTTAATATATGTCATACCTTGTTTACATACACGTCAATAGGTCTGCATACCAACGTTCTCTATAAACATCAAGACTCCTGAATACGTCAAGACTTCTATTATATGTCATACCTTGTTTACATGTCAATAGCTCAGCATACCTCCTTTCTCTATAAACATCAAGGCTCCTGACTACATCAGGACTTCTATTATATAGCAAACCTTGTTTACACGTTAATAGCTCTGCATTCCTCCGTTCTCTATAAACATCAAGGCTCCTGACTACATCAGGACTTCTATTATATAGCATACATTGTTTACACGTTAATAGCTCTGCATTCCTCCGTTCTCTATATACATCAAGGCTCCTGACTACGTCAAGACCTCTATTATATATCATGACTTGTTTACATGTCTGCATATCTCCGTTCTGTAAGACCATCAAGGCTCCTGACTACGTCAAGTCTTCTAATATATGTCATACCTTGTTTACATACACATCAATAGCTCTGAATTCCTCCGTTCTCTATAAACATCAAGACTCCTGACTACGTCAAGACCTCTATTATATATCATGACTTGTTTACATGTCTGCATATCTCCGTTCTGTAAGACCATCAAGGCTCCTGACTACGTCAAGTCTTCTAATATATGTCATACCTTGTTTACATACACATCAATAGCTCTGAATTCCTCCTTTCTCTATAAACATCAAGACTCCTGAATACGTCAAGACCTCTATTATATATCATGACTTGTTTACATGTCTGCATATCTCCGTTCTGTAAGACCATCAAGGCTCCTGACTACGTCAAGTCTTCTAATATATGTCATACCTTGTTTACATACACATCAATAGCTCTGAATTCCTCCGTTCTCTATAAACATCATGACTCCTGACTACGTAAAGACCTCTATTATATATCATGACTTGTTTACATGTCTGCATATCTCCGTTCTGTAAGACCATCAAGGCTCCTGACTACGTCAAGTCTTCTAATATATGTCATACCTTGTTTACATACACATCAATAGCTCTGAATTCCTCCGTTCTCTATAAACATCAAGGCTCCTGACTACGTCAAGTCTTCTAATATATGTCATACCTTGTTTACATACACATCAATAGCTCTGCATTCCTCCGTTCTCTATAAACATCAAGGCTCCTGACTACATCAGGACTTCTATTATATAGCATACATTGTTTACACGTTAATAGCTCTGCATTCCTCCGTTCTCTATAAACATCAAGGCTCCTGACTACGTCAAGACCTCTATTATATATCATGACTTGTTTACATGTCTGCATATCTCCGTTCTGTATGACCATCAAGGCTCCTGACTACGTCAAGGCTTCTATTATATGTCATGACTGGTTTACATGTCTGCATATCTCCGTTCTGTATAAACATCAAGGCTCCTGACTACGTCAAGTCTTCTAATATTTGTCATACCTTGTTTACATACACATCAATAGCTCTGAATACCTCCGTTCTCTATAAACATCAAGACTCCTGACTACTTCAAGACTTCTATTATATGTCTTGACTTGTTTGCATGTCAATAGCTCTGCATACCTCCGTTCTCTTAACACATCAAGGCTCCTGACTACGTCAAGACTTCTATTATATGTTCATGATTTGTTTACATGTCTGCATATCTCCGTTCTGTATAAACATCAAGGCTCCTGCCTACGTCAAGACGTCTATTATATGGCATGACTTGTTTACACGTCAATAGCTTTGCATAAGTCCGTTCTTCCATATACAATAGGGCTCCTAACTATGTAAAGACTTCTATTATATGTCATTCCTTGTTTACCCGTTAATAGCTCTGCATTCCTCCTGTCTCTATAAACATCAGGGTTCCTGACGACGTCAAGACTTCTATTATATGGCATGACTTGTTTACACGTCAATAGCTCTGCATAACTCCGTTCTTCTATATACAATAGGGCTCCTGACTATGTAAAGACTTCTATTATATGTCATTCCTTGTTTACCCGTTAATAGCTCTGCATTCCTCCTGTCTCTATAAACATCAGGGTTCCTGACGACGTCAAGACTTCTATTATATGGCATGACTTGTTTACACGTCAATAGCTTTGCATAAGTCCGTTCTTCCATATACAATAGGGCTCCTAACTATGTAAAGACTTCTATTATATGTCATTCCTTGTTTACCCGTTAATAGCTCTGCATTCCTCCTGTCTCTATAAACATCAGGGTTCCTGACGACGTCAAGACTTCTATTATATGGCATGACTTGTTTACACGTCAATAGCTCTGCATAACTCCGTTCTTCTATATACAATAGGGCTCCTGACTATGTAAAGACTTCTATTATATGTCATTCCTTGTTTACCCGTTAATAGCTCTGCATTCCTCCTGTCTCTATAAACATCAGGGTTCCTGACGACGTCAAGACTTCTATTATATGGCATGACTTGTTTACACGTCAATAGCTCTGCATAACTCCGTTCTTCTATATACAATAGGGCTCCTGACTATGTAAAGACTTCTATTATATGTCATTCCTTGTTTACCCGTTAATAGCTCTGCATTCCTCCTGTCTCTATAAACATCAGGGTTCCTGACGACGTCAAGACTTCTATTATATGGCATGACTTGTTTACACGTCAATAGCTTTGCATAAGTCCGTTCTTCCATATACAATAGGGCTCCTAACTATGTAAAGACTTCTATTATATGTCATTCCTTGTTTACCCGTTAATAGCTCTGCATTCCTCCTGTCTCTATAAACATCAAGGTTCCTGACTACGCCAAGATTTCTATTATATGTATGACTTGTTAACATGTCAATAGCTCTGCATAACTCCGTTCTTCTATATACAATAGGGCTCCTGACTATGTAAAGACTTCTATTATATGTCATTCCTTGTTTACCCGTTAATAGCTCTGCATTCCTCCTGTCTCTATAAACATCAATGTTCCTGACTACGCCAAGATTTCTATTATATGTATGACTTGTTAACATGTCAATAACTCTGCATACCTCCGTTCTCTACAAACATCAGGGCTCCTGACTACGTCAAGACTTCTATTATATGCCATGACCTGTTTACACGTCAATAGCTCTGCATAACTCCGTTCTCTATAAACATAAGGGTCCCTGACTACGTCAATACTTCTATTATATGTCATGACTTGTTTACATGTCAATAGCTTTGCATAAGTCCGTTCTTCCATATACAATAGGGCTCCTAACTATGTAAAGACTTCTATTATATGTCATTCCTTGTTTACCCGTTAATAGCTCTGCATTCCTCCTGTCTCTATAAACATCAGGGTTCCTGACGACGTCAAGACGTCTATTATATGGCATGACTTGTTTACACGTCAATAGCTTTGCATAAGTCCGTTCTTCCATATACAATAGGGCTCCTAACTATGTAAAGACTTCTATTATATGTCATTCCTTGTTTACCCGTTAATAGCTCTGCATTCCTCCTGTCTCTATAAACATCAGGGTTCCTGACGACGTCAAGACTTCTATTATATGGCATGACTTGTTTACACGTCAATAGCTCTGCATAACTCCGTTCTTCTATATACAATAGGGCTCCTGACTATGTAAAGACTTCTATTATATGTCATTCCTTGTTTACCCGTTAATAGCTCTGCATTCCTCCTGTCTCTATAAACATCAGGGTTCCTGACGACGTCAAGACTTCTATTATATGGCATGACTTGTTTACACGTCAATAGCTCTGCATAACTCCGTTCTTCTATATACAATAGGGCTCCTGACTATGTAAAGACTTCTATTATATGTCATTCCTTGTTTACCCGTTAATAGCTCTGCATTCCTCCTGTCTCTATAAACATCAGGGTTCCTGACGACGTCAAGACTTCTATTATATGGCATGACTTGTTTACACGTCAATAGCTTTGCATAAGTCCGTTCTTCCATATACAATAGGGCTCCTAACTATGTAAAGACTTCTATTATATGTCATTCCTTGTTTACCCGTTAATAGCTCTGCATTCCTCCTGTCTCTATAAACATCAAGGTTCCTGACTACGCCAAGATTTCTATTATATGTATGACTTGTTAACATGTCAATAGCTCTGCATAACTCCGTTCTTCTATATACAATAGGGCTCCTGACTATGTAAAGACTTCTATTATATGTCATTCCTTGTTTACCCGTTAATAGCTCTGCATTCCTCCTGTCTCTATAAACATCAAGGTTCCTGACTACGCCAAGATTTCTATTATATGTATGACTTGTTAACATGTCAATAACTCTGCATACCTCCGTTCTCTACAAACATCAGGGCTCCTGACTACGTCAAGACTTCTATTATATGCCATGACCTGTTTGCACGTCAATAGCTCTGCATAACTCCGTTCTCTATAAACATAAGGGTCCCTGACTACGTCAATACTTCTATTATATGTCATGACTTGTTTACATGTCAATAGCTCTGCGTACCTCCGTTCTCTATAAACATCAAGGCTCCTGACTACGTCAAGACTGTTAATATATGTCATACCTTGTTTACATACACGTCAATAGGTCTGCATACCACCGTTCTCTATAAACATCAAGACTCCTGACTACGTCAAGACTTCTATTATATGTCATACCTTGTTTACATGTCAATAGCTCTGCATACCTCCTTTCTCTATAAACATCAAGGCTCCTGACTACATCAGGACTTCTATTATATAGCATACCTTGTTTACACGTTAATAGCTCTGCATTGCCTCCGTTCTCTATAAACATCAAGGCTCCTGACTACGTCAAGACCTCTATTATATATCATGACTTGTTTACATGTCTGCATATCTCCGTTCTGTAAGACCATCAAGGCTCCTGACTACGTCAAGGCTTCTATTATATGTCATGACTGGTATACATGTCTGCATATCTCCGTTCTGTATAAACATCAAGGCTCCTGACTACGTCAAGTCTTCTAATATTTGTCATACCCTATTTACATACACATCAATAGCTCTGAATACCTCCGTTCTCTATAAACATCAAGACTCCTGACTACGTCAAGACTTCTATTATATGTCTTGACTTGTTTGCATGTCAATAGCTCTGCATACCTCCGTTCTCTTAAAACATCAAGGCTCCTGACTACGTCAAGACTTCTATTATATGTTCATGACTTGTTTACATGTCTGCATATCTCCGTTCTGTATAAACATCAAGGCTCCTGACTACGTCAAGACGTCTATTATATGGCATGACTTGTTTACACGTCAATAGCTTTGCATAAGTCCGTTCTTCTATATACAATAGGGCTCCTGACTATGTAAAGACTTCTATTATATGTCATTCCTTGTTTACCCGTTAATAGCTCTGAATTCCTCCTGTCTCTATAAACATCAGGGTTCCTGACGACGTCAAGACTTCTATTATATGGCATGACTTGTTTACACGTCAATAGCTCTGCATAACTCCGTTCTTCTATATACAATAGGGCTCCTGACTATGTAAAGACTTCTATTATATGTCATTCCTTGTTTACCCGTTAATAGCTCTGCATTCCTCCTGTCTCTATAAACATCAAGGTTCCTGACTACGCCAAGATTTCTATTATAAGTATGACTTGTTAACATGTCAATAGCTCTGCATAACTCCGTTCTTCTATATACAATAGGGCTCCTGACTATGTAAAGACTTCTATTATATGTCATTCCTTGTTTACCCGTTAATAGCTCTGCATTCCTCCTGTCTCTATAAACATCAAGGTTCCTGACTACGCCAAGATTTCTATTATATGTATGACTTGTTAACATGTCAATAACTCTGCATACCTCCGTTCTCTACAAACATCAGGGCTCCTGACTACGTCAAGACTTCTATTATATGCCATGACCTGTTTACACGTCAATAGCTCTGCATAACTCCGTTCTCTATAAACATGAGGGTCCCTGACTACGTCAATACTTCTATTATATGTCATGACTTGTTTACATGTCAATAGCTCTGCGTACCTCCGTTCTCTATAAACATCAAGGCTCCTGACTACGTCAAGACTTTTAATATATGTCATACCTTGTTTACATACACGTCAATAGGTCTGCATACCAACGTTCTCTATAAACATCAAGACTCCTGAATACGTCAAGACCTCTATTATATATCATGACTTGTTTACATGTCTGCATATCTCCGTTCTGTAAGACCATCAAGGCTCCTGACTACGTCAAGTCTTCTAATATATGTCATACCTTGTTTACATACACATCAATAGCTCTGAATTCCTCCTTTCTCTATAAACATCAAGACTCCTGACTACGTCAAGACCTCTATTATATATCATGACTTGTTTACATGTCTGCATATCTCCGTTCTGTAAGACCATCAAGGCTCCTGACTACGTCAAGTCTTCTAATATATGTCTTACCTTGTTTACATACACATCAATAGCTCTGAATTCCTCCGTTCTCTATAAACATCAAGACTCCTGACTACGTAAAGACCTCTATTATATATCATGACTTGTTTACATGTCTGCATATCTCCGTTCTGTAAGACCATCAAGGCTCCTGACTATGTCAAGTCTTCTAATATATGTCATACCTTGTTTACATACACATCAATAGCTCTGAATTCCTCCGTTCTCTATAAACATCAAGGCTCCTGACTACGTCAAGTCTTCTAATATATGTCATACCTTGTTTACATACACATCAATAGCTCTGCATTCCTCCGTTCTCTATAAACATCAAGGCTCCTGACTACATCAGGACTTCTATTATATAGCATACATTGTTTACACGTTAATAGCTCTGCATTCCTCCGTTCTCTATAAACATCAAGGCTCCTGACTACGTCAAGACCTCTATTATATATCATGACTTGTTTACATGTCTGCATATCTCCGTTCTGTAAGACCATCAAGGCTCCTGACTACGTCAAGGCTTCTATTATATGTCATGACTGGTTTACATGTCTGCATATCTCCGTTCTGTATAAACATCAAGGCTCCTGACTACGTCAAGTCTTCTAATATTTGTCATACCTTGTTTACATACACATCAATAGCTCTGAATACCTCCGTTCTCTATAAACATCAAGACTCCTGACTACTTCAAGACTTCTATTATATGTCTTGACTTGTTTGCATGTCAATAGCTCTGCATACCTCCGTTCTCTTAAAACATCAAGGCTCCTGACTTCGTCAAGACTTCTATTATATGTTCATGATTTGTTTACATGTCTGCATATCTCCGTTCTGTATAAACATCAAGGCTCCTGACTACGTCAAGACGTCTATTATATGGCATGACTTGTTTACACGTCAATAGCTTTGCATAAGTCCGTTCTTCTATATACAATAGGGCTCCTGGCTATGTAAAGACTTCTATTATATGTCATTCCTTGTTTACCCGTTAATAGCTCTGCATTCCTCCTGTCTCTATAAACATCAGGGTTCCTGACGACGTCAAGACTTCTATTATATGGCATGACTTGTTTACACGTCAATAGCTCTGCATAACTCCGTTCTTCTATATACAATAGGGCTCCTGACTATGTAAAGACTTCTATTATATGTCATTCCTTGTTTACCCGTTAATAGCTCTGCATTCCTCCTGTCTCTATAAACATCAAGGTTCCTGACTACGCCAAGATTTCTATTATATGTATGACTTGTTAACATGTCAATAGCTCTGCATAACTCCGTTCTTCTATATACAATAGGGCTCCTGACTATGTAAAGACTTCTATTATATGTCATTCCTTGTTTACCCGTTAATAGCTCTGCATTCCTCCTGTCTCTATAAACATCAAGGTTCCTGACTACGCCAAGATTTCTATTATATGCCATGACCTGTTTACACGTCAATAGCTCTGCATAACTCCGTTCTCTATAAACATAAGGGTCCCTGACTACGTCAATACTTCTATTATATGTCATGACTTGTTTACATGTCAATAGCTCTGCGTACCTCCGTTCTCTATAAACATCAAGGCTCCTGACTACGTCAAGACTTTTAATATATGTCATACCTTGTTTACATACACGTCAATAGGTCTGCATACCACCGTTCTCTATAAACATCAAGGCTCCTGACTACGTCAAGACTTTTAATATATGTCATACCTTGTTTACATACACGTCAATAGGTCTGCATACCACCGTTCTCTATAAACATCAAGGCTTCTGACTACATCAGGACTTCTATTATATAGCATACCTTGTTTACACGTTAATAGCTCTGCATTCCTCCGTTCTCTATAAACATCAAGGCTCCTGACTACATCAGGACTTCTATTATATAGCATACATTGTTTACACGTTAATAGCTCTGCATTCCTCCGTTCTCTATAAACATCAAGGCTCCTGACTACGTCAAGACCTCTATTATATATCATGACTTGTTTACATGTCTGCATATCTCCGTTCTGTAAGACCATCAAGGCTCCTGACTACGTCAAGGCTTCTATTATATGTCATGACTGGTTTACATGTCTGCATATCTCCGTTCTGTATAAACATCAAGGCTCCTGACTAAGTCAAGTCTTCTAATATTTGTCATACCTTGTTTACATACACATCAATAGCTCTGAATACCTCCGTTCTCTATAAACATCAAGACTCCTGACTACGTCAAGACTTCTATTATATGTCTTGACTTGTTTGCATGTCAGTAGCTCTGCATACCTCCGTTCTCTTAAAACATCAAGGCTCCTGACTACGTCAAGACTTCTATTATATGTTCATGACTTCTTTACATGTCTGCATATCTCCGTTCTGTATAAACATCAAGGCTCCTGACTACGTCAAGACGTCTATTATATGGCATGACTTGTTTACACGTCAATAGCTTTGCATAAGTCCGTTCTTCTATATACAATAGGGCTCCTGACTACGTAAAGACTTCTATTATATGTCATTCCTTGTTTACCCGTTAATAGCTCTGCATGCCTCCTGTCTCTATAAACATCAAGGTTCCTGACTACGCCAAGATTTCTATTATATGTCATGACTTATTTACATGTCAATAACTCTGCATACCTCCGTTCTCTATAAACATCAGGGCTCCTGACTACGTCAAGACTTCTATTATATGCCATGACCTGTTTACACGTCAATAGCTCTGCATAACTCCGTTCTCTATAAACATAAGGGTCCCTGACTACGTCAAGACCTCTATTATATTCCATACCTTGTTTACCTTTCAATAGATCTGCATACCTCCGTTTTCTATAAACATCAAGACTCCTGACTACGTCAAGACTTCTATTATATGTCATACCTTGTTTACACGTTAATAGCTCTGCATTCCTCCGTTCTGTATTAACATCAAGGCTCCCGACTACGTCAAGACTTCTATTATATGTGATGACTTGTTTACACGTCATTAGTTCTGCATAACTCTACTCCTTTTTAAACATTGAGGCTCTTGACTGTGTCAAGGCTCTTGTCTACGTCAAGGCCCCTATATAAACCATGATTTCTTTACACTTCAATAGTTCTGCATAAATCTATTCCTTTGTAAACATCTTTCCTTTTGTCTACGTCACGGCTAATGTGTAAGTCAAGGTTCTGAAATACTTCATGATTTCTTTACATTCAGTCCTTTGATCCATGAAGGCCTGAATGTATAAATAAAAGCTTCTTGTAACATCGATGAAACATTACAGTGATTTGATAGAATAGAGATTCGAGACGTTATAAGGGGAAGAGCATATCTTTGACGGCCAGGTATTAGAATTTTTAGAACTTCTCTAACTGTGTCCACTCTAACTCTATCTGTAGCTTTCCTTTGCCCTTCTGCGGGCGTTTACACTCTCTATAAAACACATCTATGTCATTTGCAAATAAAACATAAAGCAAGTATTTTACGGCACGTTAACTTATTCGCCCACTCAAAATGAACTGGCAAAAGCACTCATATGTACATCTTAGCAAATATCATTCCTGTAAAAACACAAACCTATAGGTATAACTTTAGTATTGTATTACATCACTAGAAATTCGTTTTATTAGCAATTAGAAGCATAAAGGCATTTTTTGCAGTTTACATTGTACAAAGGTTTGAATAAAGTATTTAAGTAGTTTTTAGCCTTAGTATTCAGATTAGTATCAGAAGACGATAATGTTAATTTTATTGGTTAAATACAAACTAAAAATTACGTTTAAGGGTTTTTACAATTTTTTTACAGTGTTTTAAAAAAGAAAATGGTTTTCTGTTTTTTATATGATAAATGTTTTCATAACATTAACCTATTCAAAGAACATAAATTTTAATGTATATCAATGTTTGTGTTGAAATTATTAATTTAATAGTTTTTTAAGTACTTTATGGACATATTTATTATATATATATATATATATATATATATATGGTGAGTCTAAACTGCACGCCAATCTCTCAGGAACTGATTCTACAGTTTAAAGTAAGATAATATAGAAAGATTTTACAGCTATTGGAATAATGATTGGTTCAAAAAGCTGTCTTACTCAGCTAAGCTAACGTGCTATGTTGTCCGAGTTTCTGTTCTTACATCCATGGAATTTGTGCTGATACTCTATGCACCCAAAATTAGAAACAAATTTAAATGTTTTGTACGATATTGGTCTGAAAAAATGTAATAGAGTCTGTAGCTTGCAAATTGTAACTGATAATTTTTGAGAAAACGGGTAAAAGTTACAACGTATCCGAAATGAAATTTCTACTTTTTAGACCAAATAACAAAAAATGCTAGTACATTTAATGATACGGATAAAATTACCTCTACGTTTTTAGAATACAAAATAAAAACATTTAACCAAAATTTAAAAAAACAACTTTAAGAAATTATGAAATCTAACTAAATTTAACATTTTAAAAAAGATTTAATTATACCATAAAGACCTATACAGTAAATAAATACAAATTTATACCTACAATAACTATTGATAGATGAATTTTAATTTTCATTACATTAGATATCTCTGAATTTTTAAAATGGGATTTCTAAATAGAACTATCTCATTTCGTTGAAAGTCTGGTATGGGCTAAAGATGATGAATCTATTCTAATTAGGTATTTTAATAATATTCTTTAACAATATCTAGACATCATCTTTAGGAATTATAATAATTTATTTTCTGCAAACAATATAAATTATAATACTTAGTGCCTGACGTTTTTAAACGGTTATTCATAGTTAAAAATTAATTTTTAGAAAAAAATTGTTTATTTAAGAAATTAATTTTGATGGTAAAGTAAGCGTAATCATACACATAAACACATTTGTCACCAATTTACACAATTTACACACTCGTCGTCCCTTCGCAATGAAAATTGAATTCCTGAGCGGTCATCGTCCAAGACATAATCAGGAGAAGTAAAAACTAATCTACAAGCTGTTTTGCAAAGTCCTTTCAAATGCATATGGAATGAAGATGTGGTTTATTCATTATGTCTAATAGTAAATGTTTACATTCTGATACAGATTATTTTAATAATACAAACTGTATACAATGGTCTCCACGTTAGAACTTTTACATTTGGAGTGGTAAATACAAATTGTTAACTTGCCAGTAACAGACAGAGCAAAAACTTAAATTATGCGTGTTAAACATGTACTGAACGAGTGCATGGAACATCTACTTTGAATTTAAGATAGTTCAATAATAATTTGCTTGATTATGTTGTATTTTGCAGTGAATTATTTTCATATTTGTTAGAATTCTTTTTTATATAGTTTCAATTTTACTTTAGTTTCTAATAATTATTTTTCCACAAATATGTAACAGAATTTTGCTTTTTAACATCAGTTTACTTGAGCTATATATCGTCATCACAGTGTAATACCATTCAAGAATTTTTGTGTTTTTGTAGTTATTTTCACAAACGTTCCGTTTTGAGAGAAGTTTTATTCAGTCTTTCGGGCATAAGAAAACTTCAAATTGTCACCGACTTTTGAGTTCCCATAGTTTCACCCGTGGCTTTAGAATACATTTCTTAAAAAGGTAGCGAAATTTCTAAACTTATTTTTGTCGGAAATTTTTTACTTATTTTTAGATATAAAATAAGTTTCCTAAAGATTGCCGTGGAGTTTCAATACACTAGCCACAATAAATGACTTTAATAAGATATCATTACACAAAATTTAGTTTAAATTCAAAAATATTTAAAAATATTTTACGACACACACACACTCTCACACACACTCACACTCACACACACACACACACACACACATACATACATTCATAAATACATACACAATATATATATATATATATATATATATATATATATATATATATATATATATATATATATATATATATATATATATATATATATATATATATATATATATTTTTAATATGTTGAATATAATATAATATATTATATAATAATATATTTGACATTATAAATATATATATATATATATATATATATATATATATATATATATTATTTTTAATATTTTGAATATAATAATATATTTGACATTATAAATATATATATATATATATATATATATATATATATATATATATATGCTGATACGTAGGCCTATTGATCCACGGATGGACAAGTATAATGAATAGTTACTACCGGAGTACATCCGTTCATTATGCATAAACATTTACACACTGCTGAATGAACGGATGTACTCCGGATAGTAACTATTCATCATATACAGTAAACTCCCGATTATCCGTGGGCGGATTAATCGGTTTGCGGATTATCCGGGGTCTACCATCGTTTTACAAATATCCAATTTTTATTCCAGTCAGATTCATGTGTTTAAATTTCCAAACGGTGAATTACGACGTAAATATATATTAGGCCTAATAGAAGCCTAAATGACAAAATGCTTGGACGACGAAAACCTAATGTGTATCATAGGATTGCAAACAAATGTCAGCTAATCTCGGCTATAAATTGTCTAGGACGTGATATATGCATTATCCATGTCTGTCATATACATTATCGATCTTTATGGCTTTGTGACACACGTGACACAAGTAGACACTGTGCGACAAAATGGTTCTCAAGAAACGTAGATCGCACATTAAAGCTTGTGCGACAAAATGGTTCTCAAGAAACGTAGATCGCACATTAAAGCTAAATCAATGCTCACAAAGAAAACAGACGAAAGTGACAGATTTTTTTGTTAAAAAGTGAAAGTATTATGTGTAAAGGAAATTACATATGTACATACATACTTACTTTTGACATATACTTATGTACGTATTGTAAATAGCTAGACATATAAATGTACATGTTATAATCCGTCAAATACATCGACCTTTTAAATTATTTTCTGTATTTATTTTGTCCTCTGAAGATTGTTTGTGAATTGCATTAACCGGGGTCATTATTTGTGTAAAATAATGGTATAATAATCGATTATCGATCGTTTTGCGTATTCTTTGTTCATAGCGGATTATCCGGGGAATTCGTTATCCGGCGTTGCCGGGCCACCCTATCCCACGGATAATCGGGAGTTTACTGTATATATATATATATATATATATATATATATATATATATATATATATAACTTGAATCTAAATGTCATTTTTTAATACAAACAAAAGTATGATTGTTTCCTCTTTCTTTACAGTAGTTTATCAGTCACTTTACGAACGATATTAAAAGGGTTGGGAATATAGACAAAATAAAATAAAGACATCCTGGGGTTTACCTAAAGTCGGATGGCATAAGTAGTTCGTGATGGAGGTAATCCGAAATGCGTCAGAAAGGGTACTTAGAGGTTGATAAAACCTAAAAAGGCATACTGTTGTACTCAACTTAACAAACCTAAACCTATATTTATTTACCTTTATGTAAATATAAAATAGTAAATTAGTGATGTAAATGAGAAAAGAAAGAAAGAAAAAAATATCCAGCGACTGAACGGAGTTGACGGAGCAGAGTAAAAGAAGAAAGAAAGCAGTAATATTACGGTCATTGTTGTTTAGTTAAAAAAAAAATTCCCCGAGGGAAATGCAAGATTGATGACTCAATTCGAAAGTTGTCCAGACGTCCAGGATCGGGGAAGCCACAAATAAGCAATCATGCTGAGAATGAGTACAGAAAGGGAACTTATGATTCTCCCTTCATTTTATCTGTTTTCTGACAAAATATTTCACTCTATTGTTCGATTTTCCTTTAGTGCCAAACAGTCCTCTTGGATTAATGGGCTTTCAAGGCACAATGCTCGATGCGATGGATGGAACAATGTCTTCAAATCCGATATTGATGTCGGCCGACATATTGTGTGCGATGCTCGGGTAATGACAGTAATTTATTAAAAAGCAGCACTTTACACTTAGGCCTAATCCAAGTCGTGCTGTGGTCTGTGGTAGGGTGGTAAGAGACAATTACATATATTTTCGTCAATACATGTAACTCCTTTTGTAAGGGACGGGAGATAAAAACCTACATTTTTCTTAGCCTATAGTTTTCTTTATAAATGACTTATATATTTTAAAATAATTAATGATGTTTTATAGATTTTAAACTAAAATGAATAAATTTGGATAGTTTAAAAAAAAACTGGTAAAATGGAATGCATATTAAATTCCATCATAATAATTACATTTTTAACATGATCTTTTCTTTTTTAGAATTTCGCTTATGTTATTGTAACATTAAAATTTCAGTATCATGGATTGGACTAGTAGTTTTTAGCAGGAAATCTTTTCGCCCGTAAATCAATTTTAAATTATAGAATATGTTTTTGTAACTGATGAATAATTTAATTTTAATGAAAATATAAATAATGGAATTCTTCAAGACTAATTATTATTAAACAAATTTGAGTTCTATTTTTAAAAACATAACGCATTATGAATAAAGTCAGTAATTTGTGGAATTAGATTAGAATATAAACATAATTTGTTTAACAGTAAATTTGTTTTTACATAAAGAAGCTTTGTGAAATATAATGATTTTTTAATTGTAAAACTATAACATTGGACAACCTTACTTGAAATAAAAGTGTATGTATAAAAACATACGTAATAATTATATTGTGTATTTCTGTTTTGTTTGATTGTTTACAATGATTAACATAATTGACATTTTTTCACTTTTAGAGTTTAGTCCAGATTCAGACATTTGAAGTTTACTGAGGAATATGTTATGGAAAAATAGATAAATGGACCTTTAGCTAATTCCGAGATATATCAGTAAATATAGTTACAATTAACCTGTGATTCATCATAAGCTTTAACTTGTGCTTTAATCTTTAAACTTCTTTTTCTTAAAATATTAAGGATGTAATTTACCTATCTTGGCTTCTCAGAACCTGAGTTAAGTGAACATTGACTGGTAATGAAAGTTATTTTTATATACAGTAGAGTCTCGATCCACCGCATTAACACAGACTAGACAATGTAAGGCAACTTTGTATCCATAAGTAAATACGCATCATTCTGTGATGCATCATACGTATGCTCATATGAGTCATTCCGCGAATATTAACACCGCAGAATTATAGTTTTTTATGAAATAAATAACTACTCAAATTTATATAATAGGTATCCGGTATAATGTATACGTACATTTTATAAATGTTTTGAGACTAACATTTCCTAGCCGAAACCTGAAATCAGAGCTTATTGTTCAAAGAAGAAATTTTCTGTGGAAATGATTAAAAACGGTCGTCCACATCCGTGTGAAAGTATACAAAAATATACCATGAAACTAACCTCTATTATTTTGCAGAAAAACGATTTGGATACATTTGCAAAGTTACTACTTTGGTAGATTCCAACCATTCCCACATCAACCATTATGTAAAACTTTATGCATGTTTGAATGTAAATGTTTGCTGAGGGAAACAGAAAATACAATTAAAATCGTTAATAGAGCCTCGATGATTAAACATTTTAGATAAAAACATTTAACCTCACATTCAAATACAGACGAGTTTTATAAGATCCAAGTATCCTTATATCATATAGCCCTGCATTTAAAGAACTGCAGGAATTGTGGCATTTCTAGTTGTATTTAATTGTTGAAATGCATTTAACTGTTACAAGAAATTTTGTTGTAACTATACAACATTACAGTATAACTATGGTACAGTATGGTTACAAAGTATCCGGTTAAAATATATTGGGTTAAAAAAAAGTGTTTTACCTCACAGTTCATACCAGAAGTGGAACACGC